>CM064523.1:3109321-3171821 GCA_032716605.1 Paralithodes platypus
GATCTAGCGAGAAAACTAACAAAGCAATTAATACATTAATATATAGACCCCCCCCAAAAAAAATCAATAAAAAATAAAAAAAAATAAAAAAAAAATACAGATAAAAAAAATAAACTGCCACTATCCCGTGAAATCGGATACCCAACACCAAGGGAAAAGAGGGAAGTAGAGAGAGAGAGAGAGAGAGAGAGAGAGAGAGAGAGAGAGAGAGAGAGAGAGAGAGAGAAGTAAAACTAATGGTTGAAACAGGTGATCTCAAGTGCTATCATGGGGCGGGGGTTAATGGAGTTAGTGTCTGGGGGAGTTAGGGGAGGGGGGGGGGTGAGAGAATGAAACACACACAGATAGATATGCTGTATATATATATATATATAGATATATATATATATATATATATATATAGATAGATATATAGATAGAGAAAGATAGAGGTAGAAAGATTAATAGATATATAGATACAAAAAGATAGATAGATAAAGAAAGATAGGTAGATAGATACATAGATACAGATATATATAGATATATATATTCTGACATACGGAGCCCTGTATGTTAATTTAAGAGTTAGAATTAGAGTTGAAGGAGCCCACTACCCAAAACGGTGAAGCAGACTAGCGAACGAGCGAGTGGGCAAACCATCTCGCCCCATACCAGCATGCTAGCCTTCACACCTCGATGACCGATGCTATGACGTATGATCGACGCCAGGAGCTGTGAATGGACCTCGCACCTGTTATGTGATTCGAGGAGCTATGATTGGCGCCGGCACCACCCGCCGCCTCCTGATTCGTTCCTACACCATCATTGTTTGGTATATAAGACCCGAGTTGTGGGCATTCAAATCAGTCTCATTTGGAGTTGGGGAAG
Organism: Paralithodes platypus; assembly: GCA_032716605.1. Taxonomy (NCBI): domain Eukaryota; kingdom Metazoa; phylum Arthropoda; class Malacostraca; order Decapoda; family Lithodidae; genus Paralithodes; species Paralithodes platypus. The sequence continues at coordinate 3,110,189 of CM064523.1, forward strand.
GTGAACTTGCAGCTGGAGGAAGACGGGGTGAAGTATTATAATGGGATTGTGACTGTCAGTCAGATTATATAAATGTGTGTTAAGTGTGTTCGGTGTAAACACTTACGTTATGTTGGTTAGTGAGATATGTGATTGGGAATTAACGTGATGTGTTTAATGTGTGTAATGTGTTTAACTATTTAATTGGGAATTAACGTGAACGCTACTATTATGTGTTTAACTATTTGATTGCGAATTAACGTTAACGCTACTATTAATGTACTTAACTATTTGATTGGGAATTAACGTTAACGCTATTATTATGTACTTAACTATTTTAGTTGACTAACTTGTGGACTAAAGCAACTCTTTAAGTAATTGGGTTATGATGAAAGTAATACTATTGTTTTTATATTAATACTTACGAGTTCTTTCATTTTCTTTTAATTAAGCTTACATTGCTTAATGGTGCTTAGTACGGTGATGCTATTGTCTCGTATTAGTAATATCGCCTTAGACTAACATGGCTGTGTTAATATTACTTATAGTGATTTCCTAAGCTGAAGAAAATTCTTTTGCTTCCAAAATATTATATTTTGCTTTTCATATTATTTGAGTGAGACCTGAATCGAATCTATGAAACGATCCTGTAACTTTATTTACTCATAATCAAAACCTCAATGTTACGTGGTTAAGAAATAAATTTAACTAATTATTAAATATATATCTAACTTTTTATGTGACTTTGATATTACTCCTGATGATAATAATAATATAATACCATTAACGTAAGACAAGAACCAAGAATAATTACATTAAATATAAATAAAAGGACATAGAAGAAAACTATCTATTCATTTCAAAAAGGGTAAGAGACAGAAATATTCTTACTTTAATATTTATCTTTCAAGACTTTTTATAAATTTAATAGTCCTTCTTTAGCTATAACTTATTCGGTTCATAACCATAGCCTACTAAGCTTCGGTTAAATAATATATTCTTTATAAATACTACATGACTTTAATTAGTTTCAGTATTTTTCATAATTAAAGAGTATCAGTCAATAAAGGATACCAAGTCCTAAGATCCAAAAGGAAAGGAAGCAACAACAGGAAATTATTTTATTAGATTTTACTTTTGTTTTGCCTTCAGCTGACTGATACCTTATATATATCTCTGTGCTATCTAGATTCATCAAGTTAACCACTTGAGGATCAAGATACGTAACAGAAGAGTGGCGACCTCGCCAGGATTCGTTTCATACAGTTTCACTCAGTTTCATTAAAGTTTCACTACTTAACAATCAAATATTAATCATGCCTCAACTAATTAATGAAGAAGATGCTCGAGTTTTCATAGAATCAGAACCCACATCCCCTGATATTGACTGTCTGTCAAAATATGAACTAAAAGTGCTTGCCTCACATCTCCAATTATCTGTCTCAAACATGTCTAAAGTAGAGGTGGCTCAGACCATAAAAACCCACCTGTTCCCTGTAGAAGGCGGGGAGGGAGACGGAGCAGTTGGTGGGATCCCTAGTAAACCTAGCCAACTTGATGAACAATTGCCACCTGGTTTTACCATTGATCAAGTACTGGAACTAGCTAGAATAAAGACCGAACAAGCCAGACTAAATGCCGAACAAGCCAGAGCAAATGCCGAACAAGCCAAAGCAAATATCGAAGAAGCCAGAATAAAGACCGAACATTATGAATATCAATATCGTACGGCTCAACTAAATGTCAATACAAATGCTCCCGTAATTGCTCCCCCTCTGGGATTAACTATGACTAGTGTCATTCCACCTTTCACTGAGGATAATGTGCAGGATTTCTTTGTTTTGTTTGAGGAAGTTGCTGGAGGTATGAAGTGGACTAGAGATCAATGGCCTTTTATGTTACAAACTGTTTTGACAGGGCAGGCTCGAGCCACGTATTTGTCAGAAGTAGCAGAAGTTAGGCAGGATTATGACAATCTCAAAGAAGCTATCTTAAAAACCTATCAATTGCAGCCTGAGGCTTACAGGCAATCTTTCCGTAAAAACCAGAAGAAAGTAGAAGAAACCCATAAGGTATTTGCCAGGACCATGACTAAAACTTTCAATCATTGGGTCAAGAGTAAGAAAGTCACAAGCTACAACGATCTGAAGGAGTTGGTCCTGTTAGAAAATTTCCTATGGAAAATTGATTCTTCTGTATCCTATCATTTAAAGGGGAAAAAGGTAGATTGTCTTGCTGACGCCGCTGACATGGCTGACACATACGTGCTCAACAACAAATTTCGTGGAAAGAAGCCCTACGATAATTCTAGTTCTAATTTTAAGTATCTCAATCACAAATCTGACAGACCCAGTCACAAGCCTATAACGTCTTCCCCAGCTAGTCCAAACCGAATTGTTCCCCCAACTAAAAATGCGACTCAGGGCAATGGTAACAGAGGTGGGCCCCAAACTAATAGTAATGCTCAAAGAGGGAACTTTCCCGTATCCCCTAAAGTATGTACTTTTTGTGGCATGAGAGGCCACCTAGCTTATCAGTGCTGGGCCAAGGAAAAAACCGAGAGATCGGGGCAGACAGTTGCCGCCGTATCTCAAATTCCATGTGTGCCTTTAATGCAGGGCTCCCGACAGGAGTACCTAGCACCAAATGTTCCTTTAATGCAGGACTCCCGACAGAAGGAGTACTTAGCACCAAAAGTTCCTTTAATGCAGGACTCTCGACAGAAGGAGTACCTAGCAGCTAACGTAAATCATCTAGACAGGGGTGTGGTGCAACCCACAAGGGTTAAACCAATAATAATTTCACCATCAGTGCAGGACAGTTACCGTCCCTTTATTTCATCTGGCAACGTGAGATTAAATGGTTGCATGCATGAGGTAAAAATTCTGAGAGACACAGGTTCTACTAGCACCCTCATGGTGAATCCTTACACTGAGTGCCCACCTGGCGAACCAGTTGTAATGAGAGGTGCTGGAGGCCAGTTTTATGCATACTTGGTAAAAGGCGAAATTGAATGTGAGTTACTACAGGGTGAGGCCACCATAGCTTTGTGTAGGTCCCAAGATATCCCTGTGCCTGGGGTAACTCTCCTTTTGGGGAATGATGTAGCAGGTGAGAAGGTCCGACCAGACCCCATTTTGTCACTTTCCCCTGTTAACGAGCCACTAACCGGTGAGCTCGACAAGGAGTTGCCAACTGTTTTCCCTGTGTGTGCTGTCACACGTTCAATGTCTCAAGTAGCAGTTCCCTCAGACCGAAATGTACCGAATGTAAGAGTTGATGAAAGGGATGATGAGAGTGTGAATGATGCTCCAACTGTGCCTGATGATGTGACTGAGGTGGATTTATCTGACACCTTTATGGCTCATCTTGACCCTAACGATGACCATGAAACCCCTCCAAATTGTCCTAGTGGCCTGGTAGAGCTACAGAGAGATGATTGTGAATGCAAGGAGTTAGCTGCCAGGTCCGTGAGTGAAGAGGAATGTGAGAAGGAGGGTGGTGAATGTTTCTACCTCAAAGGAGGAGTATTGTGGCGAAGATGGAGACCGCCACACAGACCAATCGATGACGGGGCTTGGGACGTCCATCAAGTAGTAGTCCCCAAACCTTGTCGTAAAGATATCATGGAAATGGCACATTGTATACCATTGGCAGGACACCTAGGTGTGAGAAAAACTCTAGACAGAATCAGATCCCACTTTTACTGGCCAGGAATGCGTGCAGATGTAGTGGAGTGTTGTAGAGTGTGTCACACTTGCCAGATGACAGGAAAACCCAATCAGAAGGTGCCTGTACATCCTCTGGTGCCCTTGCCCGTTTTCGAGAATCCTTTTACTCGGGTGGTAGTGGACATTGTAGGCCCATTGCCTAAGACTTCCCAAGGTAACATTTATTTATTAACTATCATGGACATGGCAACTCGCTACCCAGAGGCTATACCCTTAAGGACTACCTCTGCTCCAACTGTAATCAAGGAACTGCTCAAATTTTTCACCAGAATGGGTTTCCCCCATGAGGTGCAAAGTGATCAAGGAACTAATTTTACCTCTAACATTTTCCAGCAGTCCCTGAAGGAGTTGGGTATCGAGCATGTAAAGTCTAGCACCTACCACCCAGAGAGTCAAGGGGTTCTCGAACGATATCATCAGACATTAAAGGGAATGTTACGTAAGTATTGTACAGAGACCGGAGTTGAGTGGGATAAGGGGGTACCTTTTCTTTTATTTGCTACTCGTGAGGTTCCAACTGAATCCCTGGGTTTTTCCCCTAATGAGCTAGTTTTTGGCCAACCTTTAACTGCCAAGTTCAGGGGCCCATATAAGATAATTCGGAGGGTGAGCATTACCGATTATCTAGTAACTACCCCAGACAGGAGAAAGCCCACGCAAGTATTCCATATAAATATGTTGAAGCCCTACCATAGGTCCCCTGATTCCTCTCCTCCAGATTCTCCTACTGTGGCAGTGAATGTCAGGACCTGTGAGCAGCCTGGTGCGGACAAAATCTTCAGTTCTCTTACTGACCCGCAACAGACTGTTCCAGAGCCTGAAGGTATCCATGCAGACTTTGACTTGTCATGTAGCCTATCCAACTTTCAGTATAATTCAGTGGCTTTGAGGGAATTACCATCTAAACTATGTCATCTTCCCTCTGATCAAGCGAACCAACTAATCTCTGTTTTATCTCCGTCTCCCAATGTGTTCCGTGATACTCCAGGGCTTACTTCTTTGGCCGTGCACGACATCGACGTAGGGGATGCAACTCCCATTAAACTATCCCCCTACCGTGTCTCGCCACAACGCAGGAGTATACTGCAGGTCGAGCTTGACTTTATGATTTCTAATGAACTGATCACTAGGGCCTTAAGCCAGTGGAGTAGTCCGGTCATACTTGTGCCGAAGCCAGACAGGAGCCATGGGTTTTGTAGGGACTATAGGCAAGTCAATGCTGTCACAAGAACGATACCTACCCACTGCCACGGATCAAAGATTGCATTTCCCAGTTGGCCTCATGCAGCAGTAAGTATAATTTAATGAGAGGATTTTGGCAATTAGCTCTCCCTTGTAGCGAGGTAAATATCATGCTTTTGTAGTGCGCTTTTAAGCCTTCAGCTGTGAGATGCCTTGCAGTTCGAATAACGCTCCAGCTACGTTCCGGCTATGTTCTGATGTGGTACCTGGAGACGTTGCCTACTTTGGGTGATATCCTTATTATATCCTCATTATAATCTTGCTGTTGCCAATCTGGTGGTGAATCTATTTATGTATTATGTTTAATATTATGTACTATACTCCTTAAACTCTTTTCTAGGGGGGAGGTCTGACATACGGAGCCCTGTATGTTAATTTAAGAGTTAGAATTAGAGTTGAAGGAGCCCACTACCCAAAACGGTGAAGCAGACTAGCGAACGAGCGAGTGGGCAAACCATCTCGCCCCATACCAGCATGCTAGCCTTCACACCTCGATGACCGATGCTATGACGTATGATCGACGCCAGGAGCTGTGAATGGACCTCGCACCTGTTATGTGATTCGAGGAGCTATGATTGGCGCCGGCACCACCCGCCGCCTCCTGATTCGTTCCTACACCATCATTGTTTGGTATATAAGACCCGAGTTGTGGGCATTCAAATCAGTCTCATTTGGAGTTGGGGAAGGTGAACTTGCAGCTGGAGGAAGACGGGGTGAAGTATTATAATGGGATTGTGACTGTCAGTCAGATTATATAAATGTGTGTTAAGTGTGTTCGGTGTAAACACTTACGTTATGTTGGTTAGTGAGATATGTGATTGGGAATTAACGTGATGTGTTTAATGTGTGTAATGTGTTTAACTATTTAATTGGGAATTAACGTGAACGCTACTATTATGTGTTTAACTATTTGATTGCGAATTAACGTTAACGCTACTATTATGTACTTAACTATTTGATTGGGAATTAACGTTAACGCTATTATTATGTACTTAACTATTTTAGTTGACTAACTTGTGGACTAAAGCAACTCTTTAAGTAATTGGGTTATGATGAAAGTAATACTATTGTTTTATATTAATACTTACGAGTTCTTTCATTTTCTTTTAATTAAGCTTACATTGCTTAATGGTGCTTAGTACGGTGATGCTATTGTCTCGTATTAGTAATATCGCCTTAGACTAACATGGCTGTGTTAATATTACTTATAGTGATTTCCTAAGCTGAAGAAAATTCTTTTGCTTCCAAAATATTATATTTTGCTTTTCATATTATTTGAGTGAGACCTGAATCGAATCTATGAAACGATCCTGTAACTTTATTTACTCATAATCAAACCTCAATGTTACGTGGTTTAAGAAATAAATTTAACTAATTATTAAATATATATCTAACTTTTTATGTGACTTTGATATTACTCCTGATGATAATAATAATATAATACCATTAACGTAAGACAGAACCAAGAATAATTACATTAAATATAAATAAAAGGACATAGAAGAAAACTATCTATTCATTTCAAAAAGGGTAAGAGACAGAAATATTCTTACTTTAATATTTATCTTTCAAGACTTTTTATAAATTTAATAGTCCTTCTTTAGCTATAACTTATTCGGTTCATAACCATAGCCTACTAAGCTTCGGTTAAATAATAATATTCTTTATAAATACTACATGACTTTAATTAGTTTCAGTATTTTTCATAATTAAAGAGTATCAGTCAATAAAGGATACCAAGTCCTAAGATCCAAAAGGAAAGGAAGCAACAACAGGAAATTATTTTATTAGATTTTACTTTTGTTTTGCCTTCAGCTGACTGATACCTTATATATATCTCTGTGCTATCTAGATTCATCAAGTTAACCACTTGAGGATCAAGATACGTAACTATATATATATATATATATATATATATATATATATAGATTAATAGATAGATTGGTAGGTAGATAGATAGATAGATAAATAGGTAGGTATGTAGATAGATAAATTGATAGCTTAGATAGGAAGACAGATTGTTTGATTGTCGAAATTTGTTGGTGTTTTGTTAGATTTATGAGTCTTAGCTTGCACATATGGAAAGATAGTTATATAGATAAGGATATAGAGGTAGTTAGATAGATATATAGGTAGAAAGGTAGGTATATATATATTGTTTGATAGAGTAAATATGTTAAGTTTAGTTATAAATATAGAAACTGTGCTTGGAAATTGGAGAGCTAAATAGATAAATAGCTTGGATTTATAGGGAGATAGTCAGTCAGTCAGAAAATCGTCTAAATATAGCTAGAATATAATTATACAGACGTTCTGGTACAGAAGGGGTTTATATGGAGATAGGTAGACAGATCGATAGGCAGCCGTCCGTCAGGCTCAGGTGATAGTGTACTTTCTTACCATCCAGCAGACTCGCTTTCAATCCCTGCTCAGGCTGACGAGTTTTCTTGGATATAGCCGGCAGTTACCACCTCTCCTTGAGCAACGGAGATGGGTAATGGTCCCTGGTTAATGTGATCAAGCGCCTGTGAAGCTTCGAAGGAGATACCGGCGCTATATTCGTAACCATACGAATACTATTATTATTATTGAAAGCGGCAGATAACTTTATATGTAGATAAGTAGTTAAGTAGATTTAGATATAGGCCTAGCTAAATAAGCTCTGAAATATGGTCAGATAGGTAGGTAAACAGATATATATGTAGATAGATATAAAGATAGATCGCTTGGAAATATGAATAGATAGATAGATACAGGGGTAGATAAATACATTGTTTGACAGATAGGTACAAAGGAGTACAAAGGAGTACAAAGGAAATCAAGCAACAACAGATCTAGTGACCCTTCTAGGTTGCTTGTCCTCCAAAACACTGAGGATCAAGTGTCCAAACAGTGGCTTAGAGTGGGTAAGGGAACATTGGAAAGGGAATTACTGCCCTGGAACTAATGTCCGTGGCAGGATTAGGAAGTTAGTAGAGGACAGATGGGTTAGTAACTGAGGGGGGGATAAAATAAAGTTATTCATTTACAAACGCAGTCAGTCGCGGGTTTGATGCGAGATATTTGTCTAGGCGGAGTTTAAATGAATCAACGGTGATGCAGTCTATAACGTTTCAGGGAAGCCCATTCCACAAGTTAACAACTCTATTGAAAAAGAAATTCTTAGATTCGTGCGAGTTAAAAGGTTTACCAATAATTTTGCAACCGTTTCCCCGCGTGTAATTAGATTGGTCGATAGTGAAGTACTTACTACAGTTCATATTGTCGATGCCTTTGATGATTTTGAACACTTGAATTAAGTCACTTCTTAATCTGCACTGGGTTAAAGGAAATAGATTTAATTCTCTAAGACGCTCTTCGTATGGTTTGTTCTTTAGGCTAGGTATCATTTTGGTAACTCTACGTTGAACTCGTTCTAGCTTGTTTATATCTTTTTGGTAATAAGGGCACCAGGATTGAACGCAGTATTCCAGAAGAGGGCGGACTAAGGAATTGTAAAGGGTTAGGATAACTTCTTTGGATTTATGCTCAAATGACCTGCCTATAAATCCAATTATTTTGTTTGCCTTCTTAACAACTTCTGTACATTGTTGACTCGGTTTTAGGTTACTCAAGATTGTTACTCCCAGTTCGGTTTCTCTGTTTACATTCTTAAGCTGAGTGCCATTCATCGAATAGTTTGCTTTCTCATTTAGGTATCCGATATGTAGTACTTTACATTTATCTGCATTGAAACTCATTTGCCAAATTTGGGCCCAACATGACAATTTATCTAGATTGTGTTGCATATCGTCAACTTGTTCTTTTGAGAGTACGCTATTTGCAATTTTTGTATCGTCAGCAAAATTTGAGATTGTACAGGTGAGACCCTCATCTATGTCGTTGATGTAAATTAGAAAGAGAATTGGTCCTAGTACCGATCCCTGGGGTACCCTGCTACTTACATTGGTCCATTTAGATGCCTTACCGTTTATGACTACTCTTTGCTTTCTGTTGCTGAGCCAATTTTCTATCCATTTCAACACACCGTCTTGTATTCCATGCGCTTTTAGTTAGTTTAGGTAGATGGATAGGGAGGTAGATACACTGTTTACTAGAGAAAGGATAAGGAGGTAGATTGTTTAATAGAGAGAATAGGTCGAGGGTTTATTAGATTGATACTTAGGGAGGTAGATAAATTGTTTAATATGGAAAGGATAGGGAGATAGATAGATTGTTTAATAGAGAAAATAGGTCGAGGGTTTATTAGATTGATACTTAGGTAGATGGATAGGGAGGTAGATAAATTGTTTAATATAGAAAGGATAGGGAGATAGATAGATTGTTTAATAGAGAAAATAGGCTGAGGGTTTATTAGATTGATACTTAGGTTGAAAGTGTAGGTATTACGATAGACTTGGATATATATCGATACACGAGAAAACACACACAAGCGAAACAAACAATGATGGATACAATTTGGGAAGGACATAAAATAGGGAAGATAGAGATATATAAAACGATTACGTACAAGATATGATATAGTATAATATTAAAGTCCTCAATGATTAATACAGACATGATATGATATAGTATAATGTTAAAGTCTTCAATGATTTTTAAAGTAAAATTTTTGGTTAGAGCTTCACACACTCCTGAATTTGGCTCTCATTTTCTGGATTATATTCACATGTACTGAACCATTAAACATGTTAGTACCTTACCTTTTAATTATATATATATCGAAACCTAAAATTCAAGACATATACGAAAAACTTCATAAAAGACACGTGGAAATACATAAACTACATGCACCTGCCTCTATTTCATCGCTTTTCCCCAAATTTCCCAGCCCGTATTCTGAGGCCATAATGTTCTAGTCGAAGAAATTCACAGCGGCCATGGTAAAATTCCAACTTCATGAATATAATTTTTGGACTTATCACTTTTCCTGACAAAAAGGGAAAAATGGATTGGAAAGATTTTGTTTTTTCTTTTCTTTTTCTTTTCCCGTCGGTACATATATTTGGTTTTGTCAGATATTTTCGTGGGTGAACTATATGGGGGAAATGGATTTAATGTCTTTGCATTCTTATTTTTTTATTAGTCTATTGTAGCCTACTCTTTTTTTATATAGACCGAAATAGATATTGTATTTACTTAAATGATTATAATTATTATTAATATTATTAAAATAACGTCAGTAATAATAATTATAATTATTATGGCCACCCTTTCTCAGGAATTATGGAGTCTGGCAAAAACTATTATTATTATTATTATTATTATTATTATTATTATGAGTAGTAGTAGTAGTAGTAATAGTAGTACTAGTAGTTGTAGTATAAACCGCTCCTTATGGCAAGATCTCTCTCTCTCTCTCTCTCTCTCGAGCACTATAAAGTATTTATAAACCTTCAGAAGTACCGTAGTATATTCTGAATATATATTTTAGATGTAGAATATCTGAAATTGCTTGCGCGCGCGTGTGTGTGTGTGTGTGTGTGTGCGTGTGCGCTCGCGTGTGTGTGTGCGCGCGTGTGTGCGTTTGTGTGTGCGCGCGCGCTTCTCTTTCTCTATTTATATGTACACAAATAAAAAGGTAAGCATCAGTAGTATATATTATTTCTTAACTTTATTCATTAGTATGAAGTTTCCAGTAGAAATTATTTATCATTCTGCTGGGGGACTGGTTTACCCAACTAAATTTCATGCAGACCAAAGGTCAGAGGACGTGGTGGGTGGGGAGAGAGCCTTCTACGTTGCTATCCTTGACTTCCATTTTATAGCAAATTCTATTTTAGCATTAAGTCCGGACTGCCTAGTAGGGACCGCAAAGTCTGTGCAGTCTGTGTATCTATGTAACTTTGGAATTCTCCCTCTCTCTATCTTTCTCTGCTATCATTTCCTTCCACTTTTACTCTATGGTTTGCTCACTCCACTGGAATAGTCCTGACCACCTTGCTTGGAATGTAAGGCCTGTGTGGTCAGTGTATCTATCTCAACCTTGATAAATACCTATAACTACACATATATATATATATATATATATATATATATATATATATATATATCAGAGGCAGTGTATAAGCTTCGGAATCTAAGCTATGGATTCACAAACTGGACACAGATAGCCATTTCGCCGAAGTTGGGAGGGAGGAATTTCTATATGTTCTCTCCTTGTTTGGATTTCTCGGTGTGTGTTTGTCTGTCTTCATGTGTAGATGTATGAATGTGTCGATGTTAGTCTCCCATTGCCTCATTCTGTTTGACCATATGTATTTCTATATGTATGAGTATGTATGTGTATTTGTAAGGTCTATTTGATTTCTCTCTCATTCTCGTGGATTTTTAAGATTTTTTTTCATCTTTTCTCCCTTCTCATTTTCCTTAGTCCCACTTTCCTTCTTTATCTCCTTTTAGTTTCTCATTCTGTGTTCTTAACCCCTCTATCGAGATTATCCCCTTCTGTACCGGTGACGTCCTTTTCGTTATATTCTTACAACTATCAGACGAGTTTATGCAGCTTAGGAAGGACCTCTAGCAATTGAAGGGCTGCAGACTATATCATGTAATCCTTTTAGCTTCCACTGATTCTTAAAAAGCTGACTAAAATCATCTAATAGTTGCCAGAATATGATGAAAAGGACGTCGTCGGTACTGTATGAATTAAGGGGAGGCAGACCGTTTTTGCTGGACCCCCTTCTCCCTAATGTTTAGCCCTACTAGTTTTGAGATTATAAGACGTTCGGCCCATTAGTTTGGCGATTTTAACACCTTTCGCCCCATTTCGTTGTCCATTTTAAGACCTTTCTTGCCATTTAGGTGTCGATTATTTCCTGGCGAGCGATAGCGAGCCTGCAATTTTAAGAGGAACCGGCCTTTGGCCGGGAAAGGTTTCTACCGAAAAATTTACAAATTTATCTTGAAGGGGGGTCTGGGGGGTGATTTTCCAAGCTTGATGGAGGCCTAGGGATGAAACTAAAAACCTATATGAATAAATGAATTAATAGACCAAACAAACGGCCAGTCTCCCCTTAATATCTGCATGTGGTAACCCAGGTTGGAATCCCGGTAAGATCTCATGCTTTCATTAATAAGTGTTTGGTGTTGAGAGTGAAATGAATAAAACTAGATTATACAGTATTATGTGACTCCCTTATTATAACATTTCCTACCCAAGTTTTTTTATAGCAAGAGAGAGAGAGAGGGTGAGGTTAGTACATGAAAATTGCATGTATTAACCTCTCTCTCTCTCTCTCTCTCATATCCTCTTTTCACCCAACTTCGCCTAATAAATTCCAACTATTTTCCAATAAACCATAGCCTACTGCGAAAACCCTTCTTCCCGCCTCAATTATTCATAGTTAAAAGCGACTAAAGACATCCTCTGCATATAAAATTTGACAAAGTTTTTCACGTTGCATAAGAAATGGATTCCTTTAGTGAAATATTGAAGAGGGTTTAGCGACGCGTTTGGGGGGTTTTATTGATTTGGGTTTTATGGGTTTAAGTGTTTTTCTTTGCTTTATAATTGCTTATATTATTGTATGTTGATTATATATAGTGTTAATTGTGTTTTATTGCTGTTTTTAGTTATGTGCGTTTCTGTTTTCTTTATCTCTATTATTTATTGAGTTTTTCTTTTACTTCGCTATTTCTTGTTAGTTATAGGTCCGTACATATCTGTTTATTTCATTTATTTAATATCATGTTTTTGTTGGTTGAATATTGTATGCTTCGTTATTGTTTGTTCCTCCAATTATTTGTTTTATCTTATTATGTGTTATCGATTGTGACAATGTTGGAAGAATGGGTGGTATGGAAACTTACTCGCACTTGCTCTAACTACCTCTCTCACATTATCTCACTCTCTTACTTTAACTTCCACACTATTGTACTTCCTCTAACACCCACACTCACATAATCTCACTCTCTTACTTTAACTTCCACACTCGCATGATCTCACTCTATCACTTACTCTGATTCACGCTCTCACTTTATTATTCATACTCATATTTTCTCACTCTTACTTTCTCTAACTCACAACACTCACATTTTCTCCCTCTCCCTCACTTTAATTTCACCCTCACTTTTTCTCACTCTCTTACTTTCGCTAACTCACAACACTCATCTATTTTCTCAAACTCTCTCACTTTCTCTAACTCACAGGCTCTAATTTTCTCACACACTCTCACTTTCTCTAACTCTCTCTTTCTCTCCCCAATCTCCTCCAGTGGCCAGGGAATGGAAGCAGCCAATTACTTACAGGTAGGTAGTAGGCACCCCTCCCCCCTTCTCTCTCTCTCTCTCTCTCTCTCTCTCTCTCTCTCTCTCTCTCGCTCTCTCTCTCTCTCTCTCGCTCTCGCTCTCCTCGCTCTCGCTCTCGCTCTCCTCGCTCTCGCTCTCCTCGCTCTCTCTCTCTCTCTCTCTCTCTCTCTCTCTCTCTCTCTCTCTAATAGGACCAATTCTCTTTCTAATTTACATCAACGACATAGATGAGGGTCTCACCTGTACAATCTCAAATTTGCTGACGATACAAAAATTGCAAATAGCGTACTCTCAAAAGAACAAGTTGACGATATGCAACATAATCTAGATAAATTGTCATGTTGGGCCCAAATTTGGCAAATGAGTTTCAATGCGGATAAATGTAAAGTACTACATATCGGATACCTAAATGAGAAAGCAAACTATTCGATGAATGGCACTCAGCTTAAGAATGTAAACAGAGAAACCGATCTGGGAGTAACAATATCGAGTAACCTAAAACCGAGTCACAATGTTCAGAAGTTGTTAAGAAGGCAAACAAAATAATTGGCTTTATAGGCAGGTCATTTGAGCATAAATCCAAAGAAGTTATCCTAACCTTTACAATTCCTTAGTCCGCCCTCTTCTGGAATACTGCGTTCAATCCTGGTGCCCTTATTACCAAAAAGATATAAACAAGCTAGAACGAGTTCAACGTAGAGTTACCAAAATGATACCTAGCCTAAAGAACAAACCATACGAAGAGCGTCTTAGAGAATTAAATCTATTTCCTTTAACCCAGCGCAGATTAAGAGGTGACTTAATTCAAGTGTTCAAAATCATCAAAGGCATCGACAATATGAACTGTAGTAAGTACTTCACTATCGACCAATCTAATTACACGCGGGGAAACGGTTGCAAAATTATTGGTAAATCTTTTAACTCGCACGAATCTAAGAATTTCTTCTTCAATCGAGTTGTCAACTTGTGGAATGGGCTTCCCCGAAACGTTATAGACTGCATCACCGTTGATTCATTTAAACTCCGCCTAGACAAATATCTCGCATCAAACCCGCGACTGACTGCGTTTGTAAATGAATAACTGTATTTTATCCCCCCCTCAGTTACTAACCCATCTGTCCCCTACTAACTTCCTAATCCTGCCACGGACATTAGTTCCAGGGCAGTAATTCCCTTTCCAATGTTCCCTTACCAACTCTAAACCACTGTTTGGACACTTGATCCTCAGTGTTTTGGAGGACAAGCAACCTAGAAGGGTCACTAGATCTGTTGGTGCTTGATTTCCTTTGTACTCCTTTGTACTCTCTCTCTCTCTCTCTCTCTCTCTCTCTCTCTCTCTCTCTCTCTCTCTCTCTCTCTCTCTATCGACAAATATAGACACCTAAATCAAATCGACACCTAAAGAGCACGAAAGGTTTTAATATTGACAACAAAATTAGGCGAAAGGTCTCAAAATCGCCAAACTAACGGAACGAATGTCTTAAAACCTCAACACTAATATGCTAAACATGAGGGAGAAGGGGGTCCAGAAAAAGCGAGTACTACCCCCCTTAAAGGGGGGATGGTTATCGCCAGCTAAAAAGAAACAGAGTATAATGCTGAGGTAGAATTTGGTGATAGAGATCTGTTCCAAGCTGAGAGAGAGAGAGAGAGAGAGAGAGAGAGAGAGAGAGTGAGATAGCAGAGGATAGAAGTGATGGAGGTGATATTTGAGACACATAGGATAGTGCAGGGAGTACGAACATAAAAAAAAAAAAAAAATAAATAAAAAAAAAATACAACATAAAATAATATATATATATATATATATATATATATATATATATATATATATATATATATATATATAGTACAGTTGAGTCCAGTACATATTTAGATCAATATCTAATATTCTATAAATGGGTAATAGTCGTGGTCATGTGTTGTAGCCTACCTTAAGGGGAGATGGTTCACTTGTTGGGCGGTTTTTGCATGTACTATTTTTCTAGTTTCCTCCCTAGACCTCCATCAAATTAAAAAAACAAAAAAAACATCCATTAGATCCCCCTTCTAGATTATTTTGTAAATTTTTCGGTAGAAAAATGTTCCTGGCCGAAGCGGTTCTTCCAACAGTACAGGCTCACTATTGTTCGCCAGGGAAAAAATCGACACCTAAATAGCACGAAAAGTCTAAATATTTACGAATAAATGGGGCGAAAGGTCTTAAAATCGACTAACTAATGGGGCAAACATCTTAACATCTGAAAACTAATGGGACTAAACATGAGGGAGAGAGTGGTCCAAAAAATTGGCCCATGTCCCCTTAAAGGAGAGAGAGAGAGAGAGAGAGAGAGAGAGAGAGAGAGAGAGATTTTTTAATAATATAAATAATAATGATTACGAGAGAGAGAGAGAGAGTTAGAGTTAGAGCCAGCTTTACCAGGAAGAGAGTCACGGGCAGCTGTCAGACCCTCGTATTATAATGGAGGCTCCAAGGATATCACCACCCTCACTCACTTTCTCTCCCACTACCTCATTTTTACTCGCTTATTCCCACTCTCACTCTCTCTCTCTCTCTCTCCTTTCCTTCAACTTTCCTTTTCTACTGGATATGCCATCTCTACTAGAATTAAGTCATGACCACCTCGTTTGGATCGTAAGGTATGTGTGGCCAGTGTACCTATGTACATCTCTCTTTCTCTGGAGTGGTGGGTGGGGAGAGAGCCTACTGCTTTGCTAGCCTTACCTTCCACTTAAAAGCACATTATTTTATAATTAAGTTCGGACTACCTAGTAGAGACCGCAAGGTCTGTGTAGTCTGTGTAGCCTATTTGTGTAATTACATAACTATCTCTCATTTGTATGACTGAATACTTGTGTGTTTTCTCTCACTCAATCTCTCGTATATTTATCTGGACACTTGAGTTTCTCTCTCTTTCTCTCTCTCTCTCTCTTAAAATTCAATCTTTCCTTGTCTTGTTCATTTCATCTCCTTTAAATTATCTCAAACCATAATGATTACTTGAATACATTAACAGTATCGTTGTTTCTTTAATTTACATTCAATTTTTGTTCTCCGACGTATAATGGGTTATTATGATAGTTTAACATCTAATTCAGGATTTTGCTTGTTTTGCCATTTCCGAACAATGTATTTTAGCTTCTCCCTTAGGCTAACACATAAATACCTTCCCAGACTCCTTCAAACTAATAAAAAATGCCCACCCAAGCCTTCTTCAAGCTTAATTTGAAGAGCCGATTTGTTTTATGCTACAGGCTCGTTATCGCTCTGCCAGAATAAAGATAGACACTTGAATGGGGTGAAACATCTTATTACCGCTAATTAAGCAAGTGAAGCGTCTTAAAATTTCCACTAAACTAATGGAGCGAAACAGGTAAGGTCCAAGACAGATCCCCCTTGGACCAAAAATGATTAAGAGAGAGAGAGAGAGAGAGAGAGAGAGAGAGAGAGAGAGAGAGAGAGAGAGAGAGAGAGAGAGAGAGAGAGTACAAAGTACAAAGGAAATCAAGCAACAACAGTATAGTGACCCTTCTAGTCTGCTTGTCCTCCAAAACACTGAGGATCAAGTGTCCATACAGTGGTTTAGAGTGGGTAAGGGAACATTGGAAAGGGAACTACTGCCCTGGAACTAATGTCCGTGGCAGGACTAGGAAGTTAGTAGGGGACATATGGGTTAGTAACTGAGGGGAGGATAAAATAAAGTTATTAATTTACAAACGCAGTCAGTCGCGGGTTTGATGCGAGATATTTGTATAGGCGGAGTTTAAATGAATCAACGGTGCTGCAGTCTATAACGTCTCGGGGAAGCCCATTCCACAAGTTGACAACTCGATTGAAGAAGAAATTCTTAGATTCGTGTGAGTTAAAAGATTTACCAATAATTTTGCAACCGTTTCCCCGCATGTAATTAGATTGGTCGATAGTGAAGTACTTACTACAGTTCATATTGTCGATGCCTTTGATGATTTTGAACACTTGAATTAAGTCACCTCTTAATCTGCGCTGGGTTAAAGGAAATAGATTTAATTCTCTAAGATGCTCTTCGTATGGTTTGTTCTTTAGGCTAGGTATCATTTTGGTAACTCTACGTTGAACTCGTTCTAGCTTGTTTATGTCTTTTTGGTAATAAGGGCACCAGCATTGAACGCAGTATTCCAGAAGAGGGCGGACTAAGGAATTGTGAAGGGTTAGGATAACGTCTTTGGATTTATGCTCAAATGACCTGCCTATCAAGCCAATTATTTTGTTTGCCTTCTTAACAACTTCTGAACATTATTGACTCGGTTTTAGGTTACTCGATATTGTTACTCCCAGATCGGTTTCTCTGTTTACATTCTTAAGCTGAGTGCCATTCATCGAATAGTTTGCTTTCTCATTTAGGTATCCGATATGTAGTACTTTACATTTATCCGCATTGAAACTCATTTGCCAAATTTGGGCCCAATGTGACAATTTATCTAGATTGTGTTGCATATCGTCAACTTGTTCTTTTGAGAGTACGCTATTTGCAATTTTTGTATCGTCAGCAAATTTTGAGATTGTACAGGTGAGACCCTCATCTATGTCGTTGATGTAAATTAGAAAGAGAATTGGTCCTAGTACCGATCCCTGGGGTACCCCGCTACTTACATTGGTCCATTTAGATGCCTTACCGTTTATGACTACTCTTTGCTTTCTGTCGCTGAGCCAATTGTCTATCCATTTCAACAGACCATCTTGTATTCCATGCGCTTTTAGTTTTAGCAGTAAACGTTTGTGGGGAACCTTGTCAAAGGCCTTTTGAAAATCAAGGTATATAATATCTACAGCTTTACTCTCATCGTAGAGGTTGAGGATATCGTGGAAGAAGTCTAAGAGGTTTGTTAAACAGGAACGTTTTTTACGAAAGCCGTGTTGAGTATCTTTAAGTATGTTATTTTCCTCTAAGTGATTTACGAGTCTGTCTCTTATGACCGTTTCTAGCATTTTACATACAACTGAGGTTAAGCTAATTGGACGATAGTTACTGGGTAGGGATTTGCTGCCTTTTTTTAATATCGGTGTTACGTTGGCTATCTTCCACTGATCAGGCATAGTTCCAGACTGCAAGGATTTATTGAATAGTAATGCCAGTGGTTTGGAGAGCTCATCCTTAGCTTCCTTTAGAACTCTAGGCGAGATTGTATCAGGTCCAGGCGTTTTATTTACCTTGAGTTTATCTAAACAATTCAATACTTCTCTCTCTGTAACAGTGATATTGCTTAGAACATCTGAATTATCAATCTGAATCGGCGATGGTGTAGGGATATCACTGAGGTCTTCTGTTGTAAAAACTGATGCAAAGAAGGTATTGAGGGCATTACTCATTTGTACTTCGTCTTTGGTGTATTCTCCATTTTCATCGACTAACGGTCCAACAGTTGAAGTAACTACTTTTTTCTTTCTGATATAACTATAGAATTCTTTCGGGTTTATTTTACTTTGATTCGCAATATGTAACTCCAGGGTCTTTTTACTTTGCTTAATTAACTTTTTGGCTTTGTGTCGTAGCTCTACAAATTTCACCCGTTCTTCGTCATTTTGTGAGGATTTTAATCTATCCTTAGCAAATTTTTTAGCAAGCAGGCAGTTTGAAATATCTTTATTCCACCATTTAGGCTTATTATTATGGCCTGGACGCCGTATTTTCGATGGTATGCAGTCTTGCACTGCTTTTAGGTAAGTGGTTTCGAATAACTTCCAAGATGTATTTATGTCGTTATTGTTAATTAAAAAGCTCCAGTCAGTTTCTTTAAACATTGCTCTAAGTTTATGAAAGTTTGCTTTCTTGAAATTAGGGACTTTTTCGATGCTACTATTTGGTTCGTTACTAGTAAAGTTTAAAGTGAAAGTTATCGTACGATGGTCGCTGTTACTGAATTCATCACCAACATTCAAATTCTCTATTAATTCTTCTTTTGTTGCAAGTATAATGTCAAGAACGTTATTACCACGGGTCGATGTTCGAACAAATTGATAAAGCGAACTCTCTTGCAAGTTCGTATACAAGTCATGTCCGGAGTGTGAAGTAAGAGTATCGCCCCACTTGGTCACAGGTAAATTAAAGTCGCCAAAAAATACGGTATCTTGTGAGTTACTTACATCTGCAATTTGTTCATAAATTTCTTGGTCAGTTTGCACTGATTGAGCTGGAGGTCTGTATATTAATGCAAGTATTATTTTTGTACCTTTATTATTCTTTATTAGCACAAAAGATGTGTCGACGTTCACAATTTGAGGTTTTGACAAGAGGGTCAGGTTAAGACTTTCTTTGATATAAAATAAAACGCCACCTCCATTTTTATTTATTCGGCTTTTCTCAAACATTACATAACCGGGAAGTGAATACTCTGCTAAAAAGTCTATCTTCTGTATTGAGCCAAGATTCTGTTATACCAATCACATCATAATTGTCAGTAAACACTAGTTCCTCTAAATCTGAAAATGTATTGCGTATGCTACGAGCGTTTGCATAGAAAACCTTTAAAGTTGCGGTTTTAGAACTCACAGAACGTTCTTTAATCAAATTTTTGGTTCTGGTCGGATCTACATTTACATTCATGGCTGTCATCGGTCCTCGGTCGTTATCCCTGGTGGTTTTGAATTTGGGTCGTGTTGGTGGCGCTTTATCCAAATTCTCGGTTCTTGACAAATTAGCATTTAATTCCTTCGCAGGTTGCCGCCCTCGCTGTCTTCGGTCCTCCTTCCTGGTTGTCCTGTGCCGAGTCGATTTCTTCTCCGAAAATCCTTCACCGCATCGTTGAGAAGACGCCCAAAACGTGCTGCTCCCACCTGGTTCAGATGAACTCCATCGTCCGAAAATAAATAGTCATCGTAGTAGAAATTGTCCCAGGTGTCGACGAATCCCACGTTTTCCTTCCTGAAGAGGTTTGCTAGACAACGATTTGTGCTGGTGGCTATGTTGTAAAATCGGCTCTCTACACCAAGCCGGGGGACGATTCCTGAGACGATGATCCTTGATGACTTCTCCTTAAACGACTTGATCAGCTGCTGGTACTTTAAAAGCAAATCTTCCGACCGGGTTCGCTGTACATCGTTGGATCCAACGTGGATGACGTACATTGTATTAGCAGGGGCCAGCTTAGATACTTCGTCAACTGCAGCAACTACATCGTCCACACCACCACCAGGGATACAAAAACGCTTCCTGGTCTTAGGTGCTCTGGTGCAAAACTCTGTGAGCTGACCACGTATCATCGAGTCTCCCACGAGCCGGACTTCTTCTATTTCCGCTTCGTCATCTGAGTCTGTGAGTATCTGGAAGCGGTTTTGACACTCGGTAATCGGTATGGGTTTCCTGGTCTTGGGGCAAACGTTGTTCCTCACGACACGGAAGTTGTCTTGAGGGGGAAGAGAGTCACTATTTGTTTCTTGAGTATCGGAAACATCAGCTGAAATGGCTACTGCAGGCGTTGAATTGTTGGCAGTTGACGTTGGGGCGTTGGTGGCTGCTGGAGTTGCGGTGACAATTGAAGTTTTTGGTACTCCAACGTTGAGTGTTACAAACTCTTGGAGTGATTCCAGCTTCATGGTGAGGACGTTGATCTTGTTGTAGGCTTCATCTAATTTCACTGTCAAATTCTCTCGTTGCTGGCAGACTTGAAGATTGACAGTAGCAAACATGGACTCACCAAACCTACCGGCGCAGTTCGTACAAGTGCGAGGCATGGTAACAGTCAGTTTCTTCAGATCACTTCACTCACTTTAAAACACTTAACTCACTTTAAAACACTTCACTCACTTTAGAAACACTTCAACCGAAAGCAAATATGTTGAAATACACAACAATAGGTTATCAGGGGTGATAGCCTAACCGAAAACAAAAAATTGAGATACGCAGAATTAGGCTTCCAGGGGCGATAGCCTAACCAAAAGTTTTTAAAAAATTGAAATACGCACCAATAGGCTACCAGCGTTGAATAGCCTAACCGAAAATAATAAAATTGAAATACGCAGAAAGAGTCTACCAGGTGTTATAACCTAACCTTAAACAAATATATATATATATATATATAACAGAATATGTAACTAAATATACAATTCACCATATAGAGATTATATAAAAATAAAGTGTGACTGCACACAAGGGGTTAATATACTGTATCAACAGATGGCCCTGGTGTCACTGTAGCCTAGTAAAGCAGTAGCCTACTCTTTTTAGATAAAACAAAAAAGTGTATCAGTCAAAGGTTACTACAAGATCGTGCAAGCAACAACTAAAATTACAGATATATATAGCTACAGTAGGATACTAAATACAATATCTACTAGAGTTAATAAGAACAACAGATTGGCTGGCTATAGGCTAGGCTAGGTTTGGATTAGGTTGAAAGCTTGGCAGGTTGGGTTAGGGTAGGTTAGTTTGTACAAATACCACCCTTAGCTTAAAGTAAAATCAGTCTGAGGAGAAAAAGTCCAGAATATATCTAGGGGAAAAAGATAAATGAATGCACTTAAATTTACTACAAAATTGGCTGGAATTTAATATGTATAATCCCCCCCAAAAAAGTTTGTTTACAAAATGGCGTCGGCGTTCGTTCCTGTAGGCAGGTTAGTTAGTACACAAAATTGTTTATTAGCAAATTAATATGCAAAGCTTTACTTACATACAAGGCAGTTAAATTGATACTTACTACAGTAGGTAATGGGTAAAATTAGGGGCTACGATTTTATATCAAATAAGAAGAGAGCGTTTGTTTACAAAACAAAACAAACAAAGAACAACAGATGGCGCTAGTGGCGCCCTGTCCGAGCAGGAGTCTTGTGATAAACACAAAGTTTATCAGTCAATACACTGCGAAATATCGTGCAGTGTTACTTACTAAGCTACAGGATAGTTAAACGTGCTCTTAACCACCTTTCATGCACAAGAATGAATGCACAAGTCTCTCTCTCTCTCTCTCGAGAGAGATAGAGATAGAGATGCTCCATAGCCAATTATTCCAGTAAGGGATCAATCTTGCCTAATACCGTACAGCTTATATAATAGTCCCTCCCCAGCAGTCTCCAACATACTGGAGTCTGTCTAACCATCATTATAATTATTTGTGTGTGTGAGAGAGAGATTAATACCGTACAGCTTATATTTTAATTTTTTATTAATTTCACCAATCACCTATAATAGACCCTCTCCAACAGCCTCCAACATACAGGAATGTCTGTATCTAGTCATCATGTTATCAGTCATTGATGTATATGTTTTGGTCTAGGACTGTGTGTAGTAACTTTATTATATGATTGAAAATATGTATTTGCTCAAGTATACTGAAGGGACTGAAGTTCTCGCAGAGATGTTCCAGGCCTAATATTATTTTTGATATACAGAGCTCTGGCTTAGTAATCCAACAGGGATGATAGCCTCTGAAGTTCTATCATCTATTTTTTATTAATTTCACCACAACACCAAACACCTCCAATGAAATTAATGAAAGCATATTAGTGATCCACCAGGATTCGAACTCGGGTTATCACACAGATTTTTAGACACCTTAACCATTACACCACCAAGACGGTTAAAGGTTTATGCACACCTACGACTTATTATCTATTCTCGAATACTGGATATTAATCTAATCATGTTCATATTCCTAGTTAAAATAAAAACAAGTTAAGGGGAGGTATTTGGAGAAGGGACTGGAGTTTTTGCAGAGAGGCTCCAGTCCTGACATTATTCCTGACTTACAGTGTGCTGGCCTAATAATCCAATAGGGTTGATAGCCTCTGAAGTCCTATTTTAATTAACTATCGGTATTTGGATTTTCTAGATCCCCTTCTCTCTCATGGTTCCCCTTATTTGTTATAAGATGTTTAGACGTTCGCCCCATTAGCTTTAGCGATTTAAGACCTTTCGCCCCACTTCGTTGTCAATTTTAGGACCTTTTGTGCTTTTTAGGTGTCGTTTTTTCCTGGTGAGCGAAAGCGAGCCTGTAATGTTCAGAGTAATCGGACTTGGCCGGTACATGTAATCGGACTTGGCCGGTACATGTAATCGGACTTGGCCGGTACATGTTTCTACCGTTTAATGTACACATTGATCTTGAAGGGAGTTCTAGGGGGTGTTTTTATAAGTTTGATAAAGGCATAGGGACGTAACTAAAAAAAATAATAAATAAATACTTAAAGACCAAAATCTAACCACCGTCACGTTTTTTTACCTTGCATACTGGCTACAATTAGATGGTTTTATGCAGTTTAAGAAGGACCTATATCATTAAGAGGGTTTATTGAGATCGTATATACCCATTTGAGTCATTGATGTAGATTGTAAACTAATGACAATGGTCTAATGGTAGCCAGAATATGATAATAATTACGTCATGGTGGTGAAGGGGTTAATGCCGTACAGCTTAGCCCCTCTCAGTCGCCAACATACTGGAGTCTCTGTCTGTATCTAACCATTATTATATCTGTCGTGAATGGATACATGTTGTTGAATAGAGAGACAGTGAAATAGATAGACAAATTATAAAGTAGATATACAATGGAACAGATACAGATAGACACACATAGATAACAAAATATATACTGTAGATAGGTGAATAGATGGATAACAAAATATATACTGTAGATAGGTGAATAGATGGATACAACAATAGATATATAATTGGCAATAACCGTTGATCGTTTGGGTAATTACATAGACAATATATTTGATAGATATACTGATAGATAAACAAATATATAGTAAGGGAAATAGATAGTGGAATCGGGGTTGATTGTGTGACGTCACTGAAGGTTGCCAACTCGTAAATAACGCAAAGTTTAATTACAAGTGTCAGAGTGAGAGAGAGAGAGAGAGAGTACAAAGGAGTACAAAGTACAAAGGAAATCAAGCAACAACAGATCTAGTGACCCTTCTAGGTTGCTTGTCCTCCAAAACACTGAGGATCAAGTGTCCAAACAGTGGTTTAGAGTGGGTAAGGGAACATTGGAAAGGGAATTACTGCCCTGGAACTAATGTCCGTGGCAGGATTAGGAAGTTAGTAGGGGACAGATGGGTTAGTAACTGAGGGGGGGATAAAATAAAGTTATTCATTTACAAACGCAGTCAGTCGCGGGTTTGATGCGAGATATTTGTCTAGGCGGAGTTTAAATGAATCAACGGTGATGCAGTCTATAACGTTTCGGGGAAGCCCATTCCACAAGTTGACAACTCGATTGAAGAAGAAATTCTTAGATTCGTGTGAGAGAGAGAGAGAGAGAGAGAGAGAGAGAGAGAAGTGTGTATGTTTATATGTGTGTGTATGTGTGTGAGTGTGAGTGTGAAGAGGATGGAGACATTAGTTAAACAATGAATGTGTTAATTAATACTTTCACACACACACAGACACACACACACACATATATATATATATACAGTATACCAGTATATACAGAGAGAGAGAGAGAGAGAGAGAGAGAGAGAGAGATGAGGATCATGATGATGATGGTAACATGCAAATAAGGTGAAGGAAGGTTGTAGTGAGCAATAGAGTTGCTATGCCAAATACTTTAGTAGATTAGGAAAACACGTATAACGTATAATTAGTCATCTATTTACTAAGCTTCATTATATATATATATATATATATATATATATATATATATATATATATATAGCTTTAATACAGGTAGATAGCTAAAGGAGAGAGAGAGAGAGAGAGAGAGAGAGAGAGAGAGAGAATGAGAATAAAGGTGGAGAGATGAATGAAACGAGAGAGAGAGAGATTGTGAGACAGAGAATAAAGATAGTGAGGAATAAAACTAAAGAAACAGAGGGAGGGAGGGAGAGTGTTGGATCATTTCCCCAAGGTGAAGTAAGTTAGCTTTTACTGCCTTAATTATACTCCTTCATTCATTGGTTCACTTGCTGCTTCGTTTTATCTCGAATACTGGTTAATTTTTACCATTTGTTTTATCATTTTGACTTTAGTAGGCTAATTTTAGGTTTGGTGTGTGTAATTATATTGGATGTGTTTTATTTATTGCTTTAATTATACGCCTTCATTCATGGGTTCGTTTTATGTTCGAATACTGGTTCATGTTTAGTGTTTAATTTTAATTTTGATATTTATTAGTTAATGTTCAGGTTGATTTTAGGTTTGGTTGGTGTAATTATGTTGGATCTGTTTTATATATTGATTTAAATATACTCTTTCATTCATTGGTTCACTTGCTGCTTCATTTCTCTCGCGAATACTGGTTCATTTTTACCATTTTGTTATCATTTTGACATTAGTTTATGTTCAGGTTAATTTAAAGTTTGGTGCGTGTCATTCTAGTGGATTTGTTTTATTTATTGTAAAATACATGATTTTATTCATGGCTTAAGTCAGTGCTTTGTTATGTTATCGTTTACTGCTCCATATACAGTATATATATATATATATATATATATATATATTTTGAATTTTTAGGTTATTTAGATTTATATGGGGGCAGGGGATAACTTATTTGTTTATTTGGCTAAGTTATTGGTTTGTTAATTACTTATAAATTATATATGTGTACTTCAGATATTAATTATATATTATATATGTGTACATCATATATTACTTATATATTATATATGTGTACTTCATATATTACTTATATATTATATATGTGTACTTCATATATTACTTATATATTATATATATTATATATGTGTACTTCATATATTACTTATATATTATATATGTGTACTTCATATATTAGTTCAGTTAAAGCTTCGTTCCTTGCATAATCCAATTAATAATTTTGGTTCAATTTTTGGGTTTGTTTAATCCATCATTCGAGTTTTCTATATGTAGTATATGTTATATTGGTTAATCTTAGTTGATTAGGCCTAGATTCATTTGAGGCCGATTTTTATTTGTTTTGTTAATTTATGTGTTATGACGACTTCAATTACATGTAGGAAAGTTGAGACTAGTAATAATGTTGACCACTTAATCTAAGCAAGGAAGGGGACGGAAGAGGTAGTAGGGGGTGAGGAAGGGAACTGGAGGAGGAGATGAAGCGTCGGGGCTTGTTATTGATTTTCTTAAGGGGGAATGGGCGTATTTATTAGCTTATTAATTTTTCTTTTTATTAATGTTTTAATTTTTTTTTTTTTTTAGCTAGACCTCTATCTATCTATCTATCTATTGCCTGACGCCGTGATCCCCGATGGGTGGCCACGAACGAACCGCCCCCATGCACCTCTGTCCCCAGTCAGTCGATGCCCCTCCCCCCAACCAGGACCGCCTTCGTTCATGTACTTCCTCACTCCATCCTTCCACCTCTCATTCGGTCTACCTCTCCCTCTCTGTCCCTCCACCTCGCTCTCGTACAGCTCTCGTAAGCTAGACCTCCATCAAGCTTAAAAATACGCGCCTTAGATCCCCTTCAAGATAAACTTGTACATTTTGTCCAGGCCGATGGCCGATTCCTCTTAAATTACAGGCTCGCTATCGGTCGCCAGGAAAAATATCGACACCTAAATGACACGAAAGGTCTTAAAATTGACAACGATAATGGGGCGAAAGGTCTAAAACAGCCAAACCAATAGGCCGATCTTCTTGAAATTTCAAAACTAATGGGGTTAAACATGAGGGAGAAGGGAAGCCAGAAAAAAAAAACTACCATTCCCCCTTAACCCCTTCTGTACCGGCAACGTCTTTTTAACTTTCATCCGGTTACTATTAGACGATTTTATTCAGTTTCCAATGGGCCTACAGTAATAGGCTTCGAACTACCTCACTTAACCCCTTTTACTACCACAGATCCTGCTTAAACTGTACACAATTGTCTTAATTTAGCTAGAATAATATTATGAAAACGTCGCCGGTACAGAAGGAGTTAATAAGGTAATCTATTCCTTCCCATATCACAAGAGAACACATGAGGGAGAAGGGGGTCCAGAAAAACCCAACCAACCCCCTTTAAGGTTAATATATTCCTTCCCATAACATAAGACAGCCTCGGTACTCTAATCAGAAAATCCATAGTTCGATTCGGTGTATGCTTATGGTAATAAGATTAACTTTAGTAGTCTTCTTATTACTTGGGCTGAAGTAGGGAGGAGGAGGAGGAGGAGAGGGCTAGGAAGTGGTGGAGGAGGAGAGGGCTAGGAAGTGGTGGAGGAGGAGGAGGAGGAGGAGGAAGAGAAAGAGAAAGAGGAAGAGGAGTAGTAGTACTAGGAGGAGAGGAGGAGGAGGAGGAGTATGAGGAAGTAATAAGGATGGAGGAGGAGGAGGAGTAGGAGGAAGTAATAAGGATGGAGGAGGAGGAGGAGTAGGAGGAAGTAATAAGGATGGAGGAGGAGGAGGAGTAGGAGGAAGTAATAAGGATGGAGGAGGAGGAGGAGTAGGAGGAAGTAATAAGGATGGAGGAGGAGGAGGAGTAGGATGAAGTAATAAGGATGGAGGAGGAGGAGGAGTAGGATGAAGTAATAAGGATGGAGGAGGAGGAGGAGTAGGAGGAAGTAATAAGGATGGAGGAGGAGGAGGAGTAGGAGGAAGTAATAAGGATGGAGGAGGAGCAAGTAATAAGGATGGAGGAGGAGGAGGAGTAGGAGGAAGTAATAAGGATGGAGGAGGAGGAGGAGGTATTAGAGATGGAGGTGAAGGAGGAGTAGGAGGAGGATGTACAGGTGAATGTCAAGGAGGGAGAGAAAGAGGGGGAAGAGAGAAAACTAAGGAGAAGGGATAGGGAAACAGAGGGAGACAAGGAGGAAGTGAGGAAAAAGAAGAAAGAGAAGAGGAGGAGCAAGTAGTAGAGGTGAAGGTCAAGGAGGAGGAGGAGGAGAAGGAAGAAGACAAAAAAAGGAGGAAGAAGAAGACAAAGGAAGAAGAAGGGAAGGAGGAGGAAGAGGGGGAGGAAAAAAAACATGGAGGGTGACCATAAATAGACGAGTTGGTGAAAACAAAACAAATCAGAAGTAAGAAAAATACCATGAGTTTTACTGGAGAGAGAGAGAGAGATGGGAGAGTTTTAAAATTTTCATATGGAGAGGATGGATAAGTTTAAACGCAAGCGATTATTAATTGAGAGAGAGAGAGAGAGAGAGAGAGAGAGAGAGAGAGAGAGAGAGAGAGAGAGAGAACATTAAAGAGTTAGAGAGACAGTGAAGAGAGAATAAGGAGATATATAATGTTAAAAGGAGAGAGAGAGAGAAAGACCCGGAAATTAAACGTCAGCGTCTCCCAACTCTCTCTCTCTCTCTCTCGTAAGGATTTAGTGTTGCTCGTTTAATAATCGTTCTATGTACAGTCGCGCTAATAAGTGATGTCTCGGCACCAAGTATGTTTTGATCAATAATTGGCATCAGCAATATCTAAACTTCCTTTCTTCATTTCGAGTGAAATATACAAACATATTCCTACACTTACCCACCCTATTCAACATCTGACAGACATTAATACAGCACAGAGTGAGCCAAACGTAATTGCAGCTGAGACATGACTTATTAGCGCCACCGTACAAGCAAATTAATGTGGTTAATTTTACCTTGTTACCTACTCGTCACAATCTTCCACACAACTTTCTTATGCCTTTCAGAAGAACAGATGCCACAAATCAACCCAATCTGTTCATAATCCTACAAGGTGCTTCTTTTTGTGAGGAACCTGACAATATCAGATATTTTTATCTTTACTAAATCAGTTTCCCAGAAATTAAGTGTGCTCAAACAGCAACGTGGGTTCTTTTCCATCACACAGCTTTGAAGGTGAAGTGTAGAGAGTATACAATCTGTATGTGGTAATCTCTATTTTATTAATTTCACCTCAACAACAAACACCTCCAATGAAATTAATGAAAGCATATAAATTATGTGATCCACCGTGATTCGAATCTGGGTTATCACACACAGATTTTTAAACGCTCTAACCATTACACCACCGAGACGTTTACCCAGGTTCGAATCCCGGTGGATCACATGCTTGCTTTCATTAATTTCTTTGGGAGGTGTTTGGTGTTAAACTGAAATTAATATAACTAGAACATGTACTGTACAGGGGTATGCTAGGCCCATGTTTGGAGTAAATTTCTTGTCTGTACGGTTGTTCAATGCATAAAGCTTATCGTCATATAATTTATCTTTGAACAACCTCCAATCGCTTTCCATTCGCCACCACATTGAACAAAGCCGGTTTCACACAAGCCCTTTTTCCGGCAATATTTTGAAGCAATTCGCGTCTGGTAACTTTAGCATTAAACTTTTATTAGTCTTAGGGGAAGATTTTCACTTAAGGGTTTTGTTTCTAGACCCCCTTCTCCATTGTTTTGCCTCAATAGTTTTGAAATTTGAATAAAGTTTACCCCATTAGTTTCGCGAGTTTAAGACCTTTCGCCCCATTTATGTCAATTTTAAGACCTTTCGTGCCATTAAGGTGTCGAATTTTTCCTGACGAGCGATAACGAGCCTGTATTTTAAGAGGAACCGATTTTCGGTCCGGACATTTTTCTACCGAGAAATGTACACTTATATCTCGAAGGAAGTTTTTGGGGGAATTATTTTAAGCTTGATGGAGGTCTAGGAAGCAAACTAAAAACCTCCCCTTAAGCCACAAAGCATTTTTCTTTGTCAAATTCCCGATACCCGTGTAAAAAAACACACACACACTTGTTCATAGAAAATTGCCGGAAAAAGCGCTCGTGTGATATCGCCCAAATTACCCTGATAATTAATTATTCTAACAACTAGTAGGCTCATTATCTCCCCCCTTCTACCTCATGTGGATATTAGGTGGAATGAGTTCTTTCAGAGGAATCTCACTCCTACTCTGCTCTACTCTCTAATCCGTGAGTAAGCGTTTTTTTTTTTTTTTTTTTACTTTGACGTCTACACAACAGTTTGTTCCCTTAACCTCCGTCAAGCTTTAAATCACACCCCCTTGCCACTTTCAAAATGTATGTGTACATTTTTCGGTAGAAAAATGTCCCGGCCAAAGGCCGATTCCTCTTAAATTACAGGCTCGCTATCCGCTCGCCAGGAAAACATTGACACCTAAATGGCACAAAAGGTCTTAACATTGACATAAATGGGGCGAAAGTTCTTAAAATCGCAAAAAAATAATGGGGCGAACGTCTTAAAATCTTAAAAACAATGGGGCTAAACATGAGGGAGAAAGGGGTCAATAAAATAATACCTCAAGTTGAAATCTCCCCTTTAGCTCTGGAACAGACTTCTTGCCATCCATCTCTCATTGTTCTTGCGTCATAAATGCTTCGAAACACTTGCACCCAGACATCTAAACTTAACTTTATGTTGGATTATATTTAATATAATTTATTTGTTTATATACCGGTATGTATATTTATTTATATATATATTTTTATTTATTTTTATTTGTTTAATTTATTTGTAAATATTTGCAGAAAGGACACTCGTTACGAGAAAGTAGCTCATGTTCTACCTTAAAACTGTAAGGAAATTAAGTTTTATGATTCATGTACACCTCCCTCTCTCTCTCGTCTACTTGCAGTATTCCCTCCACGTCCTAAGGGGCCCCCCCCCCCCCCCCCCCTCCCTGTCCCCCAGCCCCCTTCAGGGGTCTCAGGGCGAGGAGACATCAGGTACACAAGGGAAGATAGATAGATGGGTAGTTAGATACATAGATAGATAGGTAGATAGATAGGGAAGATAGATATACAGACATATAGATGGATAGATAGATAGATAGATAGATAGATAGATAAATAAATAAATACATAGATGCATACGTATAGTCAGTCATAGTTTTATTTCATAGAAGATAAACGTACTTGGGCTCAACCAAGTTGCCCAAGTACTTTTATCTTCTATTGTACTTCCTATTTGTCAACTTATTCTTCCTCTATCCCAAACTCTAATCTCCTACGTTCTATAGCCATCATCATCGTTACTCGTTGATCAAATTTATCAAAATTTTAACATCTCCCAGCAAGCTTAAAGGTGGGTGCTATTTAATGATATTATGCCCATTTACTGCATATATGACATATTATAATAGGTTTTTGTTTTATTTCCCGTTGATTTGGTTGATAGTTATTTCCTGTTGAATTGTATGATGGTTTGGGTAGGTAAGGTGGGTGAAATGGGTATATAAAGCTAGGTGATATAAATGATGGTTTGGGTAGGTAAGGTGGGTGAAATGGGTATATAAAGCTAGGTGATATAAATGATGTTGAATAATTCTGACCCTGTGTTGAAATAATTTGAAACATTGCCTGTAAACAAACGCCAAAGTCTGTTTTCCCTCCTTCAATGTTCACTGTTTCTAAAGTTATCATCATTATCTCTCTCTCTCTCTCTCATATATACTGCATAATTATATAGTGTAATGTTCAGTTTCTAAAGTTATCATCATTATCTCTCTCTCTCTCTCTCATATATAGTGTAATGTTAGCATAAACTAATACAAAGGCATAACAATAAATATGTTTGAGATTATAATACTGCCCAAATGTCACGAAATGTCTTGATATAGAAATAGGACGAAAGGTTATAAAATCGACACATTAATGAGCCAAACGTCATCAAATCTGAAAACTAACCCCTCTTGTACCGGTGACGTCCTTGCAACTTTATTCTGGCTACTATTAGACGATTTTATTCAGTTTAGGAAGGGCCTCCAGCAATTAACAGGCTTCGAACTCTCCCGCTTGACCCATTTTACAACCACAGATCATTTTAAAGCAGTACAACATCGTCTTAACCCCTTCTATACCGGCGACGTACTTTTTGTTTATTTCAGCTACACTTACACAATTTTATTCAGCTTAGGAAGTACGTCTACCAAATGATTAGGCTAGAAACGATCTCGATTAATCCCTTTAGCTACCACATATCCTTCCTAAGCTTCATAAATTGTCAAAATGCAGCTGAAATCCAATACAAAATACGTTTCCGGTATAGAAGAGGTTAATAACATGAAGAAAGAGGATCAGGAAAACGGCCCATATCCCTTAAGGGGGGATGGGCTGGTTTTTGGGCGATTTTTGCATGTATTCATTATTTTTCTAGTTTCCTCCCCAGACTTCCAGCATATTTAACAAACACAGCCATTAGATCCCCCTTCTAGATAAATTTGTACATTTTTCGGTAGAAAAATGTCCCGGCCGAAGGCCGATTCTTCCAATATTACAGGCTCACTATCGTTCGCCAGGGAAAAAATCGACACCTAAATAGCACGAAAGGTCTAAATATTGACGAAGAAATTGGGCGAAATGTCTTTAAATCGACAAACTAATGGGGCAAACATATTAACATCTGAAATCTATAGGGGCTAACATGAGGGAGAAAGTGGTCCAGAGAAGCGGTTCATCTTTCTTACAAGCGTTTTTGGTTATCTATTTGGTAGATACATTTTAGAAACCTTGTGGATCCGATGGTAGAATCGAATCGAATGGGGGATAGAAAAGCGTGGAAATTAGATTTTTAGGTGGAAGTGTAGCTAGAGAAAATATTGAAATACAGTAAAAGTGAAAAGTTTGAAAAGAGGGAAGGCGCCGTCATCATGTTCATTCGCCGAAGCTCCCCGGCCCGTGGCCACGATCAAGACACATAGTCGCCAGAAGATCCCGCAAAGCTCCCTAAGAGGCCGAAATCTGTTACCGTCATAGGCCTATGTGTTTCATTATTTCCGTTTAGTTGTCAAGAGGGTCTCCCTAGACCCGTGGGCCGCGGACCTGAGGCTCTCGCCAGGCCCGCAGCCCACAACCTCCCGAATCCCGATGGGATCCGAATTAAAACAAAACTGCTTAAAAAACTGCTGTAGGCTGTTTCAATCTGATGGTAGGTTATCACAAGTGCATAATATATTCTCGTTTACTGCACAAAAGACTCATTTATATATATTTTTTTTTTTACTTCCTGGTAATCGTGTTAAGGGGAGATGGGCCTTTTTTTTTAAAGCCATACTTCTCCCTAATGCTTAGCCCCACTAGTTTTGAGATTTTAGGACGTTCGGCCCATTAGTTTGGCGATTTTAACACCTTATGCCCCCATTTCGTTGTCAATTTTAAGCCCTTTCGTGCCATTTAGGTATCGATTTTTTTCCTGACGAGCGATAGCGAGCCTGCAATTTTAAGAGGAATCGGCCTTCGGCCGGGACATTTTTCTACCGAAAAATTTACACATTTTTCTTGAAGGGGGGTCTAGGGTGTGTTTTTCTAGGTTTGATGGAGGTCTAGGGAGGAAACTAAAACAATATATGAATACATTAATTAATAGACCAGACAAACGGCCTGTCTCCCCTTAATTATCGAGCAATCAGTTGCCAAGGTATTCAATTTACCCCCATGAGAAATAAAACCGACCATAGATATTAGGTCTCTCGTATATGGTAAAGCCGGTATCACACGAACACTTTTTCCCTCAACATTTATCCATAACACTGGTCTGGCAGCTTATGTGGTCAACATATATAATATTTCGGTTGCCTAAATTCATCAATCATTAGTATAGTCTCCGATACCAGTGCAAAATATTCCAGAAATGTACGCAGAAATGTATTGATTATCAAATGTTGACTATAAAAGCTCTCGTATGATACCGGCTTAACTATAGCCTAGGTCACTAATTGACCACTTGCGAGTTTCAGGCTATAAGGAAGTTGGAGCCGTAAACATCGATATTCAACAGTAATACAATAATACTGTAGGTTTCTGATGGCTAAGGGGTATGTTGAATTGTTTGTTTATGTATTTATGAATGTACTACGATCGTATTTTAGCTCGTAATTCTGTTAAATATCGATGTCTACAGCTCCAACTTCCTTATAGAATGAAACTCGCAAGTCGGCAATTACAAGAGGACAGCTAGGCTTTTTGTACAGTCGTGGACAATTATGTTCTTAAGGGGCCGATGGGCCGGTTTTCTGGACCACTTTCTCCCTCATGTTTAACCCCATTAGTTTTCGGATGTTAAGATGTTTGCCCCATTAGTTAGTCGATTTTAAGACCTTTTGCCCCATTTCTTCGTCAATATTTAGACCTTTCGTGCTATTTAGGTGTCGATTTTTTCCCTGGCGAACGATAGTGAGCCTGTAATGTTGGTAGAACCGGCCTTCGGACATTTTTCTACCGAAAAATGTACAAATTAATGTAGAAGGGGGATCTAATGGATGTTATTTCTTTTTTTAATTTGATGGAGGTCTAGGGAGGAAATTAGAAAAAATAATTAATACATGCAAAAATCGCCCCAAAAGTGAACCATCCCCCCTTAACCAGCCTATGATTTTCATTATGAGTAATCAAGATGGTGGACATGACAATTTACCATCACCTGAAAAAACTACAGACGTATAGTTAGGTAAGGTAATTTAGGTTTAGGGGGGATGGTTCACTTTTGGGCTATTTTTGCATATATTAATTATTTTTCTAGTTTCCTCCCTAGACCTCCATCAAATTAAAAAAAAAAAACATCCATTAGATCCCCCGTCTAGATTAATTTGTACATTTTTCGGTAGAAAAATGTCCCGGCCGAAGGCCAGTTCTTCCAACATTACAGGCTCACTATCGTTCGCCAGGGTAACAATCGACACTTAAATAGCACAAAAGGTCTAAATATTGACGAAGAAATGGGGCCAAAGGTCTTATAATCGACTAAATAATGGGGCAAACATCTTAACATCTGAAAACTAATGGGGCTAAAGGTGGTCCAGAAAAACAGCCCATGTCCCCTTAAATAAATTAGGCTTTGGTGATATGTTAGATACATTTAGTTAAGGTAGATAACCAATTATTTTATTACTGGTATGATGATGATGATGATGATTATTTATAATAAAAATAATAATAATAATTATTATTATTATTATTATTATTATTATTATTATTATTATTTTTATTATTATTATTATTATTATTATTATTAGTAGTAGTAGTAGTAGCAGCAGAAGTAGAAGTAATAATCGTAATAGTGATTGCCCAACACAGTAATTAAGAATATCTATTAGAACATTATATATATATATAAGGACATCAGTACTTTCATATATTTAAGTTGATACCTACTATGTGATCCTACTATACTTCATATTTTCCTACCTATACCTTAAACACATGTCCTTCCTTTTCTCCCACTTCGGCTGTTACGCTGGCCAGCTATTTAATGCTAGACAGTGGAGGGTATCTTTGGTCGTTGTCTGAGTTATGTATGTGGCAAGTCAGAGCCTGTACGACTTCGACGAAGCTAGGTAGCCTGTAACCCTTGTGCATATTTTTCCTTTGCGAGTGTAGCAGTATACAAGTGAAGGGCTTTTGCCTACTTTTATTTGTATGCTTGCTACCTCATTTTGTTGACCTTTGTGGAGCGCCAGGGTAAGAGCAGATACTTGAGATCTGGACTTACTAAGAGAGCCTCCTAGTCACTTAACATAACATAAGGGAAATCTGTTCAAGGGGAGACAGTAGGCTACGAGCATGCTTGCGCTCTGCCTAGGTTCCTGGTACCTTTTATGCCACTGCTAGACTTTATTAGTGAGAAAGATGGCATTGTGTTTATTAACTTTAACTGTGTATGCTTTAGGAATTATTCACCTTATTTTAGCCTAGGTTGATGCATAGTGCACAACCCAGTTTGGCTGTTACGTTGGCTAAGGAAGTACTGTTTTTGAGTGGCTATTATTAGTGCTGTCACAGCGTTGTTGCACTCCCTTGTTGTATATATATGTATCCTACTTGTTGGTTTATTTAAGATACACGCTTTGGTGTCCTGCCCCTGCATTATTTCTGTTCTATATTCGACGAGCATCTTAGAGCATCAGACGTTTTCAGAAGATTCCTTACCTGATTGCTGTAGGACTAGACTTCCAGTGTGTTCATAGAGCATTGAAGAGTTTAGTGTTGAGTACAGACTCACACTAAAGTTAACGTAAGCATATAGGCTACTCCTTTATCAAATCTTATTATAGTTTATTTAAGCATTGTTATTACTTGAGAGCATTTTATTAACGTAAAGTACTCCTGTTGTGAGTAGGCTTTGCCGTCACCGGAAAGCCTTTGTAGAAGTGCACTAAAACCCAGTTAATTGATACCCCGTTATCCAGTAGATTAACTCTGGAGGGTTTAAGTGTTTTGTTCACCGGCGTAATAGTTCGAGGGTTTGGAATTAGCGTACCGTTGTTGCAGATATAGCCTATCTTCTAGTCCATTATTAAGTGCCCTTGTTTATTTCGTAGTGCCGGTCGTAACACGGCCCACCTAGGGTAAAAAAAAAAAGGGATGAAGGAACTGCTGCCTACTACAAAATTGTCATTATGAATAAATTATGCCTGAAACATGGGTTGAAATGTAATGATGAGAGACCGAAGTTTTATTTATATTTACAGAAAGAGAGAGAGAGAGAGAGAGAGAGAGAGAGAGAGAGAGAGAGAGAGAGAGAGAGAGAGAGAGAGAGAGAGAGTTTGTACTACCAGTAATTTGAAATAGTCCAGCGTAATGTACAGTTGGCCACATAAAATTGCACCCACACCTTTTGTATGCATGGACGGAACATTAGTATGAATTAGATATTATTTGTGTCTATGCAATTGTTCAATATTATGAGCAGTAAACAGTTTTGTAGTACATTATTATTCGTGCAAGTCAATCACTAATTCCTTCACATGCTTTCATTGCTTTCATTTTATTTTTCCTATGCGAGTGAGGGAGACAAAAGGCAGAACACGGAGTTTGAAGCATTTTTTTTTTTAATGGCATTAAGGGGGGGGGGGGGGAGTCCTTTTTCTGGCCCCCTTACCCCGCATGTTTAGCCCCATTAGTTTTCAAATTTTATGACGTTAGGCCCATTAGTTTGGCGATTTAAAGACCTTTCACCCCATTTCTTTGTCAATATTAAGACCTCTCATGCCATTTAACTTCGATTTTTTCCTTTACATTTGAGAGGAAACGGCCTTCGGCCGGGTAATTTTTCTACCCCCAAAAATGTACAAATATACCGTCTTGGGGGTGTTTTTTAAGCTGGATGAAGGCCTAGCGAGGATACTAAGAAAAGAAAGATTTAATACAACAAAATTACCAAAAATATAAGCCCTTCCCTCCTTAAAAAAACAATGTTAAAAAATAAAATAAAAAGGTTCAAGAACATTTCGTAGCGAGGTCGTTCCTTTGGGATATGTGCCCCATACAATATTATTTCCTCTCGTTAAACCTCTTCTGTACCGGTGACGTCTTTTGCATTTGATTTCCGCTACATTTAGACAATTTTACGTATCTTAGGAAGGATATATGGTAGCTGGAAGGATTAATTGAGATTGTCTGTAGTTTTTAATTGGTAGACGTCCTTACGAAGCTGAATAACATCGTCTAGGCATAATAGTAGCCAACATAGAGTGAACAAGATATGGTCGGCAAAGAAGGGGATAAGCATTAGGCTATTCATAGTGCAGGTTCAATGCATTATTTGATTGATATCCAGTATTCGATAACATGGATATTAATCGTGGTCATGTACTGAACCTTTAACTGTCTTGATGGTGTAATGGTTAAGGCGTGTAAGTTCCGTATGTGGTATCCTAGTTTCGAATCCTAGGAGAATCACCTGCTTTCATTAATTTAATTTCGGAGTTATTGATGCGTTGAACTATAGTTTCCCTTACAGTTACATTTATACGATTTTGTGCAGTTTAAGAAGGATCTGTGGCAGTAAAAAGGGTTGAGTGTGTTAGTTCAAAGCCCATTGATTGCTGGAGGCCCTCTTTAAGCTGAGTAAAATCGTCTAATAGTAGCCAAAATAAAGTTAATAAGAGCTCACCGGTATTGCATGGGTTACCCTTCTGTACCAGCGATGTCTTTTTAATTTTATTATAGTTCTATTTAGACGATTTTGTTCAGTTTAAATGATGTGTGGCAGTAAAAAAGGCTCAATGCGATAGTTCGAAGCCTACTAATTGGGCAAGGGACTGGCGTTTTCGCAGAGAGGCTCCAGTCCTGACGTTATTCTTGACTTATAGTGTGCTGGCTTAATAATCTAATAGAGTTGATAGCTTCTGAAGTCCTATTTTAGCTAACTCACTGTTAATTGCTGGAGGCCACTTTTAAGCTGAATACAATCGTCTAATAGTAGCCAGAATAAAGTTAAAGGACGTCACCGGTACTGCATATGGCGTGGATCCAAACTTTTAAGACCGACTGTACAGCAGGTTGGTAAACAATGGGCAACATTACCTGAAATTCGACACATAATTTAGAATGTAATTTTGAGTTGGTATTTGTGTATCATTTATATTCTTCTTATTATATTATTATATTATATATTTTATTATTATTATTATTATTAGCAGTATTATTATTATTATTATTATTATTATTATTATTATTATTGTTTTGGTTATTTCTGTAGGTAAAAAGTCTTAAGCATTGGCAGTAGTATTGCTTGATTATCTTACACAGCTGTATATTAGATTGGACATCTGCTAAACTGTCTTGATAGCGTTATGCATAGTGCGCGGAATTTCGATGTGAGTTTCCTGGGTTCGAGTGCTCGGAGTGCCACATGTATTTGTTGATTTCATTAATTGAGTTTAGATGTGAAGTTGGTTGGTGTAAAACATAATAATTGTTGTTTTTCCAGGGACCGATTTGGACATGCGATGAAACCCAAACCGGGGGAAGAGGAGGAAGCATAAATATGTAATTAGAGGAGAAAATAAAAGGTAAGTTACATATTGAACAGTGTTTTATCTATTATATTGTAAAACTTGCAAAATCAACAAGCCAAAACTGGGACGACACAAGATAAATGCAAAATAACTAATGAAAATCGCTGTGGAAATAACGCTTAATAAAATAACATAATTTCAAGGGTTTTCAAGGGTACATAATTATAGATTTGTCTCGTCGTTGCGATTCCAACTGTATATGATTTTTTGGATTTAGACCGTTTTGTAGGCCAAATAGGCCTATTTTTTATTATGAAAACTTCTAAATCACCTATAGACGGGTTATTTATGTATGGATTTTGCTAAATTTTCTACCATTTGTACACTTTCACCCGCTGAATCCAATGGCACAAATAAAAGTAAAATCGGACTATTACTTTAGAATTTAGATTTTGATTCGAACTCCAGAAACGCCCGACATGAGCACTTTTTCAACTTTAAAAGTCTTCGGTAGCCCAAACTAAAAGTCTAAATTAATTCTACCTGGTGCCATTCGATTTCTCTCGCCCAACACCTTCCATACATAGTCGTAGATTTCATTTTCAAATAGCCATTCGCCCAGAATCAAACATTATTTAAAAACAAATACAAAATGGCGAAGCCGAGTATCTTGGCAGGTCATGTTCAAATTTTGTGTTTCCAAAGGTATATAATATATACCTTTATATTATCCATATATTATGGATTCCTCTCGTCGTTGCGATTCCAACGGTATATTTTGTATTTATTTAGATAATTTTTAGGGCCAAAAGACCTATTTTTTATGTTGAATGTTTTGTTTTCAGGGGTAGGCTATATATGGGTTCCACTCGTTGCAATTCCAACGGTATATTTTTTGTTATTTATTTATTTATACCATTTTTAGTCCCAATAGACCTATTTATTATTTTGAATTTGTTATGTTCAATATTGTGTTTTCAAGGGTAAATATATATTCGTCTCGTCGTTGCGATTCCAACGGTATATGAATTTTTGGATTTAACTAAATGTCCAAATGAATTCTTCCTGGTGCCATTCGATTTCTCTTCCCAACTCCTTCCAAACATGGTTGTAGATTCCATTTTCGCCCAGAATCAAACATTAGGCCTATTTAAAAAAAAAAAAAAAACACACACCAGGCGAAGCCGAGTACCTTGGCAGGTCATGTTCGAATTTTGTGTTTTCAATGGTATATATGGATTCCTCTCGTCGTTGCGATTCCAACGGTATATTTTTATATATATTTAGACAATTTTTAGGGCCAAAAGATCTATTTTTTATTTTGAATGTTTTGTGTTTTCAAGGGTAGCCTATATATGGATTCCACTCGTCGTTGCGATTCCAACGGTATATATTTTTGTATTTATTTAGACCATTTCAAAAACAAACGTAAGTGAGGTAGAAAGTGGTATTTGGATTAAAGTGATCGAAATGTGAGAGTATAGAAGTAGAATAGGAGAGAGAGAGAGAGAGAGAGAATTTAATGGTATAGTGAAATTACGGAATACAATACCAAACTAAAATTGCTAACAAAAGAGCTAGGTTAAGTTGATATGAATATATAAAACTAAGTAAGATAAACATAATATTCGTAGTATACCGCTATTATATAGATAACAAAAACTACAAGATATGCACAGACACAAAATGCAAAGCTGGTGACAAAGCTAAGATGAATAATATATGGGGATATAGAATGCCAAGTATGGTCTAAAAGGTCTAATTGTAGAGATAAATAAAAAACTATACGATCATGGAAGATATGTAAAGAAAACGATACAAAGCTGAAGGCAAAGCTAAGATAAATAACTGGAGAAATGGAATGCTAAGTATGGTATAAAAGTAGTGTAGAGCTAAAAAGAAGCTATAGGCTACAATTATGAACGATATATAAAGACAGATACAAAGCTGAGTGCAAAGCTAGGTAAATGGAGATATAGAAAGCTAAGTATGCTATAAAAGTACTGTACAGATAAAAAAAAGCTATATGATAATGGAAAATATATATAGAAAGAGATACAAACCTGAAGGCAAAGCTAAGATAAATAGATGGAGTTATAGAAAGCTAAGTATGGTATAACAGTATTGCAAAGATAAAACAAAAGCTATATGATAATGGAAGTTATGTTAAGAAAAAAGATACACAGCTGGAGACAAAGCTAATAAGATAGTTGGGATAAGTAAATGGAGATCGAGGGAAGTGAGATGGATAAAGCAAATTGGTAGGGAAGTAATGTAGTTATCTTGATTTCTGCCTGATGTCTCTTGAGGAATTACAGGAGAGAGAGAGAGAGAGAGAGAGAAGTAGATGACACACAGAGAAGAGATAGTGTACAAAGGGTACAAATGAGTACAAACAAAATCAAGCAACAGTATGTCTTGCGACCCCTCTAGATGCTTTTCCTCCAAATTACTGAGGATCAAGTGTCCAAACAGTGGTTTAGAGTGAGTAATGGATAATTGGAAAGGGAACTACTGCCCTGGAACTAATGTCCGTGGCAGGATTAGGATGTTAGTAGGGGAAATGATAGGTTAGTAACATAACACAGTTATAGCGTATATCTGGAAAAAAAGTAACATCTTAGTAATTTATATACGCAATAATCATTGATGCATCTAAGGGAGGAATACAAAAAGGTATACGAGAGAGAGAGAGAGAGAGAGAGAGAGAGAGAGAGAGAGAGAGAGAGAGAGAGAGTGTGTGTGTGAGTTGGGAGGGTTTGAATTCAGTAATCTACAATAAATTATTGTATTATTTATCAGTACGGTATATAGGATATATTCATCCATATTCCGTCCAACGCTTTAACCCAAGAATGAGTCCTCATTAACCTCTGAGTGAGATGATACACCAAGGGGATAAAGCTTGTTCAGTACACTCCATGGGCCTTGTCAATGAAAGCTAGTCAGGACCTCGCGTTTCCCCCGTGTTTACAATGACAACATTTAGATTCGAAGGCTTGGGTTACCAGAACGGTACCCTATGAACTATACCCTATTCCAAATAGGTAGTCCAGAAATTATAAACCCTAATCTCTGTAACTAAAAAAAGGCTAGAACAAATGGGCTGTAAATGTCCAAACCTATTCCCTGGCTGACCCTTCCCAAGGGGTATAAATATCAGCTAGAGTTACTCTTGTGAGTTATAGAGCTTAACCCTTCTTTAGCAGGGCCTGACCTAAGTCCGTATCTAAAAATCTGGACTATGTGGCGGGGCCCGACTTAAGTCTGTGTGCAATTTTGGCGCAATATTAGCTCTGAGAGAGAGACGAGCGACGGGAGGTGCGTAGGTTACCTCATGACCGCTCGCCACGGCCGCCGTGGGTCTACTAACATGTACTCCACACTACTCCACCCTCCCTCCCTCGCTACACACGTAATTATGTAACGAAATGACCGTATTTTAGCAATTTTGCCCTTCGGTTGCACGATCGTTGCAAGACAACCAGTTATCGTAGAAGGATGGTTCTGGTGTCATTGGAAAGCTCAATTTACGCCCTTTCAGGGATACATAATTGTATTACGCTCTGGCTCTTGTTTATGCATGAAAAAGAGCACGGAAACAACGCCATTTATGGTAAAAAAAAAAACCGCTGGACGTGGGCACGGTGAAATATACTCCACCAGCCGCTCTTTGAGTGTTAATGTTCAAGAGTGTTGATCTACTTACTTGAAACAGGGGATTATTATAATGTAAAACTTGCAAAATAAACAAACCAAGACAGGAACCACACAATATAAAGACAAAATAACTAATCAAAATGAC
Organism: Paralithodes platypus; assembly: GCA_032716605.1. Classification (NCBI taxonomy): domain Eukaryota; kingdom Metazoa; phylum Arthropoda; class Malacostraca; order Decapoda; family Lithodidae; genus Paralithodes; species Paralithodes platypus. The sequence goes on from CM064523.1 coordinate 3,152,765, forward strand.
TGGATTCGAAGGCTGTGGTGACAAGTACAATACCCTCCGAACTTGTACCAGACCACGTACCCCATTACACAGATATATATATATATATATATATATATATATATATATATATATATATATATATATATATATATATATATATATATATATAAAGTAGCCCACCCTAATTCTATACTGTATGTCACCAAGTTTTGTGTGGAGTTGGTTCTGAGGGCGACAAGGCGTTAAGTCTAGCGCTCGGCTAATTCTGGCAGCAGGGGTCATATTATAAAGTTTGGGGTGTGTGGAGAGAGAGAGAGAGAGAGAGAGAGAGAGAGAGAGAGAGAGAGAGAGAGAGAGAGAGAGAGAGAGAGAGAGAGGCAGGCGAGAGGGGAGTGGGTGAGAGAAGGATTAGGGAAAGATACAGTCTATGAATGGACTGTATGCTAATTGAGAGAGAGAGAGAGTGAGTACAAAGGAGTATAAAGGAAATCAAGCAACAACAGGTCTAGTGACCCTTCTAGGCTGCTTGTCCTCCAAAACACTGAGGATCAAGTGTCCAAACAGTGGTTTAGAGTGGGTAAGGGAACATTGGAAAGGGAACTACTGCCCTGGAACTAATGTCCGTGGCAGGATTAGGAAGTTAGTAGGGGACAGAGGGGTTAGTAACTGATGGGAGGATAAAATAAAGTTATTCATTTACAAACTCAGTCAGTCGCGGGTTTGATGCGAGATATTTGTCTAGGCGAAGTTTAAATGAATCAACGGTGCTGCAGTCTATGACATCTCGGGGAAGCCCATTCCATAAGTTGACAACTCGATTGAAGAAGAAATTCTTAGCTTCGTGTGAGTTAAAAGATTTACCAATAATTTTGCAACCGTTTCCCCGCGTGTAATTAGATTGGTCGATAGTGAAGTACTTACTACAGTTCGTATTGTCGATGCCTTTGATGATTTTGAACACTTGAATTAAGTCGCCTCTTAATCTGCGCTGGGTTAAAGGAAATAGATTTAATTCTCTAAGACGCTCTTCGTATGGTTTGTTCTTTAGGCTAGGTATCATTTTGGTAACTCTACGTTGAACTCATTCTAGCTTGTCTATATCTTTTTGGTAATAAGGGCACCAGGATTGAACGCAGTATTCCAGAAGAGGGCGGACTAAGGAATTGTAAAGGGTTAGGATAATGTCTTTGGATTTATGCTCAAATGACCTGCCTATAAAGCCAATTATTTTGTTTGCCTTCTTAACAACTTCTGAACATTGTTGGCTCGGTTTTAGGTTACTCGATATGGTTACTCCCAGATCGGTTTCTCTGTTTACATTCTTAAGCTGAGTACCATTCATCAAATAGTTTGCTTTCTCATTTAGGTATCCGATATGTAGTACTTTACATTTATCCGCATTGAAACTCATTTGCCAAATTTGGGCCCAACATGACAACTTATCTAGATTTTGTTGCATATCGTCAACTTGTTCTTTTGAGAGTACGCTATTTGCAATTTTTGTATCGTCATCAAATTTTGAGATTGTACAGGTGAGACCCTCATCTATGTCGTTGATGTAAATTAGAAAGATAATTGGTCCTAGTACCGATCCCAGGGGTACCCCGCTACTTACATTGGTCCATTTAGATGCCTTACCGTTTATGACTACTCTTTGCTTTCTGTCGCTGAGCCAATTTTCTATCCATTTCAACACACCATCTTGTATTCCATGCGCTTTTAGTTTTAGAAGTAAACGTTTGTGGGGAACTTTGTCAAAGGCATTTGAGTGAGTGAGTGAGTGAGCACGCTCACGTGTGAATCTGCAAGACCTGTGATCGAATCCCTGCCAAGGCGGACATTTAGTGGGTGTGGTAGTACGTCCTAGCATGTTTCACATCCTCGCACCCAGTCAGGGGACATCCTGACGACGTATACAGACTAAACACACATAACAAAGCCACTCCAACAGCTTCCTCTCTCTCCAACACCCCTTCTCCCCTCTATACACTCGTCAGAAATATAGAAAAAGTATAATGTAGATACGAGGTGCTGTTGTAAAGGCTTATCCCTCAATACCTTCATCTGATCTGTAAAAGAGACACCCAAATCATTAATAGCACAATAGAACATCATGGGGGCGGTTCGTTCGTGGCCACCCCTTCGGGGATCACGGCGTCAGGCAATAGATAGATAGATAGATAGATTACGAACATGAACCATCTGGAATTACTCCCCATAGATCTCAGTCAGTGTTGCCAATTTAGCTACCTTCCTGCTAGATCTAGAGGTATTTACTTCGATCTCGAGGCAAATTCTTACATCTAGCGACGTGTATTCCAGCGATATTCTGGAGATGTGAGCCCTTTAGAGTGATGTTGTAGAGATTATGACATTTTTCTAGCGATTGTCAGCGATTGTTGTGGTGAAATTAATAAAAAATAGATAATTTGTATACTATCTAGCTGACTTGATTTGTTAACCGTGGTCTCAGTGGATGAAGACGATCGCCCTCCATATGGCTTTAAGGGGAGGCTGGCCGTTTGTTTGGTCTATTAATTAATTTATTCATATATTTTTGTTTTTAGTTTCCTCCCAAGACCTCCATCAACCTTAGAAAAACACCCCCTAGAACCCCCTTCAAGATAAATTTGTAAATTTTTCTGTAGAAAAATTTCCCGGCCAAAGGCCGGTTCCTCTTAAAATTGCAGGCTCGCTTTTGCTTGCCAGGAAATGATCGACACTTAAATTGCACGAAAAGTCTTAAAATTGACAACGAAATGGGGCGAAAGGTGCATCGCCAAGCTAATGGGCCGAACGTCTCATAGTCTCAAAACTAGTGGGGCTAAACATTAGGGAGAAGGGGGTCCAGAAAAAACGGTCTGCCTCCCCTTAATATCGCATGCTATGGTATTTAGACTGGTAAACTCACAAGGACAACAAATCATACGACACCCCATTGCCTGTTTAGTTGATGTAGTGATTAGAAGCCGTGATTAGAGTGATATCTGGTGGTTATATATATATATATATATATATATATATATATATATATATATATATATATATATATAATTGGAACTTTAAAGGTTTCTGTTCGGTCTCTGTCTCGAATCGGCCACGTCCAGCAATGGGGTATGTGCCTGAGTATATATATGAGAGGTGTAAGCAATAAACTCGAGTAGTTTACGAAATTGATAGTTTGTAAATATGTAACCTAATATGTGTCAGTCATTACCTTTATCATTAAAGAGATAATTGAGTGATTGTATGCTCCTACTGTACTTCATAATTTTTTACCTATACCTTAAACACATGTCCTTCCTTTTCTCCCATTTCGGCCCTCCTGGGATAAAAAAAAAAAAAATGATTGTTGTATTTTCATATTCTTTAAATTTTGATTGTCTTGATCATCGTCTGCTTCATTATAGCTATATATTAGCTATAATGAATCAGACGATGATCAAGATTACATTTTTAAAATATAGGCCTATGTAATAAATAATAACAACAGTGGACAAGTACTAACTTCTTATCTCCTAATTGTTCCTACTGTCCTACTTGCTTCCACTCCAGATCTCTAGAAAACACTACTCTCACCCACCTGTTATATCCTCCCCCCCCCCCCCTTAACTCGTAATTCGTAATTTAAAGTATCACAGCTCAGCTTCACTAAATTGTTTTGTTATTACACAACATTCTATATTACTCTTTTAGGGGGTAGTGCTTGGTTTTTTGGGGTCTATATACTGTATATATTTTTCATTTTTTTTTTTAGTTTCATCTCTATGCCTCCATCAAGCTTAAAATACACCCTCTAGTCCCCCTATCAAGATAAATCTGTACATTTTTCGTGAGAAAAATGTTCCGGCCGAAGGCTAACGAGGGGCCGATACATAAGGCTATCCCTCAACATCATCATCACATCATCATCAGGCTGGTTCCTTCTAAAAATACTGGCTCACTTTCGCTCGCAATGAAAACATCGACGCTTAATGGCCAGGACAAAAATCGACGCCTAAATGACATTAAAGGTCTTAATATTAACAAAAAAATGAGGCGAAAGGTCTTAAAATCGCCAAACTAGCGGAACGAACGTCTTAAAATCTGAAAACCAATATGCTAAACATGAGGGAGAAGGGGGTCCATAAAAAGCGACTACCTGCCCCTTTAAGCCTCTTAGGATCCTACTGTATCTTTCTGTACTCCTTAACCCCTTCTGTACCGGCGACGTGTTATCTTTTTATTCTAGCTATATTTAGACGATATTATGCAGCTTTGGAAGGATCTACAGTAGTTCAAATGCTTGGTTGAGATAGTTTGAAGCCTTAGTATTGCTAAAGGTCCTTCCTAATCTGAATAAAATCGTCTAGTTGTCAAAATATAATGCAAAGGATGTCATGAATTTTAACCTCTTCTGTACCGGCGACGTCCTTTCAACTTTATTCTGGCTACTGTTAGACTTGTATTCAGTTTCTTAACCCTTTGAATACCAGCGACGTGTGATATATTGTATTCTAGCTATATATAGACGATATCATGAGGCTTAGCAAGGATCTGTGGTAGTTAAAAGCGTTAGTTGAGATAGTTTGAAGCCTTATTATTGCTAGAGGTCCTTCCTAAGCTGAATAATATCGTCTCATAGTTTTCAGAATATGATAAAAAGGACGATCCTGGTACTGAACGGGTTAAGGGCCTCCAGCAATTAACACGCTTCGAACGCTCTCCTCAACCCTTTCGACTACCACAGATCCTTCTTAAACTGCACAAAATCGTCTTAATATAGGATAAATATATTCTGGCTACAATTAGACGCTTTTATTCAGTTTATCCAGCAATTAACAGGCTTCGAACTGTCGCTCTTAACCCTTTCTACGACCCCAGATCCTTCTTAAACTGCACAAACTCGTCTTAATCCCTTCTGTACCGCGACGTGTTTTTATCTTTATTCTGTTCATGCCGAAGGCGGTTCCTCTTTAAATTACAGGCTCGCTATCGCTCCCCAGGACAAAAATCGAGACCTAAATTACATGAAAGGTCTTAAAATTGACAATTTGTTAATTGCTGGAGGCCCTTTGTAAACTGAATAATATCGTCCCAATATACCTAGAATATATTTAAACAGACGTCGCCGGTACAGAAGGGGTTAACGCTATCTTTCAACATCATCGCATCGCACATATACAGTATACTGTATACTGTATACAGTATATAATTATGAGTGGTGTAAGCAATAACTAATGTTAAACCTGATGTGTTAGTCAATACCTTTATTAATAAAGACAAAATCAGTAGATTTGGGAAAGGAGTAATATTGCAAAATTTTATAAACAAATTTATATAATATATATAGTGGACAGCTTACAAATTGCTGTCTCACCCCCGTACTTATATTTGCCGTACTTTTCTTCCACTCTATATCTTTAGAAACTGCTTAACTCACCCACCTTTTCTATTCCTACTTAAGGGGAGGGTGACCTGCTTTTTATTATTTGTCATTTTCTCTCTTTCTCTGGCTTGTATCCATTCGGCCCCATTCAGCCAACTATTTTAAGACGTTTATCGCCATCTAGGTGTAGATATCTTACTGGCGAGCGATAGCGAGCCAGTATTATATGAAGAAATCCGGCTTCGCCAGAGACATTTTGCTATCGAAAAATGTACAAATTTATCCTGCTGTCAAACTAAAATAAAACATATGCTGGCTCGCTACCGGTCACCAGTAAAAAAGTTGACACCTGGATGGGGATAAACGTCTTAAAACAGTAGGCTGAATAGGGCCAAATGGATACAAGCCAGAGAAAGATAGAACAGGACAGAACAAAAACAGGTCACCCACCTTGACTAGTAATTCGTAATTTTGATTATTACATTTAGCTTCACTAAATTGTTTCGTTACATTACATTCTATATTACTTTTTGTTAAGGGGGTAGTGCTTGTCTCTCTCTCTCTCTCTCTCTCTCTCTCTCTCTCTCTCTCATCCTTGCTTGCTTCCTTCCTTCCTTCCTTGTCTTTCCTTTTATCTCTCATTCCTTCCTTGCTTCCTCTCCCACCAAATATATCTCCTCCCTTCCATTCCTCCCCCCTTTCTTTCTTCCCATTATTCTTGTTTTCTTCCTTTCATTCCTCCCTGCTCTCCTTATATTTACATTTCCCTTCTCCCCACCTTTATCCACCTTTTTTCTTTCCCATTATTATTATTATTATATATATATATATTTTTTTTTTTTTTTTTTTTTTTACACCAACCAACTTCACATCTAGCCTAAGCTCAATTAATGAAATCAACAAATACATGTGGCACTCCTAGGGCTCGAACCCAGGATACTCACATCGAAATTCAGCGCACTATGCATTACGCTATCAAGACAGTTAATCTTCACTTGTTTCCTCCTTCCTCCTCCCCCCCCCCTCCGCCCTCACTCTCCCCCTTCTATTCTTCCGACACCGTTAATCAATCTTCTATCCCTACTAACTTTCTTCTTTCTCGCCTTCCTTTAGTCCCTCCCTCTTCTCTTCTCATTCCTACCTTCCTGTTATGTCCACCCCTCTGTTCCTCCTTTCCTTCAAGCCTTGCTTCCTTCGTTGCCTCCTTCCTTCAATCTCTGCTTGCTTGTTATTTTATATTCCTCCCTTCCACTGTCCCTCCCTTAATGGTTCACTTTTTGGGCGATATTTGCATGTATTTATTATTTTTCTAGTTTCCTCCCTTGACCTCCATCATATTTAAAAAAACTATCCATTAGATCCCCCTTCTAGATTAATTTCGGCCGAAGGCCGGTTCTTCCAACATTACTGGCTCACTATCGTTCGTCAGAGAAAAAATCGACACCTAAATAGCACGAAAGGTCTAAATATTGACCAAGAAATGGGGCGAAAGGTCTTGAAATCGACTAACTAATGGGGCAAACATCTTAACATCTGAAAACTAATGGGGCTAAACATGAGGGAGAAAGTGGTCCGGAAAACAGGGCCATCCCCCCTTAATCCTTAATTCCTTTCAATCTCCCTCATTCAACCCCCCCTCCCCTCCCACTAATTCCCTCTCCTTTACTTTCTCTCTCTCACTCTCATGCAAGCTTTCCTCTCTCCCCTCTTTCTTTCTTTCTTCTAACCTTTTTTCCTCTCGCCTTCCATCCCTTCTCTCTAGCAACCCCTCCTACTCCTATCCCCCCCCCTTCTCTCTCTCTCTCTCTCTCTCTCTCTCTCTCTCTCTCTCTCTCTCTCTCTCTCTCTCTCTCTCTCTCTCTCTCTCTCTCTCTCTCTCTCTTACTCCTTCTGCCACTACTCTCCCCCTCACCCTCCCCTCTACTCTCATGCACTCTTTCCTCTCTCCCCTCCCGTCTTTCTTTCTTCTAACCTCTTCCCCCCCTCTCATTGCCCCCCTCCCTGCCTCCCCTTTCCCCCCTTGCACTACTCCAACCCCTCCCCGTACCCCCCATTGCCCCACTGCCCCCCCCCCCCCATGTAGCTCGTTCATCACTCAGTATTGAAATCGATGTTCTCAAGGGGACAACTGTTGCATGCACACACGCACACGTACACACACACACACACGTACACACACACACACGTACACACACACACACACACACACACACATACATACACGAAGGAATACGTACATGCACTCACACATACGAAGAAATGCGTACACACACATAATGAATATATACATACACATACACACTTGCACATACATATCACTCACAGCACACACACATACACACACACACACACATACACATACATACATCCATCCATGTACATAATTATACTCGCTCACACTTCCCCTGACGCACACGCTCAAGCAGGAAGATAGACAGGTACACATATACATACTAACGTACATAACATGCAAGTAGATAGTTGTTACACATGAACGGATAAAATACACACACACACACACACACACATGCGCAGACACACACATATAGACGAAGAAACACACACACACACACATAAACTAAGAAACACACACACACACACACACACACACGCATATTGGACACATAAACTGTTTATTGACGAACACACACACACACACACACACACACACACACACACACACACACACACAGACACCATTCACGAACAAACACATTAGTGAGATTGCATTCCTTAATTCAAGTTTGTGATTATTGACATTGTGCTGCTGATATATTCACGAACAGTTGGCCACATAAGTTCTGTTCCTCGTCGTGATCCTGTACATGGAAGTAAAATAGTATGGATGAATTGTGAATGTGGTTTCTTTTAAGGGAGCCCACCTCGCCTTTTTTTCTCTTTCTCTCCCTCTCTTTTTGGCTTGTATCCATTCGGCCCCATTCAGCCTACTGTTTTAGGACGTTTACCCCCATCCAGGTGTCAATATTTTCCTGGCGAGTGGTAGCGAGCCAGCATATATATATTTTTGTTCTGACAGCAAGCTAAATTTGTACATTTTTAGATAGAAAAATGTCTCCGGCGAAACCGAATTTCTCCATACAATCCTGACTCGCTATTAGTTGACTAATCAGATGAGTTAATCACTACATGAGAAACTACACTCGTAATTCAATCAAACGCATTTTATTGCCATTTATAAGAGCACAGAGAGGAACAGAACTTATGTGGACGACTGTATATACATACATACATACAAACATACATACACACGCACGCACGCACGCACACAGGTAGCTCAATCAACTCAGGTATTTACTATTTATGATTTTATTTTGCAGATGTGATTAAATAGTTTTTTTTTATTCAGATATTTCTGTAATAATAATAATAATAGCTTCCCTGTTGCAATATATATAATTTGATGAGTGTTTGTTTATCTGTTTTCCAAACTATCTATCTACCTGTTTGTATATGTATCTATAGGTTATATATATATATATATATATATATATATATATATATATATATATATATATACTGTATTTATATATTTATCTATCTTCCTATCCCCAGTGCTATATGTATTTATGTATGATTATTTATTTATGTCTTACACAAAAACACACATACTCATCGGCACTCTCTCTTTCTCACACACACACACACACACACATTCTCCTATTTACATTCATACATACCAGAACACTCTCGTGGGTCTCAATTTTGTAGGCCCTTGTGTGTGTGTGTGTGTGTGTGTGTGTATGTGTGTGTGTGTGTGTGTGTGTCTGTGTGTGTCTGTGTCTGTGTGTGTGTAGATGTTTATGGCCGTCATCTAGGTCTTTGTGAGAGGAGAGGAGAGAGAGAGAGAGAGAGAGAGAGAGAGAGAGAGAGAGAGAGAGAGAGAGCGCGCGAGAGCGAGCGAGCACTATAGAGAGTAAGAGTGAGAGAGTATAAGATTAAAGAAGGGAAAATGGAAAGAAGGTAGGACAAAAGATGTGATGAAAAATATGGAAAAACAAATATTGAGAAAGATATGGAAAATATGTTGAAAACATACTGATAGATAGACAGGCGGACAAACAGAGAGAGAGAGAGAGAGAGAGAGAGAGAGAGAGGCAGTCAGGCAGGCAGGCAAGGAGGGAGGTTCACTATTGATATTAGTATTGAGTATTGTGAAGTAAAGCAGAGAGGTAGTGGTGGTGGTGGGGAGGAGGAGGAGGAGGAACGAGATGGGTGGCAGGAGGAAGGAAGGTGGGAGGAAGAAGAGGGGAGAGGGAGGAAGAGTATATGACAAGAGGAGGGGAAGAGGATGAGTTGGGTGGGAGAAGGAGAGGAGGAAATGGGGGAGGCAAAGGAGGACGAAATGAAAGGGGTAAGAAGGAAGGGAAGGGTAAAGAGAAGGAAGATGAAAGGATGGGAGGAAGGGGAGGAGAAGGAGGAGGGGAAGGAGGACGAAAAGAACGGAGTAAGGAGGAGGAGGAGGAGGAGGAGGGGAAGAGAAGAACAATTGGGTGGACGGAAGGGGAGGAGGGCGAAGGAGGAGGAGGTGGGAGGGGGAGGAGGAAGAAATACGGAAGGTGGAGGGTAGAAGGGACAAGGAGGAGGAGAAGGAGGAGAGGAAGAAAGTAATGCAGATGATAATAGAGGTTGAAGAGAAAGGGAGCGGGGGGGGGGGGGGAGGGTGGAGTGGAAGTAGGACATGTAGGAGGAGGAGAAGGACAAGTAAGAAAGAAATATGTTAATGGAGAAAGTGGAGGACAGGGAGCAGGGGGCAAGGGTGGGGTGGCAGAAGGACAGGTGGGAGAAGAAGGAGATGATGATGGTGTGGGAGAGAGTGGCTGACACTTTCTAAATGTTAGAAAAAAGTAGCTCGATACCATAGTAGTTTCATATTCAGTTATAGCAGTAATTGTCTTCGATACGTATATTCAAATAGAAAGAGAGGTAAGGCACCAAAGATAGCAGAGAGAGAGAGAGAGTGTGAGTGTGTGTGAGTAGGCTATGTATGTGTGTGTGTGTGTGTTGTGTGCGGCCTTTGTGTGTTACCTGGTGATAAATAATGTAGTAGTAATGGAACCCCACTCCCTCCCTCCCTCCCTCCCTTTACACCAACTATAGAAGAATGTGAATATAAAACACTCGCTTTAGATTTAATACTCGTTTGTGATGCTGAAGTTTAGTTATATATTGGGCATAATTCTTTTTCTCCAAATCTCTTTCTATCTGTAAAATCAAGCATTCTATCGATCGATCTTAATAGTTTCTGCATTTCTATCTATCACTCAGTCTGTATTTCCTCATTTGTCTCTATTTATCAATCCGTCTATCTATATATCTATGTATGTATGTACTGTATGTATGTACTGTATGTATGTATATGTATGTATCTAGCTATTCGTCTATATATCTATCTACTGTATATTATTATGTCTATCTATCTGTAAGCAATGGACTCTTTATAGAAGACTATGCATACAGAACACTCTCCATAGCTAAACCCGTTTGTACTAATGGACTTTATGTATTTATTATGTATTGATGTTTTGCTCTATCGATATTGATCTATAAACAAATCAATCACAATCGCTCCATCTTAATGTATACTGTATATCAGGCATAGTATTAATGAAGAGATTCAGTTCAGCCCGAGATAGCTTCGATTAGTTAGTTAAAATAGGACTTCAGAGGCTATCAACCCTTCTGGATTATTAAGGCAGCACACTGGTCTGGTCTGGGGATAGTTTGGGGAGATGACCTTTACAACGACCCCCCCCCCCCCTCCCTATTGACGTTGCAAATATGTGATCAAACTCTTTTTTTCAAGTTTCGTGAGATTTTCTTTTCTGCCACAGTTTTCGTATGATTCGTTTCACTTCTTCCTTATCTGTTTTTTCTTTATATAAATGTCTTTCCATTAAATTGATTTGCACTGTAAGTCAAGAATAGCGTCAGGACTGGAGCCCCTTTTCGAGAACTCCAGTCCCTTAACAAATTCGAAAATGTACAGTATGTATTGATATTGATGACATCAACCGTTTTTTGTTTGCCAGTCAATATAGTATAAACACTACACTAATATCAAAGGATAACTATTATAGATTATCTATCTTTTGATATTATAGTGTTGTATATAGCCTAAGGCCATGAATATATAGTAGGAATATATCTCTACACCTTCATCTATATAATTATCCGTCTATCAATATGATGGGTTTCGTGTATGGCTGTTATTTATAATATTCATTTTTCTCTATCTCTCTCTGTATATATATATATATTATATCAAAACTGATTCGCTACCTTGAGATCAAATAAAACGAACTAGAAGCAGAGAGAGAGAGAGAGAGAGAGAGAGAGAGAGAGAGAGAGAGATTGATACGGTAGTTTTGCGATTATTGAACTTCAGGGGGCCTTACTTCTCACTCCATCTCTGTTCTTCCTTTCTTCTCTCTCTCTCCGCTTCCTCTCTCCCTCCTTCCTTCCTTCCCTTTCTCTCTCCCTCCTTCATTTCTCTCTCCCTCCTTCCTTCCTCTTTCCTTTCTCTCTCCCTCCTTCATTTCTCTCTCCCTCCCTCCCTCCTTCCTTCCTCTTGTCTTACGCTATCATCAGTAATAATCCTTACATGCAGATTGGTTATTGTTTTGGCCTTTTTACAGTATTTTGTGTCTTAAGCATCCATATGGAATATATAAAATACAAATAATAATAATAGTATTCTAGGCATCAGAGGCGGGGGGAGGGGGGGGATAATGAATACAGTCCTGACCAAAGGGGGGCGCAGTGCTAAAAAGGTTGGGAACCCCTGAGACACAAATCTCACCAAGAGCCCCCTTCGAGATAAAATAATGTGTACATTATTTGGTAGACAAATCCTCCCAAATTCCAAGCTCGCTTTAACTCACCAGGAAAATAAATGTGTAAATTGTTTGATAGGAAAAAAACTTCTTAAATTACAGGCTCATTATCGCTAGCCAGGAAAAATCGACACCTAAATTGCATGCAAGGTCTTAATATTGACAACAAAGGAAAAGAAAAAGGAAAGAAAAGAATAATAATAAGGGGCTGAAAGGTCTTAAATTCGCCAAACTAACAACAAATAGGGCTAAACATGAGGGAGAAGAGGGGCCAGAACAACCGATCATCTCCCATTCATTAACCCCTTCAACACCATGACGTTTCTTTATCTTTGATTCTGGCTAAAATATGATGATTTTGTGCAGGTTAAGAAGAGCTTATTTTGAGATCGTATCGACCCATTTGAGCCGTATAGGTAGATATAAGCTTAAGTAAATTCGTCGTATTTGACCATTTGAGTCGTATAGGTAGATTATAAGCTAAGTAAATTCGTCGTATTTAACCATTTGAGTCGTATAGGTAGATCATAAGCTTAAGCAAATCGTCGTATTTAACCATTGAGTCGTATAGGTAGATCATAAGCTTAAGAAAATCGTCGTATTTAACCATTGAGTCGTATAGGTAGATTATAAGCTTAAGAAAATCGTCGTATTTAACCATTTGAGCCGTATAGGTAGATTATAAGCTTAAGAAAATCGTCGTATTTGACCATTTGAGTCGTATAAGTAGATCATAAGCTTAAGGGGAGGGTTCTAGTTTGTTTCCTACTCTTCCAGCAATCTTAAAATGTCACCCCGTTGACCCCATTTCAAGATAAATTTGTACATTTTTCGGTAGAAAAATTTCCCGGCCAAGGCCGGTTACTCTTAAATAACAGGCTCTCTATCGCTCGCCTGGATAAAATCGACACCTAAATTAAACGAAAGGTCTTAAAATTGACAGAATGGGGTGGAAATTCTTAAAATCAGCAAACTAATGGGGGCAAAAATCTTAAAATCTCAAAAACAATGGGGCTAACCATGAGGGAGAAAGGGGTCAAGAAAAAAATCCCTCAAGTGGAGACCTGCCCGGAACTCGTCATACGGTAAACAGAATATGATGACCAAATTGTGTCATCGTTCTGAAGGGGTTAAGAAGAACTATATTGAGATTTTATTTACCCATTTGAGTCTTATAGGTAGATTAAAAGCTAATTATTTACTGCACATAAGATTTCAGAGGCTATCAACCCTATTGGATTATTAAGCCAGCACACTGTAAGTCAAGAATACCGTCAGGACTGGAGCCTCTCTGCGAGAACTCCAGTCCCTTCATTACAAGCTAAAGAAAATCGTTGTTTGGTAACCAGAATATGATTGTATTCACCCATTGGAGTCGTATAGGTAGATTATAAGCTTAAGGAAATCGTCGTATGGTAACCAGATTATGATGAAAATTAGGTTATCGTACTGAAGGGGTTAAAAGTTTATACATGCTAAACGAGGCTATCCAACGGGTATAAATATTAAGGTGGGTGACCTGCTTTTTTTCTCCCCGTTTCTCTCTTACTCTGACTTGTATCTATTCAGTCCCATTCAGCCTACTATTTTAAGACGTTTATCCCCATCAAAGTGTAAACAAAAATCCTATCGAGCGGTAGCGAGCTAGCATATTATTTAAAATGTTTTTTTGACAGCAGGCTAAATTTGTACATTTTTCGATAGAAAAATGCCTCCGACGAAGCCGGATTTCTCCATATAATGCTGGGCTTGCTATCGCTCGCCAGGAAGAAATCGACACCTGGATGGGGATAAACGTCTTAAAACAGTAGGCTGCATGGGAACGAATGGATGGAAGCCAGAGAAAGAGAGAAAAGAGGAGAAAAATAAGCAGATCATCCCCCATAAGGGCTTTAAGTAATTACATTACGTGCGAATGATGAATCCATCCATAACCATTAGTAATCAAGACTCATTGATACATTTTGTTTTAGAAAAATAATTGTAAGGGAACCTTCTGGGTATCAAATACTTATTTTTTTTATTTATATATATTACCAGACTGATGATGATAAGTATAATCTAGCACATTTATTATTGTATTATTATTATTATTATTATTATTATTATTATGATTATGACATTATTTAAGTATACCATGTAAGAAGTATTTTGTTGTTTGTATTTTGCGTTTGTGTGTTCATTGTTTTCTGTTGCGTTGTCCCTATTCTTGCTCTGTCTTGAGTCGGCCACCCTCCCCCCCCCCAAAAAAAAAACCAAAAGAGGAAAAGTGGGGATTGGGCCTGACTATATAGATAGATAGATAGATAGATATATATATATATATATATATATATATATATATATATATATATATATATATATATATATATATATGCTTAGTTAGTCGAGAATTTATCAATGCATGCCATCTCTTAGCATTTCATATCAGCAAGTAAGATTTGGACTCACACACGACCTAGGCTGAGACCACACACACACACACACACACACATTTGTAAAATCAGGATGTATAAACAGTATGGGTTTTAAGGGGGGTCACCTGTTTTTTTTGTTTTTTCTCCTTTTCTCTCTTTCTTGGCTTGTATTCATTCGGCCCCATTATGACAACTATTTTAAGACGTTTATCTCCATCCAGGTGTCGATTTCTTCCGGGCGAGCGATAGCGAGCCAGCATTGTATGGAGAAATCCGGAAATGTACAAATTTAGCTTGCTGACAAAGCAGATATATATATATATATATATATATATGTATATATATATATATGCTGGCTCGCTAGGAAAATGTTCACATCTGGATGGGGGTAAACGTTTTAAAACAGTAGGCTGAATGGGGTCGAATGGATACAAGCCAAAAAGAGAGAGGGAGAGAAAGAGAAAACAAAAACGAGGTGGGCCCCTTAAGTAATTATAGTAAGTGCGAAATAGAAATTGTCGACACCACTTGAGAATGCAAATTAATTTGTCATATTATACTTGGGATTAAACATAGGAAATACTAATTTAATGCAAGTATAGTACCTCAGGTCAGGTCAGGTGAAGGTATTGAGGGATAAGCCTTGACAACGGCACCTCGTAGCTACTGTCTACTTTTACTTTTTTTATGAAGAAATTAGAGAGGTGAGAAGGGGTGTAGGAGAGAGAGAGAGGAAGCTGTTGGAGGGCTTTGTTGTTTGCACCTTCAATGTACATGAAATTAAATTTAGAGGAACATGTTTGCTGTGTTTACTGATTCAGAAAGTTTTATAGGATTAGCTTAGAAAGATACCTGATTTTAAATTTATATTAATATATATATCACCAGACTGATGACGATAAGTATTATTTCAGCACAACATCATTTATGACATAAGTTGATTATACCGTGTGAAACGTGCAGTCTGCTTATTTAAGAATCTATGAATGCTGGAAATGTTTATTTTTCAGTTTTCTATTGTACTTCTTAACTTGTTCTTCCTTTATCTATTTACTCTTCTTTCCTACTTCTGGTCTGGCCATCTATTTATACTTTCATATCAGCAAGTAAGATTTCAACTCACACACGACAGAGGGTGACACGCGCACTCACATGTTTTTCCCTGTGTATAAAGGGAGACAAAAGGCAAAACTGCCTGTAACAAATATCCCTCCCAAGGTTGAAAGTGCGATAGAGAGCCAAAATCAAGGTACATTAGAGGTATTTTAGGTGTGTGAGAAAAAAGTGTGGTTGGCTTGTAAAGTAAAATTAAAGGGAGTAGGTGTTTGTGAGAGTTGGCTGGATTACTCTCTGTGTAGGTGAGACACAATAGTATAGTAGGGGAAGCCAGGCAAATGAAACCGGAGTTCCAGCAACTCCTATCATATGCCTATGTGGCGTCCCCTGGGTACTGGGTACACGCACACACACACGCACACACACACACACACACACACACACATACACACGACCAAGGCTGCAATAACCGCGCTTCTCACACTCCAGGCAGAGAGAGAGAGAGAGAGAGTTACAGGGACAGATACGATTGAAGTTAACATCTATATTAGATACAACGGCTACATAGGTGTCTGTTTATATTATTTATATAATTGTTTTTTTAATACTGGTGCATGCATTTAACTTCTGAAAACTGGGAAGGGTAGCAAATGAGAGAGCGAGAGAGAAATAGAGAGAGAGAGAGAGAGAGACATAAATGTGCTTCGAGTTTATATAGAATGTTTGATAAACAGTTGGTTTATTATATTTTCTAAGTAATTGGGCTGTTAATCTTACTGCATACAACACTGTTATTGAAACGAGAGAGAGAGAGAGAGAGAGAGAGAGAGAGAGAGAGAGAGAGCTAATATTATATACACAGATATTTCGATCTTGTTTAGGTGCTTCGACTTGTTAACGTAATACAGTACACGTAATAAGCCCATCTGAGAGAGTACAAAGGAAATCAAGCAACAATAGGTCTAGTGACTCCTCTAGACTGCTTGTCCTCCAAAACACTGAGGATCAAGTGTCCAAACAGTGGTTTAGCGTGGGTAAGGGAATATTGGTAAGGGAACTAACGCCCTGGAACTAATGTCCGTGGCAGGATTAGGAAGTTAGTAGGGGACAGATTGGTTAGTATCATATAACAGTTATAAGTGATCTTTTGTATATCCGGGAAAAAGAGAGTAACGTCTTAATACTATATATACGCAATAATCTTTCATGAATCTGAGATTCTGATGGGGGAATAAAATAAAGTTATTAATTTACAAACGCAGTCAATCGCGGGTTTGATGCAAGATATTTGTCTAGGCAAAGTTTAAAAGAATCAACGGTGCTGCAGTCTATAACGTCCCGGGGAAGCCCATTCCACAAGTTGACAACTCGATTGAAGAAGACATTTTTAGATTCGTGTGAGAGAGAGAGAGAGAGAGAGAGAGAGAGAGAGAGAGAGAGAGAGAGAATATTATTGATACACAGACTTTTCGATCTTGTCTAGGTGCTTCGGCTTGTTAACGTAATACACGCAATAAACCAATCAGAGAGAGTATTATAAATAACACAGACGTTTTGATCTCTGTCTAGGTGCTTCGGCTTGTCAACGTAATACACGCAATAAGCCCATCTGCGAAAGAGAGAGAGAGAGAGAGAGAGAGAAGGGTAAACAGGAAGGGGGGGGGGGTAAGAGCGCGGAATGGAGGAGGAGGAGGGCAAAGGAGGTAAGTGCTGAGAGAGAGAGAGAGAGAGATTTACATAGATACACTGGTCCCACAGACCTTACGATCCAAGCGAGGTGGCCAGGACCAAATTCCAGTAGACATAGCAAATCCAAAAGTAAGGGAAATTGTATAGCAAAGGAGGAGAGAGAGAGAGAGAGAGTAATTCGTTGAGCTTCTACATCATGCTTTACTGTAATCCACGTCATCATTTATAATCCATGTCGAGTCTTCTAAAATCAGATGTTTAGTAGTCCTGTGTGTCCTTCAATGTATTTTGTTGGTGTCGAATATTATAGCCTATACTCTATTTGTTTTCAGCTGACGATCTTTTGAATCCCTTATCAGCTAATTTATCGATACTTAATGGACAAATATGAAACTACTATATATATCTTTGCATCATATTAAGACCAAGTGTATGTAATTACCACCATGCTTCACTACGAAATCTTCAAAATAACATACATTTTGATGGGAACTTGAAAAGAAACAGAGTATATGTTGTTCCTATTTCGGTAAACTTTCAATTTAATCTATTAATTATTGACCGATTTCATCAGAAAGACGTCGTTGGTGTAATTGATAATGCAATATATATTTCTTTGTTTCTATATGACTTGGAATAGTCATATAACCGTACATTAACCCACTCTGGGCCGGTGACGTCCTTTGAACTTTATTTTGGCTACTATTACATGATTATATTTAGTTTAAAACGGGCATTCAGCCATTAACAGGTTTCGAAATATCTCACTTAATCCTTGTTACTAAAACAGATCCTTCTTAAGATCACATAATCGTCTAAATATAGCAAAACTATCATTATGTGGATGCAAGAGATGACTGTGAATATGGTATATAAGATGTAAACTTATGAATGAATGAAGGTGTATAAATGTGGAAAAAATGGGTGTATGATTAAATAAAATAATTGCCATTTGTATATGCGGTCGGCGCGTGTAGTCAGCGGAGTCTCGGAAATTGTATTTATGCAATTATATTTTATTAGATTGCTTTAGGAAACCGTATCATTGATATGTTTCTTGATTTATCCCTTTTCCGTTTTACCGATTGCAAATTTAATTTTACATTTAACTCTTAAGCCTCTAATAAACCTACGCAATATACCGAGACTGCGGATTGAGCGAATTGACTGCTTGATAGTAAATTGTGTATGATTATATTTGGTATAATTATGTTTGTATGTATGTGAGTGTGTATATGTATCTGTATGATACATAGTATGAGTATGTATATGTATCTGTGTGATACATAGTATGAGTATGTATATGAATGTAAAGGTTGAAACAAAGTATATAAATGTGTATATAATATATCACTATTATGTAATTGCCAGGACTTTAAATTTTCTAATGTCAAATAATGGGACTATCCTATTATTCGGGTTTAACTAATTCAGGTGACTTTATAAGAGAGGCAACTCTCAATAAGGCACAGCAAATTATGTACTGTACTAAGATAATATTACTTTGTATTATAATGTTCTTGGGCTGAATAAACTTTCTTCAATTTTTTCAATTAAAAAGCCAGCGAAGCCGGATTTCTCCATACAATGCTGGCTCGCTATCGGTCGCCAGGAAGAAATCAACACCTGGATGGGGATAAACGTCTTACAACAGTTGGCTGAATGAGGCCAAATGGATACAAGTCAGAGAA
>CM064523.1:3174321-3251821 GCA_032716605.1 Paralithodes platypus
TGGCCACATAAGTCGTGTCGCCGATGTCATTATGTTTTGCTCGCTGTGTGCTGTATTAATGTCTGTCAGATGTTGAATAGGGTGTGTACAGATAGGAATATGGTTATATATCTAACTCAAAACGCTTAGATAGTTATGATACCAATTATTGATCGAAATATTATTGGTGCCGCCACATCACTTATTTGGCCGACTGTACCAGCGATGTTTTATTAATTTATACCTTACCTATACTTAGACGATTCTGTACAGTTTAAGAAGGATCAGTGGGAGTAAAAATAGAACTCTCTCCCCCAATCAATCTTTCCCTCATCTGCTGACTTAAGCTGCTTTAAACTTCGTGTGTCCAGGCATTTCGACCCCAACGTCCCTTGAATTCGGCTCTGTCACTCTTTCGGCTTTGGGGAAGACAATCGTTACTGGCAACGTGCCTTTTGTCTCCTTCATACACATTGAAAAAATAGATCGAAGCCTATTCATTGTTGGAGACCCAATTTAAACTGAATTAAGGGTAGGCACACCATTTTTCTGGACCTCCTTCTCCCCCATGTTTAGCCCCATAAGTTTTCAGATGTTAAGAGGTTTGCCCCATTAGTTAGTCGATTTTAAGACCTTTCGCCCCATGTCTTCGTCAATATTTAGACCTTTCGTGCTATTTAGGTGTCGATGTTTTCCCTGGCGAACGATAGTGAGCCTGTAATGTTGGAAGAACCGGCCTTCGGCCGGGAGTTTTTTCTACCGAAAAATTTACAAATTAATCTAGAAGGGGAATCTAATGGATGTTTTTTTTAAATTTGATGGAGGTCTAGGGAGGACACTAGACAAATAATGAATACATGCAAAATTCACCCAAAAAGTGAACCATCCCCCCTTTAACTGAATTAAGTTGTATAATAGTAACCAATTCAGGTGAAGGTATTGAGGGATAAGCCTTTACAACGGCACCTCGTAGCTACTTTCTACTTTTTCCTATTTTCTGAAGGGTGTAGAGAGGGGAGATTGGGTGTTTGAGAGAGAGGAAGCTGTTGGTGTGGCTTTGTTATGTGTGATAGCGTAAAAATGAGAGAGGGGAGATTGGGTGTTGGAGAGAGAGGAAGCTGTTGGAGTGGCTTTGTTGTGTGTGATAGCGTAACAATGAGAGAGGGGAGATTGGGTGTTGGAGAGAGAGGAAGCTGTTGGAGTGGCTTTGTTATGTGTGTTAGCGTAAAGATAAATGGACAGCACCGGTACTGAAAGGGTTAAAGAAACAATAATTGACCACTTGCGAGTTTCGTTCTATAATGAAGTTGGAGCTGTAGACATCGATATTGAATAGAATTACCTGTTAAAATACGGTTTTAGTGCATATATAAATACATAAAACCCAATTCAACTTACTTCCTATCCATCAAAAACCTACATTATTATTGTATTTCTGTTATTTATCGATGTTTACGCCTCCAACTTCCTTATAGCCTGAAACTCGCAAGTGGTCAAATGGCCCGAACAACCACCGTCGTCCGATAGACGAGTTCATTAGTCGATAGATGCAAATTAGGCAAGCGACTAATTCTGATATAATTGAATGTATTAAATATCTGATTGGTGCGCCGGTCAGGTATTTAAGGGGGGTCACCTGCTTTTCTTCTCTTTCTCTCCTTTTCTTCTCTTTCTCTCCTTTTCTCTCTTTCTCTGGCTTGTATCCATTCGGCCCCATTCAGCCAACTGTTTTAAGACGTGTATCCCCATCCAGGTGTTGATTTCTTCCTGGCGAGCGATGGCGAGCTAGTATTGTATGAAGAAATCCGGCTTCGCCGGAGAAATTTTTCTATCGAAAAATGTACAAATTTAGCTTGCTGTCAAAACAAAAATATACATATGCTGGCTTGCTACCGTTCGCCAGGAAAATCTTGACACCTGGATGGGGGTAAACGTCTTAAAACAGTAGGCTGAATGGGGCCGAATGGATACAAGCCAAAGAGAGAGGGAGAGAAAGATAAAACAAAAAGCGAGGTGGGCTCCCTTATTGAATTGATTGTGCAGTGAGTGGGAATATTAGGTTTATTATGGCCTTTATTAATAATGAGGTTGGGGAAATTGCGTTGGTGTTGTTTGTGTTGTTGTTGTTGTTGTTGGGAGTCACAGCCTGTTTGTCTGTGTGTGTGTTAGTATGTTACCCACTCACTCTTCGTCTCTCTCTCTCTCTCTTGTTTTCTCTCTCTTGTTTTCTCTCTCACTCTCTCTATCTATCTATCTATCTGTCTGTCTGTCTGTCTACATACATAGAGATATAAAGAAGCCTTTCATTTACCTGTGCACATTCTTTTATGCATTTGCTTAGTCATCTATTCACATTTAAATAATTTTAGCTCCCTCTCTCTCTCTCTCTCTCTCTCTCTCTCTCTCTCTCTCTCTCTCTCTCTCTCTGTGTGTCTCCCCTCCTCTGGAGCCTTCATTACTTCAGATTATTTCACCCGTGTGTAAATAATGCTGCACATATTGTCTTCTCCTTTGTCTTCCAGAGCTGCTGTTATCATTATCCTTGATTAATTTACTCTCTTCTCTCTCTCTCTCTCTCTCTCTCTCTTGCTTCAAATTATAATTCACATTTATTATAACCAATATATGCTCTCTCTCTCTCTCTCTCTCTCTCTCCTAGATATAAATAACGAAATCAATGAGATATGGGAGCAGTCTAACAATATGTTCATGATAGCACAGACAAAATATGTACCAAAGAAAGTTAATGGGAAACTGACTTCTTTTTTGGCCTATAAATTCATTCATTCATAAATTCTTAGTTTCCTCGCTAGACATCCCTCAAACTTAGAAAAAACATCCCCTAGACCCCTCTCAAGATAAATTTGTAAATTTTTCGGCAGAAAAATATCCCGGCCGAAGGCCGGTTCCTGTTATAATTACTGGCTCGTTATTGCTCGCCAGGAAAAAATCGACAACTAAATGGCACGATAGGTCTTAACATTTATAACGAAATGGGACGAAAGGTCTTAAAATCGTCAAAGAAATAGGCCGAACGTCTACAAATTTAAAAACTAATGGGACTAAACACGAGGGAGAAAGGGGTTTAGAAAACCGGTCTGTCTCCCCTTAACTGAAAAATCACCCCGGTACACACAAAACAAAGCCACTCCAACAGCTTCCTCTCTCGCACTTCTCCCCTCTCTATACTCCTCAGACAAATAGGAAAAGTAGAAAGTAGCTACGAGATGCCGTTGTAAAGGCTTATCCCTCAATACCCTCACCTTACCTGACCTGACAATAGTGAAATCGGTAATGCAATAATGAACAGAACGAAAATGCTCAAACTTAAGGGGGGTCACGGGTTTTTTTTTAATCTATTCTCTCCTTTTCTCTCTTTCCCTAGCTTGTATCCATTCGGCCCCATTCAGCCAACTGTTTTAAGACGTTTATCCCCATCCAGGTGTCGATTTTTTCCTGGCCAGCGGTAGCGAGCCAGCATTGTATGGAGAAATCTGGCTTCGCCGGAGACATTTTTCTATAGAAAAATGTACACATTTAGCTTGCTGTATAAAAACAAAAACAAAATATATATATATATATATATATATATATGGTGGCTCGCTACCGCTCGCCAGGAAAATGTTGACACCTGAATGGGGGTAAACGTCTTAAAAACAGTAGGCTGAATGTGGCCGAATGGATACAAGCCAAAGTGAGAGGGAAAAAAGATAAAAAAGCGAGGTGGCTCTCTTAAAATAACTAAAGAACTGTACCAGTGCAGTTATGTGGTGTATAATGTGAATCAACTAGTAGCTTATACTCCATTTTTAAATGTTAAAAATTTTCTGTTAATTACATTCGTGTAGGGGAGGTTACCTGCTTAGTTTATATCTCTGGATTGTTCATTCGGCCCCATTCAGTCTACTGTTTAAAGACGTTAATCCCCATCCAGGTGGTTATGTATACCTGGCGAGCGATCATGAACCACCATATTTTGGATAAGGAGTTAGACAGCTGGCTAAATTTGTACATTTTCGATAGAAAAATTTCTGGTTTCTCCATAAAATGCCTGCTCGCGACACCTGGATGGGGATAAATGTCTTAAAACAGTAAGCTGAATGGGACCAAATGGATACAACCAAGAAAAAGTAAAAAAACAAACAGGTCACCCCCCTTATTTATTTTTTTATATTTTTGTGGATGAGGGTGACTAAAGGCTAAACTTCATTAACCCTTTCTGTACCGGCGCCGTTCTTTTAACTGTATTCTGGCTACTATTAGAAGATTTTATTAAGTTTAAAAACGGCCTCCACCAACTAACAGGCTTCGAACTATCTCACTTAACCCTTTTTACTACCTCAGATCCTTCTTTAACTGCACAAAATCGTATATATACAGTACACCTAAAATGTAATAAAAAGGACAAATCAAGGAATGTTCGAGCCAAAATGTCTGAACACACGGAGTTTGCAGCAATTTAAATCATAGGAAGATGGGAAGATGGATTCAGAGAGATTAGACAAGCGGGTTAATGCATCAGTAATCAGTAATTAACCCTCTGAAGATTATGACGCGTTATGACATTCTATTCTGGGTATCATTAGACGAGTTTATGCAGTTTAGGAAGGATCTGTGGGTAACAACTGTATCAATAATCCTCCTAACTTCCCTAGACCCCTTCTAATCTGAATACAATCGTCCAATAATAGGCACAAAAACAGAAAGTATAATTATGTTTAAGGACATTTTAAGACATTTCACCCCATTAGTTGTTCATAATATGAGGCGTCACCATATTCAGGTTGCGATTTTTTTCTGGGCGAGCGATACCGAGACTACCTTTGGAAAAAAAAAAAAAAAAAACCTAAGGCCGGGACTTGCTATCGAGAAACGCGATCATTTAGCTTAACCCCTTCTGTACCGTCGACGTTTTTTAATTATATTCTAGCTAGTATTAGACGATTATATATAGCTTAATAAGGGCCTCCAGCAATTACCAGGCTTCGTACTAACACACTTAGCCTTTTAACTACCACAGAACCTTCTAAAACTGTACATAATCGTCTAAATATTGCTAGAAGAAAATTAAACATACGTCACCGGTACAGAAGGGGTTAAATAAGATGCTTAACCCCTTCATTACCGGTTTCGTACTTTTAACTTTGTTGTGGCTAATATTAGATGATTGTATTCAGTTTAAGAAGGATCTGTGATAATTATAAGGGTAAAGACTAGATCAATTAACCCTCTGAAGCCCTTGACGCATATTGGCAGTTTATTATGGCTGTCATTAGATGATTGTATACAGTTTAAGAAGGATCTGTGAGAATTATAAGGGTAAAGACTAGATCAATTAACCCTCTGACTTACATATACCCTTCTTAATCTAAATAAAATCGTCAAATTATAGCCGGAAAACTGAAAAGCAATGCATTCTGGATCTTGAAAAGGTTAACAGGCTTCGAAGTACCTCGCTTAACCCTTTTTACTACTGCAGATCAATCTTTAACTGCACAAAATCGTATATATGTAGCTAGAATATAATTAAAAAGACGTCGCCGGTACAGAAGGGGTTAAAATGGTTCAGTCACCCATAAACATTCGTGGACTTCACCTCGTTCATGTTATGGAAACATATCTCTGGAAACTAATTAATGAATATATTGTTATATAAATAATTTAAAAATAATATACATTATATATTGAGAACAAATATTCCATCCAAAAATCAGTGCTGATAAATATATTAGCACAAAGAAAAACATAAGGTGTCCACGAATTGTAATATGTGACTGTATAGTGGCGCTAATAAGTGATGTCTCGGTACCAAGTATATTGTGATGAATAATTGGTATCTGGAATATATAAAACTTGGTTTATTTGTTTCGAGTGAGATATACAAACATGTTCCTAAACTTATCCACCCTATCCAACATCTGACAGACATTAATACAGCACAGAGCGAGCCACATACATTAATACAGCAAAGAGCGAGCCAAACGTGATGACACTTGAGACATGACTTATTAGCGCGACCGTACAACTCATGGACATTTGGTTAAGCTCTGACTCTCTCATCACTTCCTTCAGCTCCTTTCCTCACCCCCTACTACAGTACTCTCTCTACCCCTTCCTTTGCTTGGAGGCGTGAAGTCCCCTCGAGGATTATGACGCGTTTTTTACAATATTATCTGGCCTTTATTAGACGATTTTATTCAGATTAGGAAGGGTAGGCTATAGGCTAGGCCTAAGGATGTCATATGTTTAATTGAGAAAAGTTATTGCACTTGTAATTGAGATAGTCTTTGTGCTACTAATTCCCACAGATCCTTCCGAAGCTGTATCAAATCGTCTAATGAGAACCAGAATACACTGTGCAAACGCGTCATGATCCTCAAGAGGTTAAAGTGGCCAGAACAATGTATTTTTTTCTCCTTTATTAATGTTATATCATGTCATTTGTGCAGTAAAGTTGATTATATTCTAAAAAAAAGTAATAGATGTAGAGCTATAGGACATGTTGTTTATTTTTCTAATACGAGCTTAATGTGATTTATTTATTTCAGTACCTGCGACGCATTCAAGATTTTATTCTTGCTATGTTTAGACGATTTTATGTAGCGTATGAATAATGTATGCTAGTTAAAAGGATTAATTGAGAGAATTACAAAGCCTGAAGAAAGTCGAATAATAGTAGTCAGAATAAAATTAAAAATACGTCGCCGGTACAGAAGGGGTTAATTGGTACTTAATGTGGGTGTTGTTTAGTTTACCCCCCCCCCCTTAAGGGAGCCAACCTCGCGTTTTGTTTTGGCTTTCTTTCCCTCTCTCTTTGGCTTGTATCCATGCGGCCCCATTCCGCCTACTGTTTTAAGACGTTTACCCCCATCCAGGTGTCAATATTTTCCTGGCGAGCGGTAGCGAGCCTGCATATATGTTGTTTTGTTTTGACAGCAAGCTAAATTTGTAAATTTTTCGATAGACAAATGTATCCGGCGAAGCCATATTTCTCCATACAATGCTGGCTCGCTATCGCTCGCCAGGAAGAAATCGTCACCTGGATGGGGATAAACGTCTTAAAACAGTTGGCTGAATGGGGCCGAATGAATACAAGCCAGGGAAAGAGAGAAAAGGAGAGAAATATATATATATATATATATATATAAAAAACGGTTACCCCCCTTAACCCCTTCTGTACCAGAGACGACCTATTTTTTTGTTTTATATTTAGAGGATTTGGTGCAGTTTAAATTGGAACTGTGATAGCAAAAATGGTTATTTGAGATAGTTCGAAGCCTGTTAATTGCTGGAGGCAATTACAAAATTACAAATTTATGTTGGAGGGGGTCTGTGGGGTGTTTTATTAAGCTCGATGGAGGTCTAGCGAGGAAACTAAAGACAATCATAGAAAGATTAATACATAGGCAAATATATGCGCCCATTAGTCCTCGAAGTAAGGAAGGGGACAGTGGAAGTAGTAGTGGGTGAGGAAGGGAGCTGGAGGAGGAGATGAAGGCGTCGGGGCTTAACCAACTGTATATATAGACATTTATTAGAATTACCAGCTAAAATACGTTTGCAGTGCATAGGGTCTCTCTCTCTCTCTCTCTCTTTCTCTCTCTCTCTCTCTCTCTCTCTCTCTCTCTCTCTCTAATAGATAGCCATATATACCTTTACAAATGCATCGAATCGTAATCATCAAACGTCCTTTCCTACTACTACTACTACTACTACTATTACTACTATTACTACTATTACTATTACTACTATTACTACTATTACTACTACTACTACTACTATTACTACAACTTCCTATCCACCACTGACTCCTATAGTAGTAGAATAAGATTAACATTCCATCAATGTGATGAATTAGTTAAAATAGGACTTCGGAGGCTATCAACTCTATTGGATTATTAAGCCAGCACACTGCAAGTCAAGAATATAGAGGCTAAGTGACTATTGTACTGTATGTGTAACTGACCACTTGGGAGTTGGACGTACTGTATAATGAAGTTGGAGCTGTAGACATCGATATTTAGCATACATTTATGAATTTCTGGTGTAAGTAAAGTTTGCTGATTTAGTTATTATAGGTCTTTAGAGGCTGTCAGCCCTTCTGGATTATTAAGCCAGCACATTGTTAGTCAAAACTTGTCAGGACTGGAGCCTCTTTTCGAGAACTCCAGTCCCTTTAGTTCATAATAGAATTGTATGTATTTATATATACGCGCAAGAACCATATAAATATAATGGGTCATGCTACTAAATACCGATACCTACGCCTATTGCTGTTCCAACCTCCTTATAGACCTTTAGAGGGGATTGGAGTATTTATTAATTTATTTTGTATTTATATATGTATTTTATTATTATTATTATTATTATTATTATTATTAGTTATTTGGTTATTATCTATTATTTGTTCATGATTTATTTACTTGATTAATTATTTATCTTTTAATAATATTTCTTAGTTTCCTCCCTAAACCTCCATCAAGCTTAAAAAAGCACTCTCCCAAGACCACCTTTCAAGATAATTTTGTAGTCCCGGCCTTCGGTTCCTCCAAAATTACAGGCTCACTATCGCTCGTCAGGAAAATAAAATCGACACCTAAATGACGCGAAATTACTTGATTTGACAAAGAAAAGGGGCGAAAGGTCTTAAAGTAGCCAAGCTATTGGGCTGACCGTGTGACAGTCTGATTAACTAATGAAGATAACCATGAGGAAGAAGGGGGGGGCAGAAAAACGACCCATCTTCTCTTTCAATTCGCAAGTGGTCAATTGCTGATGCTCCAGTTTATTTATTTTTTGTTTTCTGATTATTTTGCAACTCTGTATACGAATTTAGAGAACTAGTTTGTGTGCAGTAGAGTGGTATATAGTAATGATTATGTTAGCTTATGTGCAGTAGAGTGGTATATAGTAATGATTTTGTTTCATCAATTTGCTGTTGTATAAATTTTTTAATTATCATTATAAAGTAGTTCAAATACGTACTATCTCATAACAATTGTAGTTGGGTAGTAATTCCACAATGCCATACTTTCAGCTCGTTATAATTACAGTAATACATTATATTTGCTGTACAGTCGTGTTCAAAAATCGCGTCTGACTATTAACTCAGTAATATATATATCGGGAGATCTTAAGTTTTTATAATCATATATTACTAGATTTGCATGATAAAACGAGATAATTGAATTTGAAGATTAGAAACTTTTAATTGACGGTAGCCCCCTTCAGTTTTTACGGATTCGGTTCATAAATTATAGAGATGGAGATTGGTGGATTTGGCGATAGGTACGAACCAACTAGATAATACAGTACAGTGTGGTGCAGGGCCGGTTCTTCTAAAATTAGAGGCTCGCTATCGCTCGCCAGGAAAAACATCGACACCTAAAGGGCACTAAAGGTCTTAATAATGACAACACAAAATGAGGCAAAAGGTCTCAAAATTGCCAAACTAACGGAACGAACGTCTTAAAACATCAAAACTATAACATGCTAAACTTGAGGGAGAAGGGGATCCAGAAAAAGCGAGTAGTACCCCTTTAAGTATCAGCCCCTCATTGGTCTTCTGGCGTAAAGTGGAGACAAATACTCTTAACCCATTCAGTACCGGTGACGTCTTTTTCATTATGTTCTGGCAGCTTTTGGAGGATTGTATTCAGTTGAGGAAGGACGTCTACCCATTATAAAGCGAGTCTATCTCAATTCATACTTTTAGCTACCATATATCCTCCCTAACCTGAATAAAATCATTTAAGTGTAGGTAAAAGCTTTTTTTCCTTTCTTTTTCTCTTCGTGTATGATCCTTTACATTTCCTGTCTTCTTGTTTTTTAAATAACAATTCACTTAACCCTCTCCGACATATGACGCGATTATGAGCCTATTAGGGATACTTTAAAACCTTTGTTACCATCAGGGGTATTTAGAAACCTTTAGTTTAGTTACTTCAACCTCTGCAGTTGTCTTTGAGTTAGCTGTGGGCAGAAAACTAATTTTTGGAGAGATAATTATAAGAGTGAGAGCACTCTATTTGTTATTGCTAATCTGGCAACCTCTGCGTCATGTGCGTGAAAGGGTTATGGGGGGTCTATAAAATGTCACACCTAGTCTCTGGCGGACTCTTCCCAAATGGTAGAAATATTAGGTCGACTTCTCTACTCGTTTGTGATATATGGAACTTATGTGGTCAAGGGTTTTGGCTGGTGGAGATAGTTGGGCAATCTCCTCACACCCCTTGCCTCTGTTCTGATCGCCTAACAGTAAAATAGGTCTATGCCAGGGTAAATAGGTTCCTCGTGACCTCATCCCTTAACCACTAAAAAAAAAAAAAAAAAAAGGGGGTTTTGGCCTACTTATTTAGAACAGGATATAGTCGCTCAATATGATACTCTAGTTTTAAGGGGGGTCACCGTTTTTTTATTTTTATTTTTTTATCTTTCTCTCCTTTTTTCTTTCCCTGGCTTGTATCCATTCGACCCCATTCAGCCAACTGTTTTAAGACGTTTATCCCTATCCAGGTGTCGGTTTCTTACTGGCGAGCGATAGCGAGCCAGCATTGTATGGAGAAGTCCGGCTTCACACTTTTTTTATAATTTTTTTTACAAATTTAGCTTGCTGTCAAAACAAAACAATATATATGCTGGCTCGCTACCGCTCGCCAGGAAAATATTGACACCTGTATGGGGGTAAACGTCTTAAAACAGTAGGCTGAATGGGGCCTAATGGATACAAGCCAAAGAGAGGGGGAGAGAAAGAGAACAAAAGCGAGGTGGGCTCCCTTAATCGTAGTCATGTACTTAACCTGTAACTGTCTTGGTGGTATAATGGTTAAAGCTTGTAAGTTCTGTAAGTGGTGTCCTGGGTTCGAATATCCGGAGGATCATAGGGTTTCATTTATGTCATAGGGAGTTATCGGTGTTAAGAACGATATTAGTTAATCCCTTGTGTACCGGTGATGTACTTTTCATCATATTCTGGCAGCTATTAGACAATTTAATTCAGCATAGGAAGGACCTCTAGCAATACTAAGGCTTCCAAATATCTCAACCGACCCTTTTGACTACTGCAGATCCCTCCTAAGCTGCACAATATCGTCTACTTGTAGCTAGCATAAAAGATGACACGTCGCTGGTACTGAAAGGGTTAATAACAATACAGATCCCCAATCCCCCTCCTTAACCCCTTCCGTACCGGCGACGTCCTTTTCATTATATGCTGGCAACTACTAGACAATTGTATTCAGCTTAAAAGGGGCCTCAAGCAAGTAACAGGCTTCGAACTATATCACTTAATCCCTTATACTACCGCAGATAATTCTTAAACTGCACAAAATTATCTAAATATCGCTAGAATAAAATGATATAGACGTCGCCGGTACAGAAGGGGTTAACCCCTACAGTACCAGTGACGTCCTTTGCACCCTATTATGGACACTATTAGATGGTATTATGCAGCTTAGGAAGCATCTGTGGTAGCTTAAGGGGAGGTATTTAGTTTGTTCCCTAGACCTCCATCAAGCTTAAAATTACACCCCCTTGAGTCCCTTTCAAGATATATTTGTACATTTTTCGGTAGAAAAATTTCCCGGCCAAAGGCCGTTTTCTCTTAAATTACAAGCTCGCTATCGCTCGCCAGGATAAAATTGACACCTGAATGGCACGAAAGGTCTTAATATGGGGTGAAAGTTCTTAAAATCGCTAAACTAATGGGGCAAACGTTTCATAATATCAAAAGCAATGGGGCTAAACATGAGGGAGAAAGGGGTCCAGAAAAATATCCCTTAAGTAGAGATCTCCCCTTAACCCCTTGAGTACCAGCGACGTGTGTTATATTTTATTCCAGCTATATTTAGACGATATTATTTAGCTTATGAAGGATCTGTGATAGTGAAACGGGCAGGTTGAGAGAGTTTGAATCCTTATTATTGCTAGAGGTCCTTCCTTAGCTGAATAAAATTGTCTAATAGTTGCCAGAATATGATGAAAAGGACGTCCCTGGCAGTGCATGGGCTAAAAGATCAAATGAGATAGTCTGTAGCCTTTTTATTGTATGAGGTCCTTCCTAAGCTGAATATAGTCATCTAAGACTTACCAAAATATGATGACAACCCGGTACTGAACGGGTTAAGCGAGCCCACCTCGCTTTTTTTTTCTCTCTCTCTCCCTTTGGCTTGTATCCATTCGACCCCCTTCAACCTACTGTTTTAAGGCCTTTACTCCCATCCAGGTGTCAATATTTTCCTGGCGATCGGTAGCGAGCCAGCATATACAGTATATATATTTGTTTTACAGCAAGCTGAATTTGCAAATTTTTCGATAGAAAAATGTCTCCGGCGAAGCTGGATTTCTCCATTCAATGCTGGCTTGCTATCGCTCGCCAGGAAGAAATCGACACCTGGATGGGGATAAACGTCTTAAAACAGTTGGCTGAATGGGGCCGAATGGATACAAGCCAGGGGAAGAGAAAAGGAGAAAAAGATAAAACAAAAAAGCCGGTGACCCCCCTTAATAGACTCTCTACTTGGCTTCTCTTTGTTTTTCTCTTAGAAGAAGTTGGTGATAGATGTGGGAAGAGGTCCAGTCGTACCGTATTCACAAATCATTAGAAGCATTTTTGCTTTTGTGATCATACTTACTTTTTTGTCTGGCTTTCCTATTTCGTGTTTTGATATGTTACTAGTGCAGTAAAGTGGTGTATACTGTGAATCAAGAAATAACTAACACTGGGCAGTATTGGATTCATCTGTGACGTCTTTGAACAAGATCACGACGTTATGAGGAAAGCATATTATTATATTAATCAAGAAGACTTGGAACGAACTATCACAGATGAAGGAAAAAACAAACTGAAAGCAAGACTCAACAGATCAGGCATAGACATCCCTAAGTTAAAATCATTCTTATCAGCACTTTAGTAACTTAAGTACAACAATAAAGCATGAATGAAAGTTTTTAAAACAAAAATGATTAGACAAACAAAATAAAGTAATAAACATCCCTCAACAACAGCAAGGTGGACGGCCCACTAACTTTTCTCTTCCACTGTATTTCATCTTTCCTACTTTCTCTTCCCTCCACCCACTCTGAGGTGCCTCTCTTCCCCCCCCCCCCCCCTACCTTTAAAAAAAAAAAAAAAAAAAAAAAAAAAAAAAAAAATAGATATAGGTGGACCTATTCGTTGAAATTTTGCTTATTAATATTATTACGCTTGGTTAATGATGTATTGTTTATATGTAGCTCGGGGAGACCAAAGACCAAAGGCACTCTTATGACGAAAACATATAAAAAACCATGAGGCTCACAACCCCCCCCCCGAACAGACAATGTCGGAAATGGCATGGCAGATGATACCCATACCAGCAAGGAGTCTCTCCCAACGCGCCCCTGTCGACCTTGCCCTGGCCAGTCTCTTTAGCAGCTAAATCAGGAAAACCCTCCGGCAGTTCCAGTCAAGCCTGGAAACCTTTCTCTCTTGACTAAAATTTATTTCAATCCAACTTATTCTTCCCCTATCCCCTCTTCCCTGTAACCCCCCTTATCACTACTATTTTTTATCTTGATCCAAAGGCTAATCTGCATTTAACGAGCGCCTCCCCGAGTTGAAACTGACGGCCAAAAATCAAGGAATTTTCGAGCCAAAATGTCTGAACACACGGAGTTTGCAACTATTTAAGTCATAGGATGAGAGAAAGATGGATTCAAGGAGATTAGATATGAGGGTTAATGTATCGGTAATCATTAAGGGAGCCCACCTCGCTTTTTTTTTCTCTCTCTCCCTCTCTCTTTGGCTTGTATCCATTCGGCCCCATTCAGCCTACTGTTTGAAGACGTTTACCCCCATCCTGGTGTCAATATT
The DNA here is from genome assembly GCA_032716605.1 of Paralithodes platypus. Taxonomy (NCBI): domain Eukaryota; kingdom Metazoa; phylum Arthropoda; class Malacostraca; order Decapoda; family Lithodidae; genus Paralithodes; species Paralithodes platypus. The sequence goes on from CM064523.1 coordinate 3,188,153, forward strand.
TTCCTGGCGAGCGGTAGCGAGCCAGCATATATATATTTTTGTTTTGAGAGCAAGCTAAGTTTGTACATTTTTCTATAGAAATTGTTTTCTATAGAAAAATGTCCCCGGCAAAGCCGGATTTCTCCATACAATGCTGGCTCGCTATCGTTCGCCAGGAAGAAATCGACACCTGGATAGGGATAAACGTCTTAAAACAGTTGGCTGAATGGGGCCGAATGGATACAAGCCAGGGAAAGAGAGAAAAGGAGAGAAAGATAAAAACAAAAATCGGTGACCCCCCTTAAAAGACTCTCTACTTGACTTCTCTTTGTTTTTCTCCTAGAAGTTGGTGATAGATGTGGAAAGAGGTCCAGTCGTACCGGATTCACAAATCATTAGAAGCCTTTTTGCGAGGTGTCAAGTCCGTCTGTTCTGATGGGTTAAGGGGGATGGGCTTATTTATTTGTTCATTTATGTATCTTTACATTATGCTATTAGTTTCCTCCCTAGACCTCCATCAAGCTTAAAATACGCCCCCCAAGACCCTCCTTCAAGATAAATGTGTAATATTTTCGATAGAACAATTTTCCGGCCGAAGGCCGGTTTCCCTTACATTTGAGGCTCGCTGTCACCCCAGGAAACAATCGACACCAAAAAAGTCTTAATGTTGACTAAGAAATGGAGCGAAATGTCTTATAATCGCCAAACTAATGGGCCGAACGTCTTATGATCTGAAAACTAATGGGGCTAAACATGAGGGAGAAGGGGGACCTGCAAAACGGCCGATCTCCCCTTAAAAATTGGATACAGACAGTAGCTTGTGTGGGAATAGGTTATATCTCTGCTTACAATATATTGCTAATACATACCGGTAATTATGGTTGGAGGTATTCACACATATATTTATTACTAGCCTATTGACGTATATATATATATATATATATATATATATATATATATATATGCTCAGGCCCAATCCCCACTTTTCCTATGTTTTATTTTATCTATCTCTTTTTTTTTTTTTTTTTTTTTTTTTTTTTTTTGGGGGGGGGGGGGGGTGCCCGCCGACTCAAGACAGAGCAAGAACAGGAAAACACAAAACACAAGACAAAACAACGAACAAGCACAGACAAAACATAAAATTTACACACATCTAGGTCACCCAGGAGAAGACCCAGAGACCAGGGTCACCAAGGTCGCTCCAGCACTCCCCCCGGCCCCCGACCACCCGGAGAGGCTCCGATCTCGGCAGGCAGACATGCAGCGGAGCCAAAGCCACAAGCCCGCCCACCACACTTCCAGGCGCACCCTTCATATTAATCGTCTCCACGGGCCAGACGCCTGATGGACTATTATTTAGTCCAACTTCGCCCGACCCCTTCCCCCAAATGACCACGTGTTCACTCAACTATTCACAAGCATTCTCCATTCATTCTTGTTTATTACCACTTCCTTTGCCTGATCTATAGTCATTCCTCTATCACCCAAAGCTTGTCTTACACAGTCTCTCCATCTCAATGGGGGTCTTCCTGCCCTTCTATCTCCCCTTGTATCTGACTCATATATTCTCTTTGTAAGCCTTTCATCTCCCATTCGTTCAACATGACCATACCAGCTCAGCACCCTTCTGTCCACTCTGGCTGACAAATGTTCCTGCTGCCCCACTCTCCTACGTATCTCTTCATTCCTCAATCCGTCTCTACGGGTAACTCCACACATACTCCTCAAGCAGCTCATCTCCATCACATCCAGCTTTCTTCTCTCCATTTGCTTCAGAGCCCATGTCTCAGCTATATATATATATATATATATATATATATATATATATATATATGTGAGAACTGTGATGTAGTATGCCGTAGGCTATACCTAAATTTCGATTTTTTGTTATCACCTATAGTTATGCAGTGCTACGAAATATTTAATCGATCAACTTCTACAGATGTATATTGACATCTTCCATTCCAACATGTTCTAAATAATATATTGGAACGATAATGGAAGATGAATGTCCCAGTGGGCGCTGTATGAAGTTGTTTAAAAATATATCTAGGCTGAACATAAGTATTCCGTCTGTAATCGTGTTTTAGGAAACTGGAATAATCTTCCAGAAAAGTCTGTTAGTGTTAGGAGTGTGATAAAATTTGAGCGTGAGTTGGATAAGGCATGGAGGAGTCAAGACCAGAAATAAGACTTTAAAGAACAAAATTAAAACAAATCACACACGTCCACCTTAGCCACGAACACACGGTAGTATAATAGGCAATATTGAGCCGGGCCATACAGGCTGAATTACCTCCTGCCCGGGTATCATCTGTGAGTATCTGCGAGTAAATGTCTGATCACGAGTGCCTGTCAATTGTATACGACAAACAAGGTTTCTCTCGCTGTATTTCAGGGCTTGTTGGCATTGGTATCGGAAACGAGTAGAATATGTTAGGCGGCTGAAGTGCCCACTTGCGAGTTTTTTTCTATAAGGAAGTTGGAGCTGTAGATGTCGATATTTAGCAGATTAACCTGTTAAAATACGGTTGTAGTACATTTTGTGTTACATAAATAAGTAACACCCCATTCTTAACATTAATCATCAATTACAAACCCCAATGTACTTGACTAAACTAATGAAAGCATATGGTCCGCCAGGGATTCGATCTCGGGACACCATGCTGGTGTCACACGGCCTTTAACTCCTGTACCGGCGACGTCTTTCTAGTTTTATGCTAGATACATTTAGACGATTTTGTGTAGTTTGAGAACGGATCTGTGGTCGTAAAAAGGGTTAGGGATTTTTTTTTCCAAGCCTGTTTATTGCTGGAGGTCCTTTTTTAAGCTGAATCAAATCGCTTAGCGGTAGTCAGAATTAAGTTAAAAAAGACGTTGCAGGTACAGCAGGGGTTAACTGCATATAATCGTGTAATGATAAGCAAACTAATTGCTAAAACGCGTCTTAATCCCCAAGGGGAAGAAGAAGGTGAAGTTACGGTGGGACATGGCGTGGCGTCACCGTTTTTTGTTTTTATCTTTTTCTCCTGTTCTCTCTTTCTCCTGGCTTTTATCCATTCGGCCCCATTCAGCTAACTGTTTTAAGACGTTTATTCCCATCCAGGTGTCGATTTCTTCCAGGCGAGCGATAGCGAGCCAGCATTGTATGGAGAAATCCGGCTTCGGAGACATTTTTCTATCGAAAAATGTACAAATTTAGCTTGCTGTCAAAACAAAAATATATATATGATGGCTCGCTACCGCTCGCCAGGAAAATATTGACACCTGGTTGGGGGTAAACGTCTTAAAGCAGTAGGCTGAATGAGGCCGAATGGATACAAGCCAAAGAGAGAGGGAGAGAAAGAGAAAAAAATAAGCGAGGTGGGCTCCCTTAACATATTAAAGGGTAGACACGGAAAAGTAATCATAATTATAATTGCCTATCTCACTGGGGGCAGGAGGCTAGGAATCGTCTTCCCCTTCTACAATAATTCTCCTACTCGACGAGACAGAGAAATGGGCGTGGGAACGCGACAGTGGTCCCAGACCCTAAGAATTGGAACAGAGCCCCGAGTCGGCCACTCCCCCAGCAATGGGGTATGTGTCTGAGTTTACAGTATACATCATTTTTGTTTATTGCCCACCATCTGTCCAGTTTCCTTATCACTTTATTGTTTCGTTTTGCTCTCTCTCTCTCTCTCTCTCTCTCTCTCTCTCTCTCTCTCTCTCTCTCTTCTCTCTCTCTCTCTCTCTCTCTCTCTCTCTCTCTCTCTCTCTCTCTCTCTCTCTCTCTCTCTCTCTCTCTCTCTCTCTCTCTCTCTCCATAGATATATATATACTGTATATATAAAAAAAAACTAAGGGTCTGGGCTCACAGGTTTTCCGTTTGCTGTATTCACAACTCATAGACTCCCTTTTTACCGACCCATGCCAGCCACTCTTCTCTGTATTATGGCGCTTCAAAGCCTTAACATCGCTGATATTGAGTATATGGAGCCTTTGAGGATCATGCCCCGTTTTAGCACTTTCATCTATCACTGGACGATCAAAAAGGTGAAGACTATCTCAATTAACCCTGTGCCTTCCATAAACCCTCCTCAATATGAATATAATCGTCTAATAATAACCAGAACACAGAACAGAACTTGGGATTTACTGTATTTATATGACAGTCGAGATTTTCTGAGGCTGAGGAAGATACGACGTCGTAGGTAAGGAATATTATGAGGAGGGGCACTTTATTGGTGTGAAATATTCATTCTGTCGATAGTTTCTCTTTCCGAGTAATATATTTGTTTTTGTTTTGTTTCAAGGAATAAGCTGTTACTTCGCTTGTTTGTTATGCCTCTCACCTCACCGTAACGTAACCCTTTCAAATATTAAAGACGACTTTCTTCCTTTTATTCTGGCAATTAGTAGATTTTTCAGATTACGAAGCAATTGTGAAAGTTAAATTTAATTGGAATATGCTGTACACCTTTGCTTCCCCGAGGGCCTTGTACAATTGGAATATGCTTTACACCTTTGCTTCCCCAAGGGCCTTGTACAATTGGAATATGCTGTACACCTTTGCTTCCCCGAGGGCCTTGTACAATTGGAATATGCTTTACACCTTTGCTTCCCCGAGGGCCTTGTACAATTGGAATATGCTTTACACCTTTGCTTCCCCAAGGGCCTTGTACAATTGGAATATGCTGTACACCTTTGCTTTCCCGAGGGCCTTGTACAATTGGAATATGCTTTACACCTTTGCTTCCCCAAGGGCCTTGTACAATTGGAATATGCTGTACACCTTTGCTTCCCCGAGGGCCTTGTACAATTGAATACAAATCGTCTAGGCCTATTGTTGGCCAGCATTAAGGGGAGATGGGTCGTTTTTCTGGCCCCCCTTCTTCCTCACGTTTACCCTCATTAGTTTTAAGGTTCTATGGCGTTCAGTCCATTAGTTTGGCGATTTAAGACCAAATTTCTTTGTCAATATTAAGACTTTTCGTGTCATTTAAGCGTCGATTATTTTCCTGGCAAGCGATATCGAGTGTATTTAAAGGAAACTGGCCTTCGGCCGAGACATTTTTCTATCGAAATATTTACAAATTTATCTTGAAAGGTCTTGGGAAGTGTGGGTGTGTGTGTTTTTGTTTTGTTTAGCTTGATAGAGGTCTATGGAGAGAAAAATAATACTATAAAGATAAATATATAAGCTAATAAACATGCTCATCCGCCCTTAAGTGAAAATGCGTCCTGGAACACTAAAAGGGTTGTGTCATCTTTGCCCTGGTTCCCAGTATTCACAGATCATTACACGACTTTTTACACACCACTTCCAGCAACCCGTTCTCTGTTTGGATTTTACAGATTCGCAACTGTAACTACGCTATACTGATTGTGAATATATTAACCCCCTGAGGATCAAAGCCGCGTTTGTTCATTATATTTAGGTTAAATCCTTCAGCACCATGACGTCTTTCTACCTTTGATTCTGGCTAACATTAGACGATTTAAGGGGAGATGGGCTGTTTTTTTGGTCTATTAATTAATTTATTCATATATTTTTAGTTTCCTCGCTAGACCTCCATCGAGCTTAGACAAATAACTCCTAGACCCCCCTTCAAGATAAATTTGTACATTTTTCGGTAGAAAAGTGTCCCGGCCGAATGCCGGTTCCTCTTAAAATTACAGGCTCGCTATCGCTCGCCAGGAAAGAATCCGTACATAAATAGCACAAAAGGTCTAAACATTGACAACGAAATGGGGCGAAATGTGCTAAAATCGCCAAACTAATGGGTCGAACGTCTTAAAATCTCGAAACTAATGGTGCTAAGCACGAGGGGAAAAAGGGACCAGACAAACGGTCCATGTCCCCTTAATGCAGTTTAAGAAGTAAATATGACACTACGAGGGTTTATTGTGATCGTATATACAGCTTTGAGTTGCATAGGTAGATTATAAACTAAAGAAAATCATCTAATGGTAACTAGAATATGATGAAAATAACGTCAAGGTGCTGAAGGGGTTAATAATAGACGATTTTATGCACTTTAGGAAGGATATCTAGGAATGAAATAGGTAAATACTATCTCGATTAACTCCTGAGCCCCCATAACATCACCCTAAGCTATACAGTATATAATCGTCTAATGATAGCCAGATTAAACTGTCAAAATGCGTCATGATCTTCAAAGGGTTAATAACATATGAACACATACTTACAACAAATGCTGGAACCAATCGTGCTTCGAACCCTAATTTTCAGTATTCCATTTTATTAATATACTTTGTTCTGTGATTACTTGTCTAATTGTATCTACATTCATGTCGTGATGTGTTTGTCCTGTTCGTTCTACTCATGCATGTTGGGTTAAGCCCCGACGCCTTCATCTCCTCCAGCTCCCATCCTGATGTACTGATATGTACAGTACACTAGATGCCATAGTCTATAGCCCACTCGAAAGAATTCCTGGGCCACCCTATGTTTTTCTTTATGCAATTATAACTATCTGGTTTGATTTTTGGATAGAACTTGCTTGTCAATAATTCATATACTGTATATAGTTTTGTATATATATATATATATATATATATATATATATATATATATATATATATATATATATATATTCGTTTCCAGGGATATACTTCCATAATGGATATTTATATATGGGCTAGAGGCTATGGCTTCGGAGGCTATAATCACGGTCATCAATTCTTTAAAATGGAATTTCGAATCGGTTTGGGGTTGAAAAGAAACTCTTTAGTAATTATCTACCTGATATCTGTATTATTGATGTTCCATTAAATTGATTGAGGCTTAGTCAGTTAAAATAGGACTTCAGAGGCTATCAACCCTTCGGGATTAGCCTACTAAGCCAGCACACTGTAAAGCCGCTGTCACACGAGCGTTTTTCCCGGCAATTTTCGATGAGCTGGTTTTTTCTCGTAATAATTTGAGGCTCTTTCGTTTTGGAATCGGAAACTAAATCGAAGGTAGAGTATGTTAGGTAGTTTAATTTTAACTGTCTTCGTGGTGCGATGCATAAGGCGTTGATTTTCGGTGTGAGCGTCCTGGGTTCGAATCCACGGACTGCCACATGTGTTTGTATATTTCATTAATCGATTTTAGGAGTATAGTTGGTTGTTGGAAGGAACATAATAATTTTATAGCACTTAAAATTTAAAGCTGCCAGACTACAATTGCTCGTTAAAATTGACGGAAAAATAGCTCGTGTGACACCGCCTTAAGACAAGAATAGCCAAGGACTGGAGCCCCTTTGAGAACTCCAGTCCCCTGTGCATTGCATCGGAATTATTGACCGTGACCGTACACAATAATGTCTACATACATATATATACTCTGGCACATAACCCCTTTTTTTATTGGGGGTGGCCGACTCGAGCCAGAACCCGAACAGGAAAAAAAAAAAAAAAAAAAAAAAAAAAATCACGTCTAATTTATACACAGGATTATTATGAAACAGTTTGCTGATGGAAGAAATGTTCAACCCTATTCACAGATCATTTGACTCGTTTTTCCGCACGATTTCCAGCAACTCTTCTCTGTTTACGTTTTTAAGTTGACGCTTTGACCCGTCGTCCCAGTTGCCATGTCGATAAATTCCCTGATAATGAAACCTCAGTCAGCCAGTTTATGTGTAACCCTGATCCACTCAGTCGTGCAGTACATTGTCTAGTTGTTACTGTTATAGACACGCATAATATATATATACATTTTGAAGCTACTAATATCGGGATATATTTTTACATTCAACACACGTGTGTATATATATATATATATATATATATCGTTAACACCAATACCTCCCAATACAATTGATGAAAGCATATGATCCTCCGGGGATTCGAACCTAGGACACCACATACAACACTTACACGTTTTATCCATCATACCACCAAATCAGATATGGATTAAGTACATGATTACGATTTATATCCATTTATCGAATACTGGATATCAATCTAATCATGTACTCGACCCAACTGCACCATGAATAGCGTAGCAGGATGTTTTAAAACATGGAAACTCGTGGATCAAATAGGGTTTAAATAAAGAAAAACACAATCGTCTCTCTACACTGATCGCCACCGCTGTACTGTACCTGTTCCGAGCCTGTACTGTTCTAAACCCTCCCTTCCTCCCTAGCTTCTCTCTTCTCTCAAGGGTTGTTATCAGGAGCGGGATACACCTGTGACACCCATTATACCGGCTCTCCCCCCCTCCCCCACCTTCTCTTTCTCTCCTCTACTTGATATTGTACCTTCCCCCCCACCCACACCTCTCTCTCTCTCTCTCTCTGTTTTATGTATATGTTAATTATTTATTATCATCTATCTTCCCGAATAAAATATGTTTATCTTGTATTGTGTTCCAACTACCCTACACACACACACACACACGCACGCACTCCCTCACCCACAGACACACTCTCTCTCTCACACACACACACACACACACACTCTCTCTCACACACACACACACACACACACACACACACACACACACACTCTCTCTCTCTCTCTCACACACACACTCTCTTTAGTTGGATAAATAAATAAAACCCTGTGATAGTGACAGTATATGAGGCTACACCTGTAATGGCCATATTATAACGCCTATTCTCTCTCCCTCTTCATATTATAATTCACATTGATAATAACCAATAATAATCCTCTCTCTCTCTCTCTCTCTCTCTCTCTCTCTCTCTCTCTCTCTCTCCAAATTATAATACACATTTATTATAACCAATATATCCTCTCTCTCGCTCTCTCTCTGCTGTAATTTCACTCTTGTTGGATATGGTGATGAATGATTTGCCAGTATTTGTTTTAAGCCATGATCCCTTTAATGGAAACAATTGGTATGTGAAAACTGTATATTATCTATGGAGCACCCCCCCTCCCCCCCCCCGCGCACGCACACACACACACACACACACACACACACACACACACACACACACACTCACACACTCACACTCAATTTGTCCTTTTCACTTTAATTCCACATATCCTTTCCCCCTCACACACACACACACATCCCTCATTCACGCGTCACACACACACACACACACACTTTCAAATTGCCTTTTTCGCTTTAAATCGACATGTCCTTTCCCCTCTCACACACACACACACACGTTTCTCTCCTTCACATACATGTACGTCTTTCACATATGTACGTCTCCCCCACCACACGCGTCTCTCTATCTCTCTCTCGCATATAAGCCTCTCTTTCACACGCACGCATGTATAGTCTCTCACACACACACATCTCTCTCTCCCTCTCTCACATACATACACACATCTATATCTATCTTACACATATGGAAGTCTCACATGCACGTCTCTCTCTCTCTCTCATACACACACCTATCTCTCACACATATGGAAGTCTCACATACACGTCTCTCTCTCTCTCTCTCTCTCACATACACACATCTATCTCTCTCACACATATGGAAGTCTCTCATACACCTCTCTCTCTCTCTCTCTCTCACATACACACACCTATCTCTCTCACACATAAGTATGTCTCACATACACGTCTCCCTCGCACATACATACGTCTATTTCTGTCTTAATAGCGTAATGCATAGTGCGCTGAATTTCGATGTGAGTATCCTAAATTCGATTCCTCGGAGTGCCACATGTATTTGTTTATTTCATTAATTGAGTTTAGATGTGAAGTTGGTTGGTGTAAAAAAACATAATAACGTGCAAATCTCACACACACGTCTCTCTCTTGCTCATACACACGCCTCACATACACCTATATCTCCCCTCCTAGCAAACATTGGTGGCCATATAATACAGCATTACGGAAAGTGCCTCCAACTGCTATTTTACAAGCTATAGATAGAAGTACTGACACCACCTAATTGAAGCTTTACATCTCTCTCTCTCTCTCTCTCCTATACAAATCCTGGAATGGTCTTTAAATCCACACACTTCACCTCCTTCTTTCCCTAAAACATCCTCTCAACTAGTCCTTTCTTTTGATATCCACGTTCTCTCTCTCTCTCCCTCTCTTTCTCTCTCTCTCTCTCTCTCTCTCTCTCTCTCTCTCTCTCTCTCTCTCTCTCCGCAGTTTCGATTTTCAGGAGGGGAGGAGGTGGAGGAGCAGGGAGGTGGAGGAGGTTCACGGGTAGGCCACCAAAGGATGGCTTGGTTGGTCGCGGTCGCCGGTTTCCTCATATGAATGACTTTAGGAGGGTTGGGGGGAGCGCTAGGCCTAATCTTTTCACCGGTGTCATAGGGCACAATGTATATGAATTATTCGCTCGGCACGAGTGGCTGGGTTAGGCGTGTGCAGTTATGCATAATTTATTAGCTTGGGTGGACATCGGGGAATATACAGGTTATCGCCGTTTGGGTGGCATAATTCGTGGAGTTTTGTATTATTCTTGAGTATATATGGTGGATGGGAATACATGGTTTGGGATATTAGGCTACAATTCATCTGGTAGCGATGTAGAGGTTAGGTAGTAAGCCGCGACCAGTGAATGCCGACTGTGCAGGCCTTGTAGTCGGCTGAAGCCTTCGATCAGGGTAGACTCGTTTGGTCCCGGTCGGCAGGGCTGGCCAGGGAGACTGGAGCTAGTCTATGAGCCTCGGTTCGCCCTCCCCCAGACCTTCCTGTACCTTCGCCTATCGGATACCTTGGTTGCTCACTCACATGTGCTTATATTATTGGTGATTTCTCGCAATTGTGATGTTTATTCAGTGATCTGAAGTACGCGGATTGTAGTGGAGGGAATAAGGCTGCTACCCAGTGGAGATTGTGGGATATACTTGTGTAAATACGGTGGAATTTGCGTTTGAAGTGAAGGGTGTGGTTGGCGGTATGGACGTGTCATAAGGTAGGTAATCCATTGCTGTGTCTACCACGCCCCCGACCTTTGACTCCCTCCCACCCTCCGCTTCCTCCCTCCCTCACAGCCATCTACCTTCATTCCTTTTCTCCCTCCCTTCCCTCTCGCACACACGTCTCTCTCTCTCTCTCTCCCTCTCTCAAATACTGTTCCTATCTTTCTTTCTCTATTAAATTCACGTTCTCTCAACTTAGCCTTCTCTGTCTTGTTCCCTATACATCCACGTAGCCAACTTCTCTTTGGAAATCCATCTACTCTACTCTCTCTCCTTCTTTGCTATCCTTTCCTTCCACTGTCTCTTACTCTCGGGTTAGCTATCTCTACTAGAATGAAGTCCTGACCACCTCGCTGGGATAGCAAGGTCTGGGTGGTCAGTATCTATGTAAATCTATGTAAATATATCTCCAATCCCGTATCTCCGCTTTTCTATTTAAATTAACGTGTTTAATTATATTGCTTAGTGAGTCCTAGTGCAAGAAAGCTATTGTCTATATTGCAAATGATGTTTAATCGTATATATATATATATATATATATATATACCGGCATAGGGAGGATAAAAGGTAACTCAACCGATTAATTGAGATAGTCTGTAGTCTTTTAGTGGGTATATGTTCTTAAGCTGAGGAAAATCGTCAATATTATAATGAAAAGGATGTCACCGATACTGTAGGGGTTAATCTATGGGACAAACTATAAGGCTTTGCTCGAAAATTTTAAATATATAGTAATCGTAATTATTATCCTTTTTATTATTTGCTGCATATTTAAACTTCAGTACTTACACTATAACCGACAGTCAATATTTAATTATATATATATATATTTATATATATTTTTCACATAGAACATTCAGTATTTCAGTTAAGACGAATATAAATATAATAGTTTCTGGTTCAAGTATTAATATATTTGTTTATTTCTTAAATTTTTTTTGTCAATTTAAATCTATCTAGTTATCTATATATTCAAGCCCAAATCTATCTAGTTATCTGTATGTGCAGGCCCAAATCTATCTAGTTATCTATATGTGCAGGGCCAAATCTATCTAGTTATCTATATGCTCAGGGCCAAATCTATCTAGTTATCTATATGTTCAGGGCCAAATCTATCTAGTTATCTATATGTGCAGGGCCAAATCTATCTAGTTATCTATATGTGCAGGGCCAAATCTATCTAGTTATCTATATGTGCAGGGCCAAATCTATCTAGTTATCTATATGTGCAGGGCCAAATCTACCTAGTTATCTATATGTGCAGGGCCAAATCTACCTAGTTATCTATATGTGCAGGGCCAAATCTATCTAGTTATCTATATGTGCAGGGCCAAATCTACCTAGTTATCTATATGTGCAGGCCAAAATCTATCTAGTTATCTATATGTGCAGGGCCAAATCTATCTAGTTATCTATATGTGCAGGGCCAAATCTATCTAGTTATCTATATGTGCAGGCCCAAATCTATCTAGTTATCTATATGTGCAGGGCCAAATCTATCTAGTTATCTATATGTGCAGGCCCAATCCCCACTATTCCTATTTTTTGTTATTTAAATAATGGTCTTTAAATTAATAACATCGTACAGGTGGATTGTGTTATTGACATTAGTCTTAAGGTCAAAGGTCTTAGTCAAAGGTACTCCATTCCTTTCCTTGTTTAGAGGCCGTTTTATGTTTTGTTTTTTTGGTCTATTAATGCATTTGACCGTGTCATAGTTTTCCTCGCTAGACATTGATAAAGCTTAAACAAAATCAAACTAAACCCCCCTTCAAGATACATTTGTACATTTTTGGTTAGATTCCCCTTAAATTGTCAAGCTCGCTATCGCTCGCCAGGAAGAAATCGACGCCTAAATGGTACAAATGGTCTTAAAATTGACAACGAAATGGGGCGCAAGGTGTTAAAATCGCCAAGCTAATTGGCCGAACGTCTAATAATCTCAAAACAAATGTGACTTAATACGAGGGAGAAAGGGGACCATAAAAACGACCCATCTCCCCTTAAAGTGACTCAAATTAATGCCCATCTTCAGGTAGGCAATATACTGTTATGTTTATGGTTCTGTGTTACCGTGTTGGTGGTGTAATGGTTTAGGTGCTTATGTTCTGGGTGTGGTGTCCCGAGTTCGAATCCCGGGAGGATTATATACTTTCATTAGTTTATTCAGGTACATTGGGGTTTGTAATGGAGGATTTATGTTAAGAACGGGATGTTCCTTAACTTGGAAGTGATAGAATGACGATAATACAATGCAAATTCATGCAAATTTTCCTCCAATCTTTCTTAGGTTCATTCCAATCTTTAAAAACAAGTAATAAAACAAAAATATAATGATAATAATGGTCCCGGTTTAAGGGGGGACGGGCTCATTTATTTGCTTGTATTTTTGTCTTTCTATATTTTATTTTAGTATCCTCCCTAGACCTCCATCAAGCTATAAAAAAAAAAGAAAGAAAAAAAAAAAACCGACCCCCTTCAAGATACATTTGTACATTTTTCAATAGAAAAATGTCCCTGCCGAAGGCCGGTTCCTCTCAAATATAGATTACAGGCTCGCTATCGCTCGCCAGTGAAAAATCGACACCTAAATTATACAATCTTAATATATACAAATACATGGGGCGAAATGTCTTAAAATCGCGAAACAATTGGGCCAAACGTCTTAAAAGCTGAAAACTAATGGGGCTAAAGATGAGGGAGAAAGCTGTCTAGAATAGCGAGCGTTCTCCCCTAAACACCCTGCACATTTCCTATATTAATATCGTGTCAGAGAGGATACCCAGGAGACAAACAGTAATTATGATCGCTTTAAGGGGAAGTAGTTGCTTTTTCAGGATCCCCTTTCTCCCTCATGTTTAGCATATTAGTTAAGACCTATCGTGCCATTTAGGGGTCAATTTTTTCCCTGGCGATCTTAAGCAAGTCTGTAATTTTAGATGGAGGGGCCTTCGGCCGGGTCATTTTTCTACCGAAAAAATGTATACATTGTTCTTGAAAGGATATCTAGGAGGTGTATTATGTTAAAGCTTGATGGTGGTCCAGCGAGGAAACTCAAACATATGAATATATAAATATATATACCAAAAAACCAGCACCACCCCCTTAATGCCTACTTACATCTATTTGTATTTTTATTACAGTTCTTCACGTATAGGCTACTGGTAAACATATATTATCTTTTTGTTATTTGCAGCATTTGAAAACATTACCCAGTCAATTTTCAAGGCCTGATATTATTTTACCCATTTATTGTATTTCTTCCACATATAAACATTTAGCGGTTCAGTTAAGAAGAATATACAGATATTATTTTGTTCGATATTAAGTGTAAGAGTATCGTAAAATTTTGATTAAATTATGTAACAGTAATTATTGAGTTGAGAGAAACTTGTATGATGTTGTTCAGTATACTGAACCCCTGCTGTGCCGGTGACGTATTTTGAATTCTATTCTAGATATTATTAAATGATTTATTTCAGTTTAAAAAGGGCCTCCAGCAATTAACAGGCATTAAAGTATCTCACTTAACCCTTTCTTCCTTTTAAACTGCACAAATTCGTCTTCGAGGCATTGAAGGAAGATGGGCCGTTTTTCTGGTCCCCTTTGTTCCTCGTGTTTAGCCCCACAAGTTTTCAGAATTTATGATGTTCAGCTCATTACTTTTAAGACCTTTCGCCCCATTTCGTTGCCAATTCTAAGATTTTTCGTACCCTATAGGTGTCGATTTTTTCCGGCGAGCGATAGCGAGCGAACTTGTAATTTTGAGACAAACCAGCCTTTGGCCGAGACATTTTTCTACCGAAAAATTTACAAATTTATCTTGAAAGGGAGTCTAAGGGGTGTTTTTTTTTTCTTAAGTTTGATGGAGGTCTAGCGAGGACACTAAAAAATATATGAATACATGAATTCATATTAAGTAACACCCCGTTCTTAACATTAATCATCAATTACAAACCCCAATGCACTTAAATAAACTAATGAAGCATATTGTCCTCTCGGGATTCAAACTCGGGACACCACACCCAGAACATAAGCATCTAAACCATTACACCAACAACACAGTTAAAGGTTGAATGCCAAGAACAAGGAATAAACAAATACAAATGAATAACGGCCACTATCCCCTTAAAGTGACCAACATTAATGGTCTGGTCTGGTGATTGTTCGGGGAGATCACCTTTTCAACGGCCCCCCCTAAGCTTGTCTCATCTTTCCAGGGTTGTCGAACGAGGAACCTATTCCCTTCTCCTTAGAAATTATCGCGAAATATTAAGTTATATTTTTAGTTATTTGTTTTATATTTTGAAGTGATACAATGACCACATCAATATAACGTCATGTAAATGTTCCTATATTGGAAGTGATAAAATGTCCAAAACAATATCACTTTATATAAATCTACCTACATTCTTTCGCAAATTAATTCCAATCTTGAAACGAAATGGTCCCGGTATCACACGAGCGCATTTTCACTTTCACAATAATCCTCAATACTGGTCTGGCAGCTTATTAGGTCAACATTAAATATTTGTCTGTTACCTAAATTCATCTACTATCAGTCTAGTTTCGGATACCAGTGCAAAATATTCCAAAAATGTTGCTAGGAAAATGTTGATAATCGTATGTTGATCATAAAAGCTCTCGTGTGATACCGCCCTAAGGGGGGTCACCGTTTTTTTTTTTTTATCTTCCTCTCCTTTTCTCTCTTTCCCTGGCTTGTATCCATTCGGCCCCATTCAACCAACTGTTTTAAGACTTTTATCCCCATCCAGGTGTCAATTTATTCTTGGCAAGCGATAGCGAGCCAGCATTGAATGGAGAAATCCGGCTTTGCCCGAGACATTTTTTTATGGAAAAATGTACAAATTTAGCTTGCTGTCAAAGCAAAAAAAAAAAAATATATATATATGCTGGCTCGCTACCGCTTGCCAGGATAATATTGACACCTGGATGGGGGTAAACGTCTTAAAACAGCAGGCTGAATGAGGCCGAATGGATACAAGCCAAAGAGAGAGGGAGAGAACGAGAAAAAAGCGAGGTGGGCTCCCTTAACCCCTGCACGTTTCCTATATTTATGTCGTGTGAAAGAGGATACGTATGTTTAACCCTTTGAGGAATGTGTCGCGTTATTGTCAGTTTATTCTGGCCATCATTAGCAGATATTATACAGCTTAGGAAAGATAAGGGTCAATATTTACGAGACCACAGCTATTTTCAAGTTTGTATTTTATTTTGTTTTATTTTGATGGTTTATACAGCTTTCTATAATCAAATTATTTCATGGAAATTAGTGTTTACCCATTATCCAAGAATCTAAAAACACGGCCCTTGAAATTAAAAGGGTAAAAACTATTTCGACTAACCCCTCTGACTTCCATATAACCTTCGGAATCTGAATAAAAGTTTAATAATAGCCAGAAAACAGAAGAAAATAAGTGCGGCATCGTTCTGGCCATCATTAGACGATATTATGCAGTTTATTAATAGTAAAATTATCCTATGCAACGAGACAAAGGGGGCGAGGGAACGCGAAAGTGGTCCCGGACCCTAACAAAAATGGAACTTTAAATGTTGTTTCTGTTCGGGTTATGTCTCGAGTCGGCCACCCCCAGCAATGGGGTATGTCCCTGAGTACATACATACATACATACATACATACATACATACATACATACATACATACATACACACATACATACATACATACATACATACATACATACATAGGAATAGTATGTGGGAATTAAAAAGTAAAGACTATATCAAATAACCTTCTGACTTCCATACACCCTTCGTAATCTGAATATAATCGTGTAATAAGAACCAGAGAACAGAACAAGAAATACGTAATCGAATCTTGAAAGGGTTAACCTATCATCAGTCTAGTTTCCGACACCAGTGCAAACAATCCCAGAAATGTTGCCAGAAAACTGTTGACCATCGAATGTTGAGGGTAAAGCTCTCGTGTGATACCCCTTAAGGGGAGATGGGCTGGTTTTCTGGTCCCCCTTCTTCCTCATGCTTATCCCTATTAGTTTTGAGATTTTAAGACGTTTGCCCCACTATTTTGTCGATTTTAAGACCTTTCGCCCCATTTCTTTGTCAATATTTAAAACTTTCGTGCCTTTTAGGTGCCGATTTTTGTCCTGGAGAGCAATAGGGAGCCTGTAGCATAATTGTGGAGGAACCGGCCTTCGGCCGTGACATTTTTCTACCGTAAAATGTACAAATTAATCTCGAAGGGGTATCTAAATTTGATGGAGGTCTAGGGAGGAAACTAAAAATATAATAATTATAAGACAAAATCGATCAAAAAAATATACCCTTCCCCCTTAACCCTTTCAAGATCCGATGACTTTTTTTCTTTTCTTCCGTTTTCTTGCTATTATTATTTACTATCATAAATATACCGTATGTGTATTGGAAAACATATATTGTCTTCTTGTTATTTGCTGCATTTTAATCTTTAGTATTTTCATTATACAGTTAATCTTCTAGGAAACATATTTATATTCATATTCCACATATAAACATTTAAAGGTTCAGTTAAGAAGAATATACTAAATCTCGTATTATACAATGTAACTAATGAAATTCCGACAACTATAATTTTGATTGATAGATTCAGATTGACTCCTTGAACGGGATGTTGTTTTTTAGTGTACGGAAAGGTGCTCTGTCCCCTTTCTTTCTTTGAGTCTTTAAAGTAATCATAATTAATGTTAATCTTGATGTCTTCCCAGGGTGTCGAACGAGGAGCTATCCCCTTTTTTTTACAAATCATCCCAAAAAATAGCCTAGTTATATTTTCATTTTGTTGTGCTTGGAAGTGATACAATGGCCAAAACAATACAACTTATAGGACCAACTTATATTTTCAGTTTGTTGTGTTTGGAAGTGACACAATGGCACAATAAATATAACTTCATGTAAATCTTTCTCTATTGGAAGTGATACAATGGCAAAAACAATGCAATTTCATCTAAATTTACCTAGTTTTTCTCTAATTCATTCCAATCTTAAACCAAAATAGTCCTGGTTTATCACCCTGCACCTTTTCTATATTAATGTCGTGTCGAAGAGGATACCTATGTTTAAGTGTTTTTTTTTTATCTGGATCCCTTCTCCCTCGTGCTTAGCCCCCATTAGATTTTAGATTTTGACCTCATTACTTTAGCTATTTACAGATCTTTTGCCCCATTTCTTTGTCAGTTGTACCACCATTCATGCTGCCATTTAGGTGTCAATGTTTTCTTGGCGAGCGAAAGCGAGTCGGACAATTTAGGACTACCGAAAATGCACAATTGTATTCAAAGGGGTTGGGGAATCTTGGAATATTTGATGGAAGCTTTAGAATATTTCAAATGTTATAATACATAAAAACATTTTGCGGCTCAGTTAATAAGAATATATTTAACTACTTTTCTGGAACTTTATTAAATGATTAAATATTAACAATTTTTGTGTTTAAATATTACCTTAATACAAATTGTTGAATTTTCTTTATCTTATACTATACTATATATATTTTATTTTTTTTCCAGCTGAGCCTAAATTGTCATGTTTCTATCTTGGTTACTCAGCTATAAGGTAAATTTTGTAGCGAAATATGCTGTTAATTATGAAAACTTGCCATTAATATGACAGCCATAGTAGTTTCATATAAAACTTGCCATTAATATGACAGCCATAGTAGTTTCATATAAAACTTGCCATTAATATGACAGCCATAGTAGTTTCATATATTTCCATTAAGTATCGAGAAATCAGCTAACAAGAGATTCAATTTACGATCAGCTGGAAAAAAATAGTGCCGCCGAAGTCTTTGTTATTTTATTTCGGCTACATTTAGACGATTTGATGAAGCTTAGGAAGGATATATGGTAGCTAAAATTATTAATCGATAGTCTGAAGCTTTTTAATTTGTAGACATCCTTTCTAAGCTGTACAAAATCGTCAAATAGTTACCAGAATATAATACAAAGTAAATCACCGGTAGAGAAGGGGTTATTTGACCAGTGGCTGAAATTTTGGTCAATTAATTAATGTATTAATTTATTTGTTAGTTTCCTCGCTAGACCTCCATCAAACTTAGAAAAACACCCCAGAAAAGAATAATAATAAGGGGCTGAAAGGTCTTAAATTCGCCAAACTAAAAACTAATAGGGCTAAACATGAGGGAGAAGAGGGGCCAGAACAACCGATCATCTCCCATTAATTAACCCCTTCAACACCATGACGTTTCTTTATCATTGATTCTGGCTAAAATATGATGAGTTTGTGCAGGTTAAGAAGAGCTTATTTTGAGATCGTATCGACCCATTTGAGCCGTATAGGTAGATCATAAGCTTAAGCAAATCGTCGTATTTAACCATTTGAGTCGTATAGGTAACCCTTTGAAGCTCTGACAAGTTTTAGCAGTTTATTTTGGCTATCACTAGACGATTTTATGTAGATTAGGAAGGATCTGTGGGTATTTAAAAGGTAAAGACTATCTCAATCAACCCTCTGACTTCCATATACCGTTACTAGTCTGAATAAAATCGTATAATAGTAGCCAGAAACAACAGAAACGCGTATTGGAGCTTGAAAGGGTTAAGAACGGGGTGTTACTGAATTGCCATATATTACTCGATGTTCTGTAATAGGCAACCCTCTCTCTCCATTGCCACTCATCAATCATCTACTTACTTATTCACCTACTGATCGCTAACCCCTTCCTTACCGAGGATGTACTTTGTGTTATTCCAGCTAAATTTTTCGATTTCATGCAGTTTAGGAGGAAATCGTGGTAGTTAAAATGGATAATCGAGATAGTTTGAAGCCTTATAATTGGTACACGTCCTCCCGAAACTATATAAAATCGTCTAATAATATTCAGATTACAATGACAAGGACAACTCGGTATAGAAGGGGTTAACCATCGTTCATTTGGGCTTATCCACTCATTACTCATTCACTACCGGTATTCATTCTCTCCTTAAGGGACCCCACCTCGCTTTTTTTCTCTTTCTCTCCCTCTCTCTTTGGCTTGTATCCATTCGGGGTAGCGAGCCAGCATATATAATATTCATGTTATTATGTTCCTTCCAACAACCAACTATACTCCTAAAATCGATTAATGAAATTTACAAACACATGTGGCAGTCCGTGGATTCGAACCCAGGATGCTCACACCGAAAATTAACACTGACAGCAAGCTAAATTTGTAAATTTTTCGATAGAAAAATGTCTCCGGCGAAGCCGGTTTTCTCCATACAATGCTGGCTCGCTATCGCTCGACAGGAAGAAATCGACACCTGGATGGGGATAAACGTCCTAAAACAATTGGCTGAATGGGGCCGAATGGATACAAGCGAGGGAAAGAGAGAAAAGGAAAGGAAGATATAAAAACAAGCCGGTTTAATTATTGTGCCTTCCTCCATTTACTCTCACTCATTAGTTATTTTTGAGTTAGGCGTTTCCTATTCACTTACCGCTAGTTTGTGTTCGTACTTATTTACATTCATGGTCTCTCTCTCTCTCTCTCTCTCTCTCTCTCTCTCTCCATTTAGAGTCGCGTATTTTCATTATTTTGCTAAAGTTATCCCGCGCGTCAGAAAGGTGTCCACTATTATTTTCTACGTATTTCTTTGTTTATCTTATTGGTTATTATTAGCTAAGTGTTTTGGCTTTCTTACGCTGTTTTTATATATATATATATATATATATATATATACTGTACCGTATATATAATAATAAGTTCTGGAATTTTATTCATTCAAATGTATTATCAATTTCATCGTCTATCTATATCCTTAGTAGTATCAGTCATCAAAAATATATTTGTTATTTCGTAACTAGGTGGTATCCAAATAATATAATTATGCTTAAAATTTGTCAACATATCTTACAGCACCGGGTAGTATGATTATTGTATCATTCATCATCCATGGCGCCTTCATATATCGGTGAAGTTCAGTTGGTCACGTTAATCTGCATTCACGCCTTGAATTCGAATATAGAGGAAGCATAGCATGATTGACTTACAAGAATAACGGCAAGATAACGCTACGATAACCTATATTGATATACTTATATCTATCTATTCAGGCCCAATCCCCACATTTCCTTTTTTTTGGGGGGGGGGGGGACTCAAGACAGCCAGAATATGGACAACACAAAACACAACAGAAAACGTTGAACACACAAAATACAAAATACAAAATACAAATTCACACACATCTTATTATCCCATACAATACCGGTGACATCTTTTGCATCATATTCTGACAAACTATAAGACAAGTACATTCAGCATAGCAAGGACGTCTACACTATACAAGGCTACAGACTGTCTCAATTAATCCTTTTAGCTGCCGTATATCCATCCTAAGCTGCGCAAAATCGTTTAATTATAGTTTAAATAAAATAAAAAAGACGTCGTCGTTACAGTATTGGTTAAGAGGGGTGACCTGCCTTTTTTCTCTCCTTTTCTGGCTTGTATCCATTCAGCCTACTGTTTTAAGACGCTTATCCCCATGTAGGTGTCATTTTTTTTGGCGAGCGGTAGCGAGCCAGCATATTTGTTATAAATGTTTTTTTTAAATTTGAACATTTTTCGATAGAAAAATTTCTCCGGTGAAGCCGGTTTTCTCCGTACAATGTTGGCTCGCTATCGCTCGCCAGGGAGAAATCAACACCTGGATGAGGATAAACGTCCTAAAGCAGTTGGCTGAATGGGGCTGAATGGATACAAGCCAGGGAAAGAGAGAAAAGGAGAGAAAGATATAAAAACAAGTCGGTGACCCCCTTATTGTGCATTCCTCCTTTTCCTCTCACTCATTAGTTATTTTTTATTTAGGCGTTTCCTATTCACTTACCACTAGACTTGATTAATAATTTGTGTTCGTACTTATTTACATTCATGGTCTCTCTCTCTCTCTCTCTCTCTCTCTCTCTCTCTCTCTCTCTCTCTCTCTCTCTCTCTCTCTCTCTCTCTCTCTCTCTCTCTCCACAGTTGCGTATTTTCATTATTTTGCTAAAGTTATCCCGCGCGTCAGAAAGGTGTCCACTATTAGTCTCTAAGTATTTCTTTGTTTATCTTATTGGTTATTATTAGCTAAGCGTGTTGGAATATTATTCATCCAAATTTAGTTTCAATTTCTTATTTTAGTTTTATCCTTAGTAGTATCAGTCATTAAAAATATATATATTATTTGGAATCCATTTGGTACTCAGTTATGATGCTATACCCAAATTTTATATTAATAAAGGTTGGATTCCAAATGAATGAATGAATGAATACATGAAAGATGGCTATGACTTATGTAGGAGATTAGAGAGTATTGGATAGAGGAAGAATAAGTTGAGAAATGGGAAATACAGTTAAAGATAAAAGTACTTGGGCTCAAGTACTTTAATATTTTACTGTACTTCCCATTTCTCAACTTATTCATACTCAATCCAAAACTCTCTAATATCCTACTTAACTACAGCCATCATTCATTCATTCATTCATTTGGTACCCAACCTTTGTTAGTATAACATTTTGTTAACATATATCTTAGGGCACCGGGTTGTATAATTTTTGTTTCATCCATCATGCATGTTGTCTTCATAATTATATCGGTGAAGTACAGTTGGTCACTTTCAGGGGAGTCGGACCGTTTTTCTGGACCCCCTTCTCCCTAATGTTTAGCCCCACTAGGTTTGAGATTTTAAGACGCTGGGTCCATTACTTTGATGACCTTTCACCCCATTTCTTTGTCAATATTAGGACCCTTCGTGCCATTTAGGTGTCGATTTTTTCCTGGCGAGCGATAGTGAGCCTGTAATTTTAGGAGAAATCGGCCTTTGGCCAGGACATTTTTCTACCGAAAAATGTACAAATCTATTTTGAAGGGGGTCTAGGGGGTGTTTTTCTAAGCTTGATGGAGGTCTAGGGAGGAAACTAAAAAAATATATGAATAAATGAATTAATAGACCAAGCAAACAGCCACTGTCCCCTTAATCTGTATTCACGCTTTGAATTTGAACATAGAAGGAAGCATAGCATGATCGACTTACATGAATAACGGGAAGATTACGTTACGGTAAAATATATTGATATAATTATATCTATCTATTATAATCATGCCCAATCCCCACTTATCTTTTTTTGTTGGGGGGGGGGGGGGGACTCAAGACAGAGCCAGAATAGGGAAAACACAAAACAACAGAAAACGTTAAACACAAAATACAAATTCACACACATCTTATTATCCCATACAATACCGGTGACATCTTTTGCATCATATTCTGACAAACTATAAGACAAGTACATTCAGCATAGCAAGGACGTCTACACTATACAAGGCTACAGACTGTCTCAATTAATCCTTTTAGCTGCCGTATATCCATCCTAAGCTGCGCAAAATCGTTTAGTTATAGCTTAAATAAAATAAAAAAGACGCTCCCGTTACAGTATTGGTTAAGAGGGGTGACCTGCCATTTTCTCTCCTTTTCTGGCTTGTATCCATTCGGCCCCATTCAGCCTACTGTTTTAAGACGCTTATTCCCATGCAGGTGTCATTTTTTTTCTGGCGAGCGGTAGCGAGCCAGCATATTTTTTATAGATGTTTTTTTAAATTTGAACATTTTTCGATAGAAAAATGTCTCCGGTGAAGCCGGTTTTCTCCGTACAATGTTCGCTCGCCAGGGAGAAATCAACACCTGGATGGAGATAAACGTCCTAAAGCAGTTGGCTGAATGGGGCCGAATGGATACAAGCCAGGGGAAAGAGAGAAAAGGAGAGAAAGATATAAAAACAAGTCGGAGACCCCCTTATTGTGCATTCCTCCTTTTCCTCTCACTCATTAGTTATTTTTTATTTAGGCGTTTCCTATTCACTTACCGCAAGACTTGATTAATAATTTGTGTTCGTACATATTTACATTCATGGTCTCTCTCTCTCTCTCTCTCTCTTAAAGAATTAAATCTATTTCCTTTAACCCAGCGCAGAATAAGAGGTGACTTAATTCAAGTGTTCAAAATCATCAAAGGCATCGACAATATGAACTGTAGTAAGTACTTCACTATCGACCAATCTAATTACACGCGGGGAAACGGTTGCAAAATTATTGGTAAATCTTTTAACTCGCACGAATCTAAGAATTTCTTCTTCAATCGAGTTGTCAACTTGTGGAATGGGCTTCCCCGAAACGTTATAGACTGCATCACCGTTGATTCATTTAAACTCCGCCTAGACAAATATCTCTCATCAAACCCGCGACTGACTGCGTTTGT
The DNA here is from genome assembly GCA_032716605.1 of Paralithodes platypus. Taxonomy (NCBI): domain Eukaryota; kingdom Metazoa; phylum Arthropoda; class Malacostraca; order Decapoda; family Lithodidae; genus Paralithodes; species Paralithodes platypus. The sequence continues at coordinate 3,212,264 of CM064523.1, forward strand.
AAATGAATAACTTTATTTTATCCCCCCCTCAGTTACTAACCCTTCTGTCCTCTACTAACTTCCTAATCCTGCCACGGACATTAGTTCCAGGGCAGTAATTCCCTTTCCAATCTTCCCTTACCCACTCTAAACCACTGTTTGGACACTTGATCCTCAGTGTTTTGGAGGACAAGCAACCTAGAAGGGTCACTAGAACTGTTGTTGCTTGATTTCCTTTGTACTCCTTTGTACTCTCTCTCTCTCCCCAGAGTCGCGTATTTTCGTTATTTTGCTAAAGTTATCCCGCGCGTCAGAAAGGTGTCTACTATTATTCTCTACGCATTTCTTTGTTTATCTTATTGGTTATTATTAGCTAAGCGTGTTGGAATATTATTCATCCAAATTTAGTATCAATTTTATATTCTAGTTTTATCCTTAGTAGTATCAGTCATTAAAAATATATATATTATTTGGAACTCATATGGTAGACATTATGTATGTACAACAAATTTTATAATAATAAAGGTTGGATACCAAATGAATGAATTAATTTGAGTTGAGTTTTTCTTGGCGAGCGATAGCGAGCCTGTAATTTTAGGAGAAATCGGCCTTTGGCCAGGACATTTTTCTACCGAAAAATGTACAAATCTATCTTGAAGGGGGTCTAGGGGGTGTTTTTCTAAGCTTGATGGAGGTCTAGGGAGAAAACTAAAAAAATATATGAATAGACCAAGAAAACAGCCTCTGTCCCCTTAATCTGTATTCATGCTTTGAATTTGAACATAGAAGGAAGCATAGCATGATCGACTTACAATAATACGTTACGATAACCTATATTAATATAATTAACACAATAAATATACCACACTACGGTATGTGTTATAGAAGCATAGATTGGTATCTTGGTTTTATGAACAAATTTGTCAAGATTAGGTTCCATATCGAGTTTTCTTTCGCTTGAATTAATATTAAGAGCGTATAACTATTGTTGATCCACCCATACATCATTATGATTTTATCATACCAACTACATAAATGTGTATCTACAAAATACATACCTTCTAACGAATGATATACACAATATAGCAGTATTGTATTACAATTTCTTTCATCTACTCGTTTATTAACTAGTTTCCTAAATGTATAACTATCAACGAATAACACATACGTGATAATAAAGTAAAAATGTATCCCTTCATCTAACCCTTTCTCTACTAACGTCCAAATACCATAGTTTTTAACCCACGGCTCATCTCTCATTTGGCAGAATTATTGAATTTTGCTGCGTAACCAACCTGACGTAATTCTTGACTAACAGTGTGCTGGCATAATAATCCAATGGGGTTGATAGCCTCTGAAGTCCTTTTGTAACTAATTTCCGATATGTACAAAGGTCTGGAGTTCTCGAGTAGGGGCTCCAGTCCTGCCGCGATTCTTAACTTACAGTGTGCTGGCTTAATAATCCCATAGGGTTGATAGCCTCTGAAGTCCTATTTCAACTAACTAAATGTCGATGTGGATTAATTTTGACTCCTTACCTAATTTTGCTGGTTTCCAATGTTAGTATTCTTCATGTATATTAAGGGGAGGAAGACTGTTTTTCTGGACCCCCTTCTCCCTAATGTTTAGCCCAACTAGTTTTGAGATTATAAGACGTTCGGCCCTTTAGTTTGGCAATGTTAACACCTTTCGCCCCATTTCGTTGTCAATTTTAAGACCTTTCGTGCCATTTAGGTGTCGATTATTTCCTGGCGAGCGACAGCGAGCCTGCAATTTTAAGAACCAGCCTTTGGCCGGGACATTTTTCTACCGAAAAATTTACAAATTTATCTTGAAGGGGGATCTAGAGAGTGTTTTTCTAAGCTTGATGGAGGTCAAGGTAGGAAACTAAACAAATATATGAATACATGAATTAATAGACCAAACAAACAGCAAGTCTCCCCTTAATTCACATTAACCCCTTCTGTATCGGCGACGTCCTTTTTAATCTTATTCTAGCTATATTTAGACGGTTTTGTGCAGTTTAACAAGTATCTGTGGTCGTATAAAGGGTCAAGTGAGATAGTTTCTATCTATCTATCTATTGCCTGACGCCGTGATCCCCGAAGGGGTGGCCACGAACGAACCGCCCCCATGCACCTCTGTCCCCAGTCAGTCGACGCCCCTCCCCCCAACCAGCACCGCCTTCGTTCATGTAGTTCCTCACTCCATCCTTCCACCTCATATTCGGTCTACCTCTCCCCCTCTGTCCCTCCACCTCGCTCTCGTACACCCTCTTAGTCATTCTCTCGCTTTCCATACGTTCCATATGGCCGAACCATCTCAAGTTGTTCCTTTTCACACTTTCCAGCACATCTACCTCCACACCACACCTCCTTCTTACTTCCTCATTAGTCTGTCTATCCCTCCATGTAACTCCGCACGCACTCCTTAAGTAATTCATTTCCACTGCTCTCACTCTTGGTCTGAGTCTCTCAACCAACGTCCATGCTTCGCTTCCGTAAGTCAGTGTCGGGATTACCACACTGTCATGCAAGGACTTCTTCACTTCCATACTGACCACCCTATTTCTTGTTACTGCTTTTAGCGTTCCTACAACCCTCTTCCCCTGTTGTACCCTCTCCCGCACCTCTTCATCCATAGTCCCATCTTTACTCAACACACTGCCCAGATACTTAAAAGAGTTGACGATCTCCATAGCCTGACCGTTCAGCTTCACCTCACACTCTGTGACTTCACCCCTTTCGAAGACCATAACCTTGCTCTTCCCCGTATTTACCTTCAAATTCCGTTTTTCGCACACTGTTCCAAACTCATTTACCAGATAGTTTGAAGCCTGTGAGATAGTTTGAAGCCTGTTAATTGCTAGAGGCCCCTTTTAAGCTGAAGAATATCGTCTAATAGTAGCCAAAACAAAATTTAAAAGAACGAATCTGGTACACAGAGTTAACACACATTCACTCATTCAATTTCACACTCATTCCTTTCACATAGAGAGGCTGGGAACAAAGGTTATTAAATCAAGTCTCTCTCTCTCTCTCTCTCTCTCTCTCTCTCTCTCTCTCTCTCTCTCTCTCTCTCTCTCTCTCTCTCTCTCTCTCTCTCTCTCTCTCTCTCTCTCTCTCAGAAGTTGGTGTAGACTGACCTCTCATTATGTATTAACATGCTGTGCTGCCCCCTGCTCTCTCACTCTCACTCTCACACATTTGCTCACTGGCTCATATTCTCTCACTCTCACATTATCTCACTCTCACATTCTCTCACTCGCTCACATTCTCTCTCGCACACTCTCACTCGCTCACATCCTCTTTCATTGCCTCCCTCTTTCATTTTCTTTTGCCTATTAGCCTATGACTTGTTTATATTCTCCCACTCGCTCACATTCTCTCACTCACTCATATTATCTCTCACATTATCTCACTCACTCTCACTCACTCATATTATATCACATTATCTCACTCTCACATTCTCTCACTCACTCATTATATCTCACATTATCTCACTATCACATTATCTCACTATCACATTATCTCACTCACATTCTCTCACTCATATTATATCTCACATTATCTCACTCTCACATTCTCTCACTCACTCATACTCATATTATATCTCACATTATCTCACTCTCACATTCTCTCACTCACTCATTATATCTCACATTATCTCACTCTCACATTCTCTCACCCACTCATATCATCACTCACATTATCTCACTCGCTTACATTCTCTTACTCGCTCATATTATCTCACTTGCTCATTTGTTTACTGACTCATACATTATCATTTTCTCTCTTGCAATTCATATTCACTTACATTTGTTTACATTTCATCATTCCCTTTCTAATTGTGTTCTTTTACTAGCTCTCATTTACACTACCTCATTCATACATTATATATCTCACTTAATATCCAGTATTCGAGAATAAATAATATATCGTAGGCTTGTGGTGTCTTGGTAGCGTAATGGTTAGTGCGCGGAATTTTGGTGTGAGTATCCTAGGTTCGGATCCTTGGAGTACCACATGTATTCATTAATTTCATTGAATTCATAATTAGGTTTATTTGTAAGATAATTGGTGGGTTGGTGATAATATGAATTTGTCTCATTCCTTTACATTTCCCCACATTTTCCTCTCACTTATGTCGCTTTCATGTTCTTTAATTGTCTCTTTCCTGCTCTTTAACCTTTGGCACTCGCTGACTTTGTATCACATTGTATCACATTGTATCACTCATGTTTACTGTCTGGCTTACGTTTTCTATCTTGCTCACATTTCATGCTTTATATATTGTCGTATTTGTTCGTGTTCTCTCATTTTCACACACAAACGCTTTTATGCTTTCATTCTTGACCACATTTTCTTAGGTTCTTGTTTTTTTCATATTTGCTCATTTCCTTGCATTCATTTACAATTTTCCTCTCGCATTAGTTTGTAAATTTCCCACTCCTGTGCTCAGTATCACACACACACACACACACACACACACACACACACACACACACACATATATATATATATATATATATATATATATATATATATATATATATATATTATCTCATTCACTCACTCTCGCTCACATTAATTTCATTCACTCTCACTTATCGTTTCATTCTCACATATGTTCATTCATTCACATATCTCCCACTTTATTTTCATGGTCTAACTCTCGCCTTATTTCTTAGTCACTTACATATTCTGTCTTTCATTCACTGACATCTCTCACTCACACCAACTCACACACTGTCTCACATACATTCTCACATACATTCTCAATCACTCACCATGCTGTCTCCCTTTCACTCTCCCTCACTCGAAAAATATCTCGCACTATCTCATATACATTTTCACTCAACTATTTTAACTCACTTTCACTCACACCTATCTTAAAGTAACTCTCACTTTCACTCTTGACTCTCCTTCTAGCTGGTATGGGTTGTGGCCTACCCATTAGTTATTCACGTGTTGTCTTCTCTCTCTCACTCTCTCTCTCTCTCACACAGTTAATCCCTTTAATTTCCTTTCACCCTGTGCTTTCCTGCTTTACCTGTGTGTGTGTGTGTGTGTGTTATACAAAGCCAATCTCTCCCTCTTCCCCTCATTGTTATTAGTTTTTGTTTTACCTTCATATTCTCTTTGTAATTTCCATTCCATATATAATCTCTCTCTCTCTCTCTCTCTCTCTCTCTCTCTCTCTCTCTCTCTCTCTCTCTCTCTCTCATAATGGTTTATTTATAGTACCATATAACATTTAGCTCTCATTTATCTTTTGAGCAGAATTATGAACATATATACTGTATATATGAGGTTTTGAAGTTTTGTTCTTGTATGGTGTATAATTATATATACTGTATATATATTTAGCTATGGGACATATTTGGGGGAATTTAAATATATTGGCACACACACACACACACACACACACACACATATATATATATATATATATATATATATGCAATCGATTGTTTATTTTTATTTTTTGTTAGTACGTGCAACGTGCATTTGTTTTCATGTGCTTTGTTTATGAATTCTTATAAGTAATTTGTGTTATATTTACTATTCTTAGATAGAAAGATAATTTATGTATTGCAATATTACATATTTATATTAACAAAACAATTTTATGGAAGTGAATTTGTTACAATGTAGGCCTAAGAATAATTCATACTCTTGAATATAATTATCATATTGATATAAAATAGGGTGTACTCGTCTGATGGTGATGATGAAGAATATTATTATTGTTATTTTTATTATTATTATTATTATTATTATTATTATTATTATTATTATTATTATTATTTATTTATTATTATTATTATTATTATTACATTATTTGCAGTAAGACAGTTATGCGAGAAGTATTTGGAGAAGCATAAGGAGATATTTTGGGCTTTTATGGACTTGGAAAAAGCGTATGATCGTGTGGACCGTGAAGCAATGTGGAAGGTGTTAAGGATTTATGGAATAGGAGGACATTTGTTAGAAGCAGTTAAGCGTTTTTTTGAAGGGAGCAGAGCATGTGTGAGAGTAGGAAATGGTGAGTTGAGTGAATGGTTTGAGGTAAAGGTAGGTTTGCGACAGGGTTGTGTAATGTCACCATGGCTGTTTTATATGTTTATGGATGGTGTGGTGAGGGAGGTGAAAAGGAGAACTATGGGAAGAGGATTGGGTTTAGTAGGAAAGAATGGTAGAGATTGGGAGTTGAATCAGTTGCTGTTTGCTGATGACACAGCATTGGTGGCGGATTCTGATGAGAAACTGCAGAGGGTAGTCAAAGAGTTTGGTGTGGTGTGTGGAAGGAGGAAACTGAAGGTGAAAGTCAATAAAAGTAAAGTAATGGTGTGTAATAGGGGAGAGCATAGGGTGAATCTAGATGTGAGGCTGGATGGGGAAATATTGGAACAAGTAGAGTTTTTTAAATATCTAGGATTAACGATAAGCAGGAGTGGATGTATGGAAGTGGAGGTAAAACAGAGAGTGTGTGAAGGAAGGAAGGTTTTCGGAGCAATGGGAAGTATGTGGAAGACAAGAAATCTCGGAGTGAAAGTAAAAAGTGCACTGTATCAATGAATTGTTGTGCCAACAGTGATGTATGGGGCTGAGACATGGGCTCTGAAGAAAAAGGAGAAAAGAGGGCTGGATGTGATGGAGATGAGCTGCTTGAGGAGTATGTGTGGAGTTACTCGTAGAGACAGATTGAGGAATGAAGAGATACGTAGGAGAGTGGGGCAGCAGGAACATTTGTCAGCCAGAGTGGACAGAAGGGTGCTGAGCTGGTATGGTCATGTTGAACGAATGGGAGATGAAAGGCTTACAAAGAGAATATGTGAGTCAGGTACAAGGGGAGATAGAAGGGCAGGAAGACCCCATTGAGATGGAGAGACTGTGTAAGAAAGGCTTTGGATGATAGAGGAATGACTATAGATCAGGCAGGGGAAGCGGTGGTGGACAGGAGTGAATGGAGAATGCTTGTGAATAGTTGAGTGAACACGTGGTCATTTGGAGTAAGGGGTCGGGCGCAAGTTGGACTAGATAATAGTCCATCAGGCGCCTGGCCCGGGGAGACGATTAATATGAAGGGTGCGCCTGGAAGTGTGGTGGGAGGGCTTGTGGCTTTGGCTCCGCTGCATGTCTGCCTGCCGAGATCGGAACCTCTCCGGGTGGTCGGGGGCTGGGGGAGTGCTGGAGCGACCTTGGTGACCCTGGTCTCTGGGTCCTGGGTGACCTGGATGGGTGTGAGTTTGTGCTTTTTATCTGTGTTTATTTGTTGTTTTATGTTCTTTTTGTGTTTTCCCTGTTCTTGCTCTGTCTTGAATCAGCTACCCCCAAAATGGGGATTGGGCCTGAGCATATAGATAGATAGAATAGATAGATTACATGAAAATAGGATGGTGACACGAGTAAATATTATGTTAAAACCTGTTTACATATGTGTTGCTCTGTTATGCAAAAAACGTTTCTGGATATCTGACAGTGGAATGGGCTAACCTAGTTTATTTGGCCTTGCATCCTTTGACCTTATCCACTATGCTGGCTGACCGCTAAAAGCCTTCAGGGGATTGAGGTTTTGTCTGGTAATATTTATTCTGTATTTTGTATTCAATTTGTGTAGGTAACTTATTTAAGGGGGGATGGGCCGGTTTTCTGGACCACTTTCTCCCTCATGTTTAGCCCCATTAGCTTTCAGATGTTAAGATGTTTGCCCCATTAGTTAGTCGATTTTAAGACTTTTCGACCCATTTCTTCGTCAATATTTAGACCTATCGTGCTATTTAGGTGTCGATTTTTTCCCTGGCGAACGATAGTGAGCCTGTAATGTTGGAAGAACCGGCCTTCGGCCGGTAAATTTTTCTACCGAAAAATGTACACATTAATCTAGAAAGGTGATCTAATGGATGTTTTTTGTTTAATTTGATGGAGGTCTAGGGAGGAAACTAGAAAAATAATGAATAACTGCAAATATCGCCCAAAAAGTGAACCATCCCCCCTTAACCTTTTGTCGACCATGAGATTATGAGGTCATGTTATGTATTATGTACTGATTAACCACTTCTGTACCGGTGATTTATTTTTCATTATATTCTGGCAACTATTTGACAATTTTGTACAGCTTAAGAAAGATGTCTACTCATTAAAAGGCTACAACCTATCTCAATTAATCCTTCTAGCTTCCAAATATCCTCGCGAAGCTTCATAACATCGTGTAAATGTAGCTGAAATCAGATATGAAATATGTCGCCAGTACAGTAAGGTTAAATAGTCTCTCTCTCTCTCTCTCTCTCTCTCTCTCTCTCTCTCTCTCTCTCTCTCTCTCTCTCTCTCTCTCTCTCTCTCTCTCTCTCTCTCTCTCCAGCATTGAGAAGGCCGTAATACTCTTATGGTGTAATTGGACCAGTGTTAAGAGTCGTTAGGGAAGCAGGGAACCTCATTAATAACTCCTGTGTGTGTTGGTTGTTAGGCCCTCTTAGATGGCAAGGGTGATAGCTGAGTTGATTGATAAGTAGGTAGGTAGGTAGATACATAGCTTGGTGGATGGGTAGGTAGGTAGGTAGGTAAGTAAGTAGCTTGCTAGGTAGGTAGGTAGGTAGACAGCTTGATAGGATAGGTAGGTAGGTTGGCAGGCAGGCAGGCAGGTAGGTAGGTAAATGGATGCTTTGATATATAGATAGCTAGGTAGAAAGGTAGATTATGTTGCTAGAGAAATAGGCCATGCAGACAAAAATAAAATGGTTTCTACTATTACTACTATTATTATTACAATTACTACTACTACTATTAATACTCATATGGTGTAATTGGCCCAGTGTTAAGAGTCGTTAGAGAAGCAGGGAACCTTATTAATAACTCCGCTGTGTCTGTTGGTTGTTAGGGGCTCTTAGATGTCGAGGGTGATAGATGAATTGATTGATAGATAGGTAGATAGCTAGGTAGGTAGGTCGGTAGGTAGCTTGATAGATAGGTAGATAGCTTGATAGGATAGGTATAGGTAGGTATGTAGGTAGGTAAATAGATACTTTGATAGGTAGGTATATAGCTTGATAGATAGGTAGGTAGGTGTAGCTTGATCGATTGATATATAGGTAGGTAGTTTAATAGATACTTAGATAAGTAGTTAGGTAGATAGAAAGATTACGTTGCTAAAAATATAAACCTTGCAGAAAAAAACTACCTTTTTTCCTCCCAACTAGCTAGCTAAAATTGGTCAATATGTAGGAACACCAACAATAGCGGTAACAAATTTATAATATTAGTTTATGGTTCCTATCATCATTGCTATATAATTTTTATCCTCGGGATTTTTCTTTTTTTCTTTGCTTGGGATTTTTATTTTGAGTCATTAACCTAACCAAAAAACCTAACCTAACCTAATAGCCCCCAAATATATTTAGGTTTGATTAGGTTAGGTTTTTTGTTAAGAAAAACATTAAAAATCCTAAGCTTTTGTATTGTTTCCCGAGGATAACATTATTATAGGAATGAAACATATGATGATGGGAACCCCAAACCGATATTAAAATGTGTATCTTATATTAATATTCATATTCTCATAAATTGACCAACACCAGCCTGCAATACTGCAGAGCTACAGCTACATTACATCGCAGGTCCTTATTAACGTCTGAGCAAGACGGGAGAGATCTTGTTCAGTACACACCATTGGATTTGTTACATGGCTAGTCGTTGACTCATGGTTAGTGTTTAAATCTCTGTGTTGTAACCCAGATTCGAATCCCGGTGGATCACTTGTTTTCATTAATTTATTTGTTAGGTGTTGGAGTGAAAATAATTAAATAGATTTACATTGGCGACATCTGAATTCAAAGGCTTGAGTGAATTGGACGGGACTCTTCCAAATAATACCAGACTGCTGCATTCGAAGACTTATTTGGGTGACCTGTTCAGTTAAGTTCAGTTGGATGGCGGAAGTATTGCCTTTATATGCTGCTTACCTAGTGATAGTTAAAGAGGCATGGGAGTTAGTGCTCATAAAGGGTGCCTTTTCTCAGTCTAACAGTCGCATACCGGTCATATCTATTTTTAAACGTGTTAACACTCTGGCTCATGACGATCTCTTCTGTGAGACTAGTCTATTGGTTTACCACTCTTGCGTTAAAAAGTTGTTCCTCTTGGATGTCCCTGATGTGTTCTTTTTGCGGTCTGGGTCTATTTTATTATTATCATTATGGTACTGATTTTTTAATCTCCCTAATTTTCCAAAAATTATATAATGTTATTTTGTTATCTTCTTTCTTGTTATTATTGTATAGTAGGTTGCCGATTATATTATTATGCTGCACAATAGATACACTTCCAACGGTGGCGCATGCTCAGATCCACACGGCACCATCGCACCGCTCCAGCCCGGGCAGCACCGGCGCTGTCTACATGGCCTCTCCTTCCAACTAGTACCAAACCGCCAACCCCAGAGGGAACTTCACAAGTCATATAGTTCATATGTTTTCACCAACCAGCTTTACTCCTTAAACTCAATTAATTAAATCAACAAATACATGTGGCACTCCAAGGACTCGAACCTAGGATACTCACACCGAAATTCCGCTCTTTTATGCATTACCCTATCATGACAGTTCGCATTTATCTTCATACTGCTAGGGGTAACAGAGATTGTACAGGGTGTAAGGAGGCTTACTCAAATATCTCTCTCCCGCGAGGAAATCTATCCCCGAAAACACGTTAACCCCTTCTGTACCGACGACGTCTCTTTTGATTTGATTTCAGCTATATTTAGACGATATTATGAAGCTTAGGAATGATATATGATTACTAAAAGGATTAATTGAGATAGTCTGTAGGCTCTCAATGGTTAGACGTCCTTCTTTAGATGAATAAAATCGTCTAATACTTGCCAGAATAATGCAAAGTAAGCCACCGGTACAGAGGGGGTTACCCATGCATGTATAAGCTACAGAACAACCTGTGTTAAAGTAGGCTTTTGCTGACCGTTGTACACACCTTTAAAATGCATTAACACACAGTTTTAGGTTCGTTTAGGTTCAGCTGGATGCGTTAGGTTAGGTCAGGTAGGTTAGGTTAGGTTAGGTAGGTTAGGTTTGGTCAGGTAGGTTAGGTTAGGTCAGGTAGGTTAAGTTATGTTTGGTCTGGATAGTTTTAATTAGACTAAGCTTAAAACCCGAAAAAAAATGTACTGGTAAACATGCATAATTTGCGTGTGTACCAATAAACACACCGTTGCTTACATGTTTGTGTGTGTATGTGTTCAGTTCATGTCCTTTCATTCATTTAAACTATTGTCAGTGAATTTTCGCTCTTTCTCCACCTGCCTATCTGTCTGTCTATCTATTGTGTGATGTACATGACCTTTACTCTCAAATATTAAGCTACTGTCATGTTGTTTCACTCACTTTTATTCTCTCTCTCTCTCTCTCTCTCTCTCTCTCTCTCTCTCTCTCTCTCTCTCTCTCTCTCTCTCTCTCTCTCTCTCTCTCTCTCTTTCTTTCCGGAGGGTGGGGAGAGAACCTTCTTCTGTTCTATCCTTTCCTTCAACTTTCTTTTTCTATCGGATATGACATATCTACTAGAATTAAGTCCTGACCACATCGTTTGAATCGTAAGGTCTGTGTGGCCAGTGTATCTATGTAAATCTCTCTCTCTCTCTCTCTCTCTCTCTCTCTCTCTCTCTCTCTCTCTCTCTCTCTCTCCATTTTATAAGCTTCCACTAAGTTGTCCAACTCCTATATGTCAACCTTTCTAAATATGCTCGTGTTTCTGTTAGCTTATTTAAATTACATATCCTATTCCCTTCAGTTCTTTTATATATATTTTTGTATTCACATTGGCTATTGTGGTCAGGCTGTTCGTTAATATGTAAATATTTTCTGTTTCTGTGTCCCTTTTCGTTTCAGATTATGCCTAGGGATGCTAATAATACTAACAATACAAATATAATACTAATACTAATACCAATATTAATACTAATATTGATAATAATAATGTATTTTGTTATGACTAGGCTATGCATATTAAAAAATGATTATCATCATTATCAATAGCCTACTACTACAATTTATTTAATATCACTAATAATAATATAGCAATTCACTATGCACACACACACACATACACATAGGTGAAAATACACACACACACACACACACTCTCTCTCTCTCTCTCTCTCTCTCTCTCTCTCTCTCTCTCTCTCTCTCTCTCTCTCTCTCTCTCTCTCTCTCTCTCTCTGGGTGTAATACAAACTAATGTTGCTCCAAGATATATTGCAGTTGGCTGATGTTGTTGTCGTTGATGCTTTATTGTTCTTGTTTTTGCTGTTATTGCTAGTGTTCTTGGTTTATTCTTTTGTTATTACGGTTGTTGTTGTTAGTCGTAGCAGTGGTATTTCTTTGTATATTACAGTAAATTATTGTTCTTGTTGTTACTTAGCGTTACTTATATTTGTTTTAATACTGGATAGGTTATTGTTTAATTCTTGCTTTGTTATTATTAATTTTTCGTCGTTTTATGATTTGAGTGTGTTGCTGTTAGTCGATGATATCATTTTTGTTTTTGTGTTTTGTCTTTGTGGGCGTGTTGAGTTGCTATTTCTTCATAGGTTGTTGAATTATATCCTTGTAGCTATGAATTTATGTAAAGTTGGCCACATAAGTTATGTTCCTCTCCGTGATCTACACATAACCATATGCGAATGATTGAATTACGAGTAGTTTCCTATGCAGTGGTTAACTCATCTGACTAGTCAACCGGTAATTAGATTAAACCACACTCTCTATAGTTACAATCATACTAATTTTACTATAATTCATAAGATCATGACAAGGAACATCAATTATGTGGGCAATTCTATACCAATTATGTACCAATTATATTTTTCTCATTTATTGTTTTAAGTACATATATGATAACTTTATGAACGTAAGACGATTATAGCCTACTCGTACATTCTCTGGGGTGGTATGATGGATAACAAAAAAACTTTCCCTCACCCAGACGTTAATGAGGACCTATGATGTAGATCTCTGTGGCTCAGTGTGTGTTCTCGAATAATGTTGATGGCTGTTCTCTTCCCTCAAGGGACTGGAGTTCTCGAAAAGGGGCTCCAGTCCTCACACTATACTTGACTGACAGTGTGCTGGCTTAATAACCCAGAAGGCTTGATAGACTCTGAATTCCTATTTTAACTAACTATTATCTTCCTTGTATTAATTGTCCTATCATTTGGTGTCATTTAGCTGATTATATAATTTGTATTTGCTTATATATTGAACTAGACGATCTAATGTTCTCAGTGTTTTTAAATTTGATATATAATAGGCATTCCCAATTATCTGAGAATTAGTCCTATAGCTACATCCCCCCCTCCATTCCCCCTTCTCTCTCTCTCTCTCTCTCTCTCTCTCTCTCTCTCTTCAGGCCTTAATCTTCATTGATGCTTTGGTTAATCAGTAGCGAGTGAGATATACACCGGTTCTGAGAGAGAGAGAGACTTTGATACGCTGACCACCAGACACTGCTATCCAAGCGAGATAGATGGTCAAGGCCTATTTCTAGTCGAGACAACAGAATTCCATTAATTAAAGATGAAGAAAATGATAGCACAGTAGGAGAGAGAGAGAGAGAGAGAGAGAGAGAGAGAGAGATTATAATAATATACATTTTTAAAGGCCTATTTTTTCCCAACCACGTTTCACAACATCCCTGGAGAAATAAGAGTATGAATATATTTTTCTACTAATTAAGCAGTCCTACGAGAAGTGGAAAATACTTGCTAACGTATTACACTAGAAACTTTGGTATTTCCGAGTTTGTGGACATACATTAATGCAACTATTACAAATGTCTTACTTAACCCCTACTGTACCGGTGAAATATTTTGTATCTTTATTCTAGCCATATTTAGACGATTAAATACAGTTTAAGAAGGACAAGTAAAGGATCTATTGATTATTGTAAGACGAGGCAGTTTCCAGTTTCAGATAATCCTGGTGATAATTTCAGGTGTGTGAGAGATAGAGAGATAATTACATAGATTTTTATAAATTTACATAGATACAATGACCTCACAGACCTTGCGATACGAGCGAGGTGATCGACTTAATTCTAATAGAGATACCAAACTCATAGAAAAGAGAGAGAGAGAGAGAGAGAGAGAGAGAGAGAGAGAGAGAGAGAGAGAGAGAGAGAGAGAGAGGGAGGTAGGTAGGTAGGTAGGTGATAAAGGTGTTCAGGTCATTTACTTTATCACTATGAAAACTAACTTTATCCTAACTCTAATTATTCTCTCTCTCTTTCTCTCTCTCTCTCTCTCTCTCTCTCTCTCTCTCTCTCTCTCTCTCTCTCTCTCTCTCCACTATATCTTACACACACACACACACACATGCACGCTCTCTCTCTCTCTCAAACACACACTAACACACACATACATACACTGTTATCTTACTTTACACACACTCACCAAAAGAAATAAACACACACATACTAACACATACACACACACACACACACACACACACACACACATCCTGTTGCCATATCCCCCCAGGTCGCCTTTGATTTTTTTTCTTTCAACCCCGTCACTACTTTTTTTTTTCATGTCGCTACATTTAGCGGCTTTAATTTTTTCCCGCTTCCCCTTTTCGCTACACTGAGTTTCTGTTTTAGCTCTCACCTTTTGATTAAAACCCTTAGAATATTATGATGCATTTTGACGTTTATTTTCTGGCTATCATTAGACGATTATATACAGATTAGGAAGGATCTGTGTAAATTAAAAGGGTAAAGACTGCCTCAATTAAACCTCGGACTTTCATATACCGTGTGTTCACCATATGCTGGTTACCATTAGACGATTTTCTTTAGTTTGTAATTTAAATATGCAACTAAAATGGGTAGGCTAAATACGATCTCAAACTTTCTTGGTAACACAGGTCCTTCTTAAGCTGCATAAAATCATCTACTTTTAGCCAGAATTAAAGGTAAAAATGCGTCATGGTGCTGATTGAGTTAATCCATCCTAACAGCATTAGTTGAGCTGGCACTGGTTGAGGACTACTACTGGTTGAGTTGTCAGGTCATCGTTACAAGCATGACATGACACCATGAAAATAAGGAAAGGTGATATAACCAACCATATTAAGGGGAGGCAGACCGTTTTTCTGGACCCCCTTCTCCTAATGTTTAGCCCCACTAGTTTTGAGATTATAAGACGTTCGGCCTATTAGTTTGGCGATTTGAACACCTTTCGCCCCATTTCGTTGTTAATCTTAAGACCTTTCGTGCCATTTAGGTTTCGATTTTTTCCTGGCGAGCGATAGCGAGCCTGCAATTTTAAGAAGAACCGTACGGGAAATTTTTCTACCGAAAAATGTACAAATTTATCTTGAAGGGGGGTCTAGGGTGGGTTTTTCTAAGCTTAAAAAACATCCATTAGATCCCCCTTCTAGATTAATTTGTACATTTTTCGGTAGAAAAAATTTCCGGCCGAAGGCCGGTTCTTCCACGAAAGATCTAAATATTGACGTAGACATTGGGCGAAAGGTCTTAAAATCGACTAACTAATGGGGCAAACATCTTAACATCTGAACATTAATTGGGCTAAACATGAGGGAGAAAGTGGTCCAGGGAACCGGCCCATGTTAGTTGAGATTGTTCGAAGACTGTTAATCGCTGGACGCCCTAGGGCGTTTAAACTGAATACAATCGTCCGATAGTAACTTGAATTAAGTTATAAGGAGATCACCGGTACTGAATGGATTTAATGCATCGAAGCAAGGAAAAGAACAGAAGTAGTAGTAGGGGATGAGGAAGGGAGCTGGAGGAGGAGATGAAGGCGTCGGGGCTTGCCCAACGTGTGAGTGTGTGTTGTATCTTTAACCCCTTCATTACCGGCGACGTTTTCTTAATTATATTCTAGCTATAATTAGGAGATTTTACGCGGTTTGAGAAGGATCTGTGGTAGTAAAAAGGGTCAAGTGAGATAGTTCGAAGCCTGTTAATTGCTGGAGGCATTTTTTTTAACTGAATCATATCGTCTAAGAGTAGCCAGAATAGTGTTAAGAGAACGTAGCCGGTACAGAAGGGGTTAAAAGCCTGTATGCAGAGTAGGACCAACAGGACAAACATATATTCATTGACCAGAGCTAAATTTAAATATACAACAAAAAGACATAACACGGTCTTCCCAGCTCACTTCCATGACAGAGATAATTATGTGAGCTTTTGCTTACTGTTTTACTTTCCATTTACGACACTCCAGGTTTTTAGTGTGATGACGCATTTTAATTATATTCTAGCTAAGCATTAGCAACACATATTATTCAACTTAAATAGGATGTGTTCTAGTCGAGCAAATCCTCTGCATTATATTTTATACCAGGTAGTACTATGCACTTATGAAGTCCTCAGAATTGTAATATATTTATTGAATGCTAAATATCACTATGCAATTTTTTTTTATGCCCATGAAACAGATTCACGTATTCCTATCTCTTTCAAGGGAAAAGTGTTTTTGATAAGAGGCTCTACTCCCGGCGCTATGTTAGACGTACAGTGTGCTGGCTTAATAATCTAGAAGGGTTGATAGCTTCCGAAGTCCTACTTTAACTATGTATTTCCAGACGGCTTGATCCCCGAGGGGATGGCCATGCAAACATCGCCTCTTTATTCCGAAAGGCAACGTGTTCGATTTCCTAGCTTCATTACAAATTCAATATATATATATATATATATATATATATATATATATATATATATATATACTGGTTCATACTATGCAATCTTGTTAAGTTAAGACAAAGCTTTGGGTATTCAAGGTTTTAATGTATAATTATCCCTAGCCCTTTTTGCTATGTTTCCAGCTTGTATTTGTGGGTCTGCTATTTTCAGCTCGCTATTATGTAGCTCCCCCAGGCTAGATTAAGCACTTTTTCGCTATTTTTCCCGTTTCTCCGCCTCCTCCCCCTCCCGCATCTAACATTAACCATTTCTGGCTAACCTTGCTACAATGAGCGCTTTCTGCTACTTTTGTCCCCTCTGCTATATTCAGCGGTTTTAATGCCCCCTTTTCGAGCGAACATTAAGCGATATTTTTTCAGGATTATGACTGTTTCTGCGAGGGTAATTTTTGGTGTAGCGATAATTGTTGCCTGGAGAGAGAGAGAGAGAGAGAGAGAGAGAGAGAGAGAGAGAGAGAGAGAGAGAGAGAGAGAGATTGGGCGTTGTTGATTTTGTTTGGGTTTTAAGAAAAGTGAATGCACGAGCCCCATCAAACATAATTATGTAGCCTACTTGTTAACATTTATATAACAGACACTCTAGACTGATTAAAAATCTGGAATGTAAGAACATCTTTAAACTTCATATATATTAAAACAAAATAAAAACTAGATCAGAATGACACAAATGTGACTTCAAATCCAGTTGCTTCCCTGAACTAGCCATGAAACGCTGATCAAATCTATAGTCTAATTTTTGTTCAGCTGAGGCTTTTCCTGATCATGATTCCTCAGATATTACGGATATTTGTGTTTACCGTATTAAGTTATTAATATTCATATAACGTAGTAGTTTCATGATCTCGAGATATCAGCTGTTAAGGATTTAATATACCATCAATTAAAAACAAATGTTGGTAAAGTCATCCGATTAGCCTATGTAATTTCCTTAGTGTTAATTTACGTGTTAGGTCTAGCTGCATGTGAAACGTTGTCATTGCAGTGCTCCTCCTTATATGGTGTTTTTATTTATTTGTATATCTTCCAATCTAAGTATTCGTCGATCATTTACGCTTCAGAGCATGACAATAATATAAGAAAGGCGAGATAAGCAATAATATTGACCACTTTAATGTCTCAAAGCAAGTGAGGGGACAGCGAAAGTAGTAGGGAGTGAGGAAGGGAACTGGAGGAAGAGAAGATGGCGTCGGGGCTTAACCCAACATGCGTGAGTTCTGTCTTTTTGGGAGTTGGTTGCAGAGTAGGAAGGACAGGACAGATACAATCATCTACAACATCTATTTTTCCCTCCTATGACCCTTTGAAGATTATGACGCATTTTGACCAATTATTCTGGCTATCATTAGACGATTTTATACAATTTAGGAAGGATCTGTGAGAATTATAAAGGTAAAGCCTATCTCGTTTAACCCTCTGACTTCCATATACCCTGCCTAATCTGAATATAATCGCCTTAGAACAGCCAGGAAACAGAACACAAATGCGTAGGCTATTCGTATCCTCTAAGAGTTAAATGACACCATTCACCATTATACGAAATAAGTCGCCGTGTGTTTCAGCTCTTTCCGGAAGCAACACAGATCTATAAACTAAGTATTACACCCTGTTCTTAACATTAATCATCCATTATAAACTCCAATGTACTTGAATAAACTAATGAAAGCATAATTATGGTCCACCCGGAATTCGAACTCGGGACAACACACCCAGAACATAAGCATCTAAATCATTACACCACCAACACAGAAAGCTATAAGAAAATACAGATAAAGTATAAAAGGGAAAAGGAAAAACAGAAAAAAGAACACAGGCCGCGGAAAATCTCGTTTGATGTGGATTCGACGTACGAGATTTTCGGATTTTGTCATTTTGCTGTAGTGGCGAATTGTGGGGTACGCCTGGTGCATGTGTCTGGGGTTGAGTGTGTGTGTGTGTGTGTGTGTGTGTGTGTGTGTGTGTCTGGGATTGAGTGTGTGTGTGTGTGATATGTGTCTGTGGTGTAGTAGGCCTATATGTGTTTATGTGTGTGAAACGCGTGCGTATGTGTGTATGTTAGGGCTTTCTGAATGTGTCTCTGTGTGTATTATGTGTTTGTGTGTGTGAACAGTGTGTGTACGTGTGTGTGTGTGATAGGTCTCGCTGCATGTGTCTGTTGTGATTTTTATTGCTGTGTTTGTATATGTGTGTTTTAGTTTGCAATTTTTTTATAACTGCTTTTATATTCTCTCTCTCTCTCTCTCTCTCTCTCTCTCTCTCTCTCTCTCTCTCTCTCTCTCTCTCTCTGTATGGTGCTCAATATAATGCTTCAGAATTTTCCGTCGGTTTGTCGGAATTGTTGAAACAAAAATCATAACGCTTAACTCTGCAGGATATTGTAGGCTGCAGTGGCTTAAGTGTGTGTGTGAGAGAGAGAGAGAGAGAGAGCGAGAGCGAGCGTGTTTGTGGGTGTGCAAGTTTAGAAATGCGAAATTATGTAGCCTACTAATAACGAGAGAGAGAGCGATTGTGTGTGTGCGTGTGCATGCAAAAGTGAACAAGCGAGAGTTTATGTACGTTTTACTGGCTGATGTGTGAAAGATAGTGTGAATATTATGTGGGTGTACTCGCCTAATTGTAGTATACAGGATTTGAGTTTTTAGGCTCGTATTGTCCTGCTTCCCAACATTCTGTTATCTAAGTTGGCTTTAAACATTTGGATATTCCCCGCACCCACCACTTCATCATCTAACTGATTCCACATATTAACACTTCTATATGGAATGCTGTATTTCCTCACATCTCCTTTACATCTCCCTTTCTTTAATTTGCAACTATGTCCTCTAGTCCTCCCTTTATCACCCTCGATAAAGTCCTCCTTGTCTATCCTTTCCAATCCTCTAACACATGTATACATCATAATCATATTCCCTCTTTCTCTTCTTTCCCTTAGAGTTGGCAAGTTCAATCTCTCTAATCTCTCTTCATATATCAGTTCTCTTAGTTCTGGAATCATCTTAGTTGCAGCTCTCTGTACTTTCTCCAACTTGATTATATGATTTTTAAGATGGGGTGACCACACCACTGCCGCATATTCCAATTTAGGTCTCACCATTGATTTTGTTATATTTACTAGCATCAACTTCCATTTAAGTTTACTATGAGGAACTCTGTCAAAGGCCTTCTTTATATCAAGATACACACAGTCCACCCATCCTTCTCTCTGAATCCAAATTGTCTTACAGTAAGTACATTATTTTCTTCCAAGTACTTTATCCATCTTGTCTTAATAATCTTCTCACACATTTTACAAACAACACTTGTCAGTGACACTGGTCTATAGTTTAGCGGCTACTCCCACTTGTATAGATTGGTACTATATTAGCCCTTTTCCAGTTTAGTGGTAATTTTCCAACTTCAATAGAGTACTTAATTATTTCATATAAAGGTTTTACCAATTCCTCAGCACATTCTTTTAAAATCCATCCTGCTATATTGTCTGGGCCCATAGATATGCTCACGTCTAGCCCCTTCATAATTTTTAGTAGTTCCTCTGGTTGGAAGTTAATTGGCAGGTCATGTTCGAATTTTGGGTTTTCAAGGGTGTATATGGATTGCTCTCGTCGTTGCGATTCCAACGGTATATATATATATATATATATATATATATATTGTTTTTATTTAGACCATTTTTAGGCCTAATAGACCTATTTTTTATTTTGATTGTTTTGAGTTTTCAAGGGTATATATTATGGATTCTTCTCGTCGTTGTGATTCCAACGGTATATACAGTATGTGTATTTGTTTGTATTTAGACCATATTTAGGCCAAATAGACCTGTTTTTTTTTTTATTTGGAATGTGTTATGTTGAATATTGTGTTTTCAAGTGTATATATAGATTCGTCTCGTCGGTGCAATTCCAACAGTATGATTTTTTGGATTTAGACCATTTTGTAGGGCCAATAGGCCTAATTTTGATTATGAAAACTTCGAAATCACCCATAGACGGTTTATTTATACATGGATTTTGCTCAATTTTCTAAAACTAGTACACTTTCACCCGTTGAATCCAATGGCACAAACAAACTTCAAATTGGACCATTATTTTAGGATTTAGGTTGTGAATCGAAATCCAGAAACGCCCGAAATGAGCACTTTTCCACATTGAAAGTCTTCTGTAGCCCAAACTAAGAGTCCAGATTAATTCTACCGGGTGCCATTCGATTTATCTTGCCCAACACCTTCCATACATGGTCGTAGATTCCATTTTTGAAAAGCCATTCGCCCACAATCAAACGTTATTTTTTCAAAAACCTTGGGTTCAATTACCACATGATCACTATTTCCCAGCGGAGGTAGGTATTTAGTATTTGTAATCATATCTGGATCTCTTGTAAATACCAAATTCTAATCTAGACGATGCATCTTTACCCCTTCTTCTTGTGTTTCCATTAATATTCTGAATTAGCAGGTTTTCTGTAACCAAGTCTAGCAGTACACTCGGATACCATAGTCTCTAGCCCACTCATAAGAATTGCTGAACCCCCTATGTATATCTTTATGTAATTATAACTATCTTGATTGATTTTTGGATAGGACTTGATTATCAATACATAGTATATATAGTTTTGTTGTTGATGTATAGATAATTATATTCACAAATTCGTTTCCAGAAATATACTTCCATAATTAGAAATAAGTGAAGGGCACGAATAAATATGAGTGGGCTAGAAACTATGGCATCCGAGTGTACATTTCCCCAAGAATTCATATTACTACCTGCGTCTCCCTCCTCCCAATTAACCTCTCTACAATTAAAATCCCCTACCAATATTAACTCGTTGTTTCTGTGAAAGAAATGTGTGTGTGTGTGTGTGTGTGTGTGTGTGTGTGTGTGTGTGTGTGTGTGTGTGTGTGTGTGTGTGTGTGTGTGTGTGTGTGTGTGTGTGTGAGCAATACCGATACTAGTAATGCTAACAATACTATTACTAAAAGCAAATATATTAATCTTTTAGTAATAATAATAATAATAATAATAATAATAGTAATAATTGAAATAATAGTAATAATTATCGTAATAATAGGTGTGTTTGTGTGTATAAAGTGTGTGGGGGATTTTTGGTATATCTATAATGTGTATAAACAAAGCGTGTATATACGTATGTGTGTGAATGAGTGTGTTAAGTCGTGTGTGTGCGTGTGAATATGTATGTGTGTGCGACTGTCTGTGTTTAAAATAGTACGAGTGTGAGTATGTACGGGTGTTTATGTATGTAAGTGTGTGTGTGGGCGTGTGTGTAAGTATGTAGTTGCGTGTGTTAAGTCGTGTGTGTGCGTGTGAATATGTCTGTGTACGTACGACTCTTTGTGTGTAAAACATTAAGTGTGTGCGTGTATGTAAGTGCGTGTCTGTGTGTGTGTGTGTGTGTGTGTGGGTGGGTGTGAGAGTGGGCGGCGGGCTAACTTGATCACGGGCGGCCTGGGGTGAGAGGGGCTGATTGTCCCTCGCTCTAATGCTCTAGCTCTAATTCGTTCACTTTCTTTACTCCTTTCTTTAACTCCTCTTACTCCTTTCTTTCTCCTTTAGCTCTTGTACTTCTGTTGTTGTTATTATTATTCTGTTCCTTTCCCCTGTTATGCACGGGTTCTTGAAATACATTGGTGTTATTTAGACTCGTTCATTATATATATATATATATATATATATATATATATATATATATATATATATATATATATAACGTTGTTAACAAGTATATCTCACGCCGTGAAGTAGTGGGTTAAAAGTTTGGACACTCGTTCTGAATGTAGGAGGTTCGATCCCGGCTGGGAGTATTTAAACAACGTGTGAGAGAGAGAGAGAGAGAGAGAGAGAGAGAGAGAATGTAACATACAAAATAAAATACCTGCATCTATCAACACATCGCAATGGCCTGTATCTATCACTTAACCCGTCAATCTATCTATCTGTCAATTCTGCTTCATGCTGAGAAATTAATCCCCAATATGTACAACAGGCTAATATTGAATTTATACAATATATTATAAGAGCCATTATTGCAATTTCCTATAACTGTTGCAGAAGGCTTTGTTCAACCCTAAGCCAGGTTGATTAGGTCTCTCTCTCTCTCTCTTCTTCTTTTTATCCTTTCCTTTTCTATAGGATATGCCATCTCTACTAGAATTAAGTCCTGAGTCACCAACAATTGGATCGTAAGGTCTGTGTGGCCAGTGTATCTATATAAATGTATGTAACCCTCTCTCTCTCTCTAAAGATGGCTATTATATATAAGTATCTGTTTATCTATCTTTTCATATCTAGTGATTCGATCTATCCAATATATCAACTCGTTAATTCTGGGAGTTGTCTCTAAATATTTATTGACTAGCCAATTAATATAGCAACTGTTCGGTCGATCTATATAAATATCAATCGTTACGAACTTTGTGTAACTCGTCTTTATACTCTAATTATTTATCATACATTATCCATAATTAACGCCATAATCCTTACACGTTCTCCCAAACTCTCTATCTCTCTCTCGTCTATCGCGGCCTTTCACATTCCTTTATTTTGAGTCTGCTTCCTCTACTAGATTTAATTCCTGACTACCTTGCTGGGATCGTAAGGTCTGTGTGGCCAGTGTGTCTATGTAAGTCTCTCTCTCCACCATGTCATATGGTGTTAAATGATAAAATACAATTAACTATATAAGGGAACGGTCTGACATGATAGCTCGTGTTTTGCCATTACTGTTGTTGTTGTTGTTGAGAGCATCTATCATGACCTGCTTGACTGACTATACCCTGTTCCAAATATATAGGCTAATGCTTATGATCATTAACCCTTTAAGTTCCAGCGACGTGTGTTAAATTTTATTCTAGCCATATTTAGACGACGTTGTGCAGCTTAGGAAGGATCTGTGGTAGTTAAATGGGTTAGTTAAGATAGTTTGAAGCCTTAAAATTGCTAGAAGTCCTTCCTAAGCTGAATAAAATCGGCTAATAGTTGCCAGAATGTGATGAAAAGGACATTCCTGGTACTGGACGGGTTAAACTCCATAACTTACACACGACTAAAGCAATCGTGCTAATATTTCTACCATTTGGGAAGGACCAGCCAGGGAATTTAATATACAGTATATATATTCAGGCACATACCCCATAGCTGAGGGATATGAGCCTGAGCATATATAATTCCCTGGCTGACCCTTCCCAAATGGTAGAACTATTAGCTCGATTAGAATAGGTGTGGAAATAATACAGTTAATGTTATCGAGCCTTTTTTGAGTTACTGAGGTTAGGGTTCACGATTTTTGGCCTACCTATTTGGAACAAGGTATAGTTGGTTGGAATGTTAAGCCGGTATCACACGAGCGCTTTTTCCCTCAAAATTTATCCTCAACACTGGCCTGGCAGCTTATAAGGTCAACATTTATAATATCTCTGTCACCTAAAATTATCTATCATTAGTCTAGTTTCCGATACCAGTGTAAAATATTCCAGAAATGTGGCCAGATTTTTTTGATCATAGAATGTTGACTATAAAAGCTCTCGTGTGATACCGGCTTTAGTTAGGTGTTTGGAGGGGCTTAGTACAGATTTGATCGACATATGTATAAAACGATACTGGAAAGAGATTGCTTGTCTTACCTTTCCTATATTTATATCGTGTCATCTCTTGTACAGTGGATAATTACAAACCTACAAACCTTCCTACATTATCCATACGAAGAAACGTTGCATCCCTTGCATTATTCTAGATATTTTCACAGCAATTGTTCCGAGGAACTTGCTTCAATTGTGCCGCCTCCACATCTTTCCCCGTAGAACTAGGGCAGCTGGAAGCCCCCATGAATTTACACTTTCTCCTCCACAATGCAGAACTTCTGCTTATCAAAATTCATTTATCCCCAGAACTACTACTCTTTGGAATTCACTTCCCTCGAGTTGTTTTCCACAAACTTACAATCTACAACAGTTTAAATCCAGTTGTTACAAACATTTTATGAATGGAGGATGCCTTTAGGCACATGGTCCTTTATTGTTTTATCTGTGTTTTTCCTTCCTCCGTTCATTGTCTCTTTAAAAAATAAAAAATGGTAAAAAAAAAAGTACGCCCTCTTACGTTGGGTTAAGCCCCGACGCCTTCATCTCCTCCTCCAGCTGCCTTCCTCTCCCTCTACTATTTACTTTGTCCCCTTCCTTGCTTCGAGGCATTAAGTGATCACTATTAGTGCTTGTCACGTTTTCTTATATTCATGTCATGTATAGGGGATCATTATTGAAATTATACTCATGTTTTGCTTTATAATTCATCATCTTCCTGTTTGTCTTAATTCTTACAATTAACCATCATTCCAAACATATTCACCTCGCCTAATTTCCCAAACTTCAACTAGACCTTAACTGAACACACACACACACACACACACACACACACACACACACACACACACATAAACACTCTATTCCTCTTCACTTAACCCTTCACAATTGTTTTCCTTTCTATACCTTTGAACTCTCTCTCTCTCTCTCTCTCTCTCTCTCTCTCTCTCTCTCTCTCTCTCTCTCTCTCTCTCTCTCTCATAACGCTAAATTAAAAATGACCCTATATAATGGAACGGGCTGACATGATTCCCGAGTTTTGCAATGAGTCAATTACCCTTTGTTGTTGTTGTTGTTGTTGTTGGTAGCTAATGTCATGGCCTAGTTGATTAGATGGTTGATTGTTTTGTTTTTGTTGTTGATTTATTTATATTTGTTTGGTTTGGTTGTTATCGGTTACGTGATTTGGTTTGTTTCCCGTAAGCGTTTGTATTTTATGTATTTATCTACATTGGCACTAATAAGTGATGTCTCAGCACTAAGTATGGTTTGATCAATAATTGGTGTCAGCAATATCTAGGCTTCATTTCTTCATATCGACGGAAATATACTAACATGTTCCTACACTTACCAGCCCTATTCAACATCTGACAGACATTAATACAGCTCAGAGCAAGCCAAACGTAATGACAGCTGGGACATGACTTATTAGCGCCACCGTACTCAACGCTAATGTTCTATTTCTTGTTTTTCCAGGTATGTTCCAAGGAGCCTGTTGAGCACTGTGGAAAGGTAAGCCAATATCAAGGTATCAATCCAGGAATATTAATGTTATGAGGAGTACAAGAGAAAGACATGCATTTCATTATTTTGATGAATTTGTCATTTCCATAAACACGTAAAGCATCATTTAAACTTAAATTTATGATAATGACGGAGTCTTTTTAAGAACTGGTTTTGAGTAGTATTTCGTATTGTTCGTGTGCCAGCCTGGGAAGAATGTAGAGTTAACACACAGTAGACAGAGCCAGAACTTACGATATTCGGGCGGTGTGCGGAAGTTAAGATATTCGCCGATCATATGGTTGACGCAGTTGTGCTCGGATGGTCTGGCTACATTACTTGAATATTTGAACAAAGAGTGGTTAAAGTCAGTAGATGTATATAACTGCATTGTTAAGGTATATACGACGTGGGAAACCTAGAAGATTATATGTCAGGTCAGGTCAGTTGAAGGTATTGAGAGATAAAGCCTTTACAACGGCACCTCGTAGCTACTTTCTACTTAACTATTTTTTGAAGTGTGTAGAGAGGGGAAAAGGGGTGTTGGAAAGAGAGGAAGCTGTTGGAGTGGCTTTGTTATGACTGTGTGTTATTAGTCTGTATACGTCATCGAGGTGTCCCCCGACTGGGTGCGAGCATGTTAAATATGCTAGGACGTACTGTACTACCACACCCACTAAATACCCGCCTTGTAGTGTGTGTGAAAGCTTGAAGAGAGATCATTATTGTTTTGTTCTTGGGTTGAAGGGACGAGGGAACACATGACACCAAATTTACCCTGCCGTGGACCTATTTTACTGTTAGACTGCAAGGGTTCTGAGGACTCGCGAGTGTCAAACCGGAGCAATTTTGTTTTAAGACTGGAATGAATATGAGAAGAAACAAAGGAAAATATACATAACATTAGATTGTCTTGACCATTTTATCACTTTCCAAGACATATTTTGAACCATAAACCATAATTTTATCTTACTGTCTTGATGGTGTAATGATAAGAGTATTTAAGATCTGTATGTGGTAGCCCAGGCTCGAATCCCGGGAAGATCACATGATTTCATTAATTTCATTGGGAGGTGTTTGGTGTTGGGAGTGAAATATATAAATTAGATTATACAGAAATGACTACAAATAATGGACTTGGCATGGGTGTGGTATGCCGAGTTCGAATCCCGAGAGGACCATATGCTTTCATTAATTTATTAAAGTGCATTGGGGTTTGTAATGGAGCATTAATGTTAAGAACGGGGTGTTCCTTAATTCGTTTGACAGTTGACACCCTGGTGAGGAGATTGCCCAACCACATCTCCACCTACCGGGATTGAGGAGAGAATAGATGAATCGAGGGCATTGGCTTGTGATGAGAATGAGTAACAGGGAAACTATTGCAGTTTTCGTACTCTTTTAGAAAACTTGATAAACTTGGTAGGTTGTTAGTCGGTTATCCCACTCGTTATCATGGAGCATATGGATATTTTAGAACAAGTGAAGCCTATAATTGGAAAACCGATATGACGGTATTATTGACTTACAGTGTGCTGGCTTAATAAGCCAATAGGGTTGATAGCCTCTGAAGTCCTATTTTAACTAAAGCCTCATTTCGACTTTCCTTCCTTCCTCCTTCCCTTCCTTCCTTCCTTCCTTTTCCATTCCTTGTTCCCTCTATTCCTTCCCTCCATTTTCCCTTCCTTCTTCCCTCCTTCTCTCCCTTCCTTCTTTTTCTCTCTCCTTTCCTGCCTCATTTCGACTTTTTTCCCGCTCTCAATTCCATTCCTTCCTTCCTTTTCTCTTCCTCCCTTCCTACCATCCATTTAATCCTTCCTTCCTCGCCTCCCTCCCTCCCTTCCTTCCTTCCTTCCTTCCTTCCTTCCTTCCTTCCTTCCTTCCTTCCTTCCTTCTTCCCACCTTCAGTCGTTTTTCCCTCCTTCCTCTTCCCTTCCTTGCTCCCTCCATTCATTCATTCCTTTTTCCCTTCTTTCTTCCCTCCCTCATTCCTTCTTTCCTTCCTTCTCCCCTTCCTTCCACCCTCCATTCCTTCCTTTCTCGTCTCTATCCTCCCTTCCTTCTTTCTCTCCCCCCCACCTCCACTTTCTTTTTTCCTTCCTCCCTCCACTGCCTCCTCCTCTCTCTCTCTCTTTCTCTCCTTCCACAAGAAGTTAGCAACAATTAAACATTCTTGAGGATAGACTTTCTTAATCAAATAAACTCTGAAGGAAGGCGTCGGGGAGAGAGAGAGAGAGAGAGAGAGAGAGAGAGAATATTAATAATGAATTATGGATATTCTACTACTATTATCGCTACTTATTATACTACTACTACCACTACTACTACTACCACTACTAATACTACTACTACTACTACCACTACTACTACCACTACTACTACTAGCAAATGACAAGTTAAGAAGAGAGAGAGAGAGAGAGAGGGGGGGGGGGGAGAGAGTATTTATTGTATGAATTGATGACAATACTAGGCCTACTACTACTACTACTACTATTATTATTGTTAATAACCATCATAATAATCATATTAGCAACAATAGAAAACAAACCTATTACGGTATATGAATAACGAAGAACCAGAGAGAGAGAGAGAGAGAGAGAGATAGAGAGAGATAATGAGATTATGAGAGTATTAATCGAATTAATTGATGCTACTACTACTGCTTCCACTACTACTACTACTACTACTACTACTACTACTGCTGCTAATAATAATAATAATAATAATAATAATAATAATAATAATAAGAGAGAGAGAGAGAGAGAGAGAGAGAGAGAGAGAGAGAGATAGAATAGGTAGGTAGGTGGTGAATAGAGGCAGAAAGAAAGAGAGAGAGAGAGAATGAGATTATGAGAGTATTAATCGAATTAATTGATGCTACTACTACTGCTTCCACTACTACTACTACTGCTACTACTACTACTACTGCTGCTGCTAATAATAATAATAATAATAATAATAATAATGAGAGAGAGAGAGAGAGAGAGAGAGAGAGAGAGAGAGAGAGAGAGAGAGAGAGAATAGGTAGGTAGGTGGTGAATAGAGGCAGAAAGAAAGAAAGAGAGAGAGAGAGAGAGAGAGAGAGAGAGAGAGAGATAGTGAAAGAGAGAGAGAGTTATAAAGGCCAATTAGTGAACAAAAATCAATTCCCGAGGTTATTAGGACCATACAAGAGCAATAATTTACGAGCGCAGTCCCCGCAGTGCATAATTACCTTCATTACCGGATATGAGCTTAGTGTAACCGATCGTAAAGCGCACATGAACGCACACCATGTAGAAACTTATACTAAGTTCGGGGAGCACACATGCAGCACGTTTACACACAGACAACACATACGCAACAAATAGATACATGCTCTACATTCGCGAGCACAATCAACTACATACACTCACATGCACTATTACACACGCATAACGCATTATGCTCGTACACATACACACAATTAATAGACATTCACTAAATACACACACACACACACACACACACACACACACACGGTCATACACACACAGCATAAACTTACAACTCTCTATAAAACATGCACCTACGCACACACTCACTAGCATACAATACATTCTCGTTTTAGATGATCTTGACCTAACAATACGTAAGCTTGACCGAACTAAAACGTAAATACTCTTACTGGAAATAGGAAGTAATAATCTCACTATTCCAGTAACTATAAGTTAAATGTACACCGTATAAGCTCTATCATTCTATTTTGCCCTGACTCGTTCCTTTCGTTTTCAATTTACCGTGCGGCTTACAATCAATCTTCCGAGCCATGCAGCCTTAGGTGATCGTTCCAACTCTATATCTTTCTGGTACTCGAAAGGTCACACGATACAAACTCTCCTACGCTGTACAAATGTTGTATTCATAGAACACAGACTGTTACACAACACGGTACACATTTGCAAGAATATTAATTTCAACACATATCAGAACACTTGAAAATTACATTAATTCAGAAGCTAATATAGGAACTCGATGTAAGTGAACTTATGAAGTCCCATCTGGATACAATTTGATGGTTTGTTTCGCCTACCTGCAGGTAGTAAGAGGGCTGGTCCTATCCAGAGTGAGGTTTGGCATCCTCTACCCAACCTTAGCTGTTTCTGTCTGTCTCTTTTGCTGTCTTACTTTTCCTTCTTGGTGCAGAGGGCTAGGAATCCTCCCCTTGTATAATTCTCCTACTCGACGAGACAGAGAAAGGGGCGAGGGAACGCAAAAGCGGTCCCAGACCCTGAGAATAGGAGCTTTAAATGTTGTTTCTGTTCAGGCTCTTACCCCCAGTAATGGGGTATGTGCCTGAGTATAAACATGCATACATACCTCACTCCAGATGCCGTTGTTCACCTAACAGTATATAGCAACTTGGTGTAAGTGGACTGTTGTGAATTCCCATCTGGGATAATTACGCGAGTTTTTCCTTCCCTCGTATGCCCCTATAGCTCTATTCCTAACCCCTTTAGCACAATGACGTAATATTCACCATGTTCTAGTTACCATTACACGAGTTTCTTATAATCTATCTCTAGGACTCAAAGGGGTAAATAAGTTCTCAACAAACCCCTTTGAATGACATAGGTCCTTCTTAACCCCTTGTGTACCGGCGACGTCTTTTATATGTGATTTCAGCTACATTTAGATGATTTTATAAAGCTTAACCCGGGAACTGCTGGAAGACTCTTAAGAGTTCCCCCGGCGGACTGCGGGAAGACTCTTAAGAGTCTGGGAAAAAAAAATCCATTTAAAACACCCCAAAAAAAAAAATTTGTTTATTTTTTTATTTTTTTTTTATTTTTATTTTTACCCCTGGGCCATGCCAAATATCACTCTTCCACCTCCCCTCCTTCCCCACTTTCCTCCCCTCTTTCAGTTATCACCTATTTTCCCTGTTATTCCCTTATTCTGTGGTCTATTTTCGTGCTAACATTAGCGAGTTGGTAGCAGGGCGTTGTCATCACTGTTACCAAGCGTGGGAAACAGCGAGAGCGAGACTATTGCGTAACAGTGTCTCTCCAGACAAGGGGAGGGGAGGAGGGCAGGGAGGTTGCCTCAGCCATACATTGTGTAACTCCCGGCCTGTATCCCCGATTTTGACCATCCAAACACTGTTTCCACTTGTTTTATTGTTGTAACAGGTTAATACCTTTATAATCAACCTATAATAGGCACATATGGATAAGTATTAATGCTATTTATGGTAAAATAACGATGTTAGTGATGGGACCAGCTCAAATACGTGCGCACAGGAGTGTGGTGTCTCATGCCCCCCCATGCGCACGTCTTAGGTTAAGGAAGGATGTATGGTAGCTAAAAATATTAATAGAGATAGTCTGTAGGATTTTAAGGGGTAGACGGCCTTCCTAAGCTGTACAAAATCGTCTAATAGTTGCAAGAATATAATGAAAAGTGCATCACTGGTACAGAAGGGGTTAAACTGCATAATGTCATTTTATGTTAGCCAGAGTAAATGATTAATAGATGTATCGCATTGAGCGGGTTAAAACCAAATATACTATGTGTGGTTCAAGCTATTATATTGCTATCCATTACCAGGCGCCTCGATACCTGAGGGGGTGGACACGAATGGATTGACCACTTGCGAGTTTCAGGCTATAAGGAAGTTCGGTCTCTAAACATTGATATTAACACCTTACGAGCGGCCTATGCGGTTTATTTATATGTACCGCCCAGCGGGGTGTTTTTAGCCAAAATAGGGCTGTTTACGTGATCATTTTCATGCCTAAATAAGACCCAGAACGTAAAACAAGTACCTATCCCTGAAAGGGCATAAACAGAGCTTTCGAATGACACCATAACGATCCTTTTATGATGGCTAGTTTTCTTGCAATAACCGTGCAACGCGAGTGCAAAAAGCATGTAATTAGCCACTTTCCCGATACAATTCCTTATATAGCGAGTGAGAGAGGGAGGAGGGAGCTGGGATTCGTGTCAGTATGTTCGCCGCGGTGGTCTGGAGCAGTCATACGCTCGCTACTCTCCTGCCACCACTTGTCTCTCTCTCTCAGCAACATTACGTGCTGAAATTGCCACTCGACCTATGTCGAGCGCCGCCACATAGTCCAGCTTTATTTAACTCGACTTATGTGGTGAGCCGCTAATTAAGGGTTAAACACAAATACAATAATTATCTAGATTTTTGATGGATAAATAGTATGTCGAATTTGGTGTTATGTATTTATATATGTACTAAAGCTGTATTATTGCTGGTAATTATGCTAAATATTGACATCTACAGCTCCAACTTCCTTATAGCCAGAAACTGGCAAGTAGTCAATTGCCTGCATGGTCTTGATCTGTCGACCATGCAGCGCCCCTCCTCAAACCAAATACCCTTTTGACTCGACTCCATCTCTCCAACATGGTCTCGGTCTGTCCCCTCTATATCATCTATCTCACTCCTATTAAGGGGAGTCAGACCGTTTATTTTTAATTTTTGTTTGGTCTATTAATTCATATATTCCTTAGTTTTCTCGCTAGACCTCCATCAAGCTTAGAAAAAAAAACCCTAGACCCCCCCTTCAAGATAAATTTGTACATTTTTCGGTAGCAAAATGTCCTGTCCGAAGGCCGTTTCCTCTTAAAATTACAGGCTCGCCAGGAAAAAATCAACACTTAAGAAATGTCTTAAAATTGACAACAAAATGGGGCGAAAGGTGTTAAAATCGCCAAACTAATGGGCCGAACGTCTTATAATCTCAAAACTAGTTGGGGTAAACATTAGGGTGAAGGGGGTCCAGAAAAACGGTCTCCTCCCCTTAATGTTTGCATTCTAGGTTTACATGCATTACGTGTGTGTGTGTATGTATGTGTATGTGTATGTGTGTATGTGTATGTGTATGTGTGTGTTTTCGTTAATTGTGGTTTGCGTTGAAATAGATGTCTAAAAAAATACCTCCTCTCTCTCTCTCTCTCTCTCTCTCTCTCTCTCTCTCTCTCTCTCTCTCTCTCTCTCTCTCTCTCTCTCTCTGAAGTCAAAGTATTCATCAACCATAATCAGATTACAATTATGAATTAATTAGCATTATGTGTACAAGACTGAGCCCATTACAGGTAGTTATTTTTTGACGGGCTCTACAAAAACAATTAAGTTTGTATAATGAGTTAATTGCTATGGCTAAAGAGTACGTGCATTGTATGGTATTTAATGGGGGATGGTTCACTTTTTGGGTGATTTTTGCATGTAATCATTATTTTTCTAGTTTCCTCCCTAGACTTCCATAAAAAAAAAAAAAAAAAAAAAACATTCATTAGATCCCCCTTCTAGATTAATTTGTAAATTTTTTGGTAGAAATTTTTTCCGGCCGAAGGCCGGTTCTTCCAACATTACAGGATCACTATCGTTCGCCAGAGAAAAAATCGACACCTAGATAGCACGAAAGGTCTAAATATTGACGAAGAAATGGGGCGAAAGGTGTTAAAATCGCCAAACTAATGGGCCGAACGTCTTATAATTTCAAAACAAATGGGGCTAAACATGAGGGAGAAAGTGGTTCAGAAAACCGGCCCATACCCCCTTAAGAATGTTTTTCACAAACATTTATCGGATTAAATTTCACTGGGAAATGGTTTCATTATCTTGATTATTGAAGGGGGGGAGGGGGGTGGGTGACCTGCTTGTTTTCTCTTTTTGTTCTCTTTCTCTGGCCCCATTCAGCCTACTGTTTTAAGACGTTTATCCCCTTCCAGGTGTCGATTTCTTCCTGGCAAGCGATAGCGAGCCAGGATTGTATGCAGAAATCCGGCTTCGCCGGAGATATTTTTCTATCGAAAAAGGTACAAATTTAGCTTGCTGTCAAAAAACAGATATATATATATGCTGGCTCGCTACCGCTCGCCAGGAAAATATTGACACCTGTATGGGGGTAAACGTCTTAAAACAGTAGGCTGAATGGGGCCGAATGGATACAAGCCAAAGAGAGAGGGAAAGACAGAGAAAACAAAGCGAGGTGGGCCCCTTTAAAAATAGTGTGCTATATAGTTTGCTTGTTTTTGAGTGTGATATTATTTATGTTCTTATAGTAGTAGTTGTTTATATAAGATAGATGCAGTGTAGAGAGTATACGTTGTAGTGGAAGATGGTCTTAGTTAGGGTCAGAGGGGATTGGAGTTGTTGCTGAGAGGCTCCAGTCCTCACGTTCTTCTTGTCTTACAGTGTGCTGGCTTAATAATCCAGTAGGGTTGATGGTCTCTGAAGTCCTATTTTAACTAAACAAAATCTTAGATATAAATATAGATTAAGCTTAGTTAGTGAATATAGGTTGTAGTGCGAGATGTTCTTTAGTTAGATACAAGATAAACGCAGTGCAAGGGATATAGGTTGTGATGCGAGATGTTCTTTGTGTAGAGCAGAACTAATAGGGATGAAGGCCTTGTATAGGCCGGTTGGTTTCCATTATGGGATTTCCAATTTGTGTACGTTCTAATGTTCTGGTACTCTCTCCCTGAATCCATCTTTCCCTCATCCATTGACTTAAATTGTTTCAAACTCCGTTTGTCCAGACATTTTGGCTCCGTTTGTCCAGACATTTTGGCTCGAACGTTCCTTGATTTTGGCCCTGTCACTCTTCTAACTCTGGGGGAGGCACTCGTCACAGGTAGTTTTGCCTTTTGTCTCCCTCATCCACATAGAAAATAAAATCATAGATAAGGGAATAAAGGCTATTACTTATATAATTCTTAAACATCATAAAATTGCCTAGTGGCAGCCAGAATATAATGAAGTGAATGGAATGGGTTGAAAATGCGAAGAGCCTTTCCAATTTTACAGGTTAATTAAGAGGTTCATTAACGTGGTCTTAATTGCAGGTGAGGTACCCACAGGTATTGAAGGGCTCTCTCTCTCTCTCTCTCGCTCTCGCTCTCGCTCTCGCTCTCTCTCTCTCTCTCTCTCTCTCTCTCTCTCTCTCTCTCTCTCTCTCTCTCTCTCTCTCTCTCTCTCTCTCTCTCTCTCTCTCTCTCTCTCTCTCTCTCATATTATTTACTTTCTCATCCGCAACAGAGAACATAAAAAATGACCTTACTCTCCTAAAACGCACATACACATAGTCTCTCACT
Organism: Paralithodes platypus; assembly: GCA_032716605.1. Taxonomy (NCBI): domain Eukaryota; kingdom Metazoa; phylum Arthropoda; class Malacostraca; order Decapoda; family Lithodidae; genus Paralithodes; species Paralithodes platypus. Next base: position 3,247,156 of record CM064523.1, read on the forward strand.
CTCTCTCCCTCCCCCCCTCTCATTACAGGTAGAGGTTAATTAAGAGGGCCGTTACATTGGTCGTAATTGCAACTAAGCCACCCACAGGTATTGAAGGGGAAAATTAACACCGTAGACACACGAACATATATTATTATTGTCTTAACACTATTTGATACGACGACTTGTGGGTTATTGTATATATTTTGTTAAATTATTATTGAGGATTTAGCTTCGTTTTGGCATTTTAAAACAAAATATTGTTTAGTGTGTCCCCTAGGCTAACAATGGCATCTTCCCAGACATACATAAAACTAAAAACTGCCAACCCAGACACCTTCAAGGTAAATGTGTACATTTTTCTATAACAAAAAATATCCCAGCTAAAGGCTTAGATATCTTCTAAGCTTAATATCAACACCTATATCGGGTGAAACGTCTTAAAATCTATGAGCTAATACTAAGCAGGGAAGGTCCAAAACGACCCCCCCTCGGATCAAATAGGGTTAAATATGTAAGCCTAACTCAAAGGTGTATGACTTTTTAGTCATGGAAATTGTTTTTGCCCTTTTGGTAGCTGTTCAAAGATTGTTTAAACCTGTAAATAATCTTAGGAAAGAATGTATGGAAATTAGCCCAACTATTTTCTCCAAGTCCACTACAACCCCCTGGATCCATTAGTAGCATCAGAATTTAAATTAAGGCATTATTGTGGAAAATCCTTGTTATTCCCATTTCAGAAACTAGCTTGAAAGTTCTACTTTTTCAATATTCAAATGTTCCTGTGTCCTAATATATGGGTAATATACGGGCCGAAATATATTATAACTTGTATCAGCCGACTCCCCATGGTGTAAGGATTCCAAATGTACAGGTATATGTGGTTTAAGTACATACATACATACATACATACATGCACGCACACCGTTTATTAATATTAATAATAAACTCCCCGACATTCTTGATACAATCCCAGCCACAAATGCAATTCCCTCATGGTAAAGTTCCAAGGCAAGAGACCACCCTTCAAGTTAACCAGGCAAGGAACACACTCCAGAAGTGGATCTGCTAAAAATCCATTAGGAAAAATCAATAATATATTTCAAAAGGCCTAGATACACGCACACATGACAGACATTCATGTAAGTGTGAGCTCTGGTCATCCAAAGGTGGCTGTGAAAACAGAAAGGGTTATCCCAACTACAACACAGCAGTTACACAAAGGAAAGCCAGCAACATCATCTATATTAATCCTTACGAGGCATAGTTATGGGAGTGCCCTGCTCCAACATCACATTACCACCTCCAGGGACCATGTGAGCTCTGCTGAAGCTCATATGCGTCCTTTCTGGCTACCCATACGTTTAAATTGAAATCGAAATCTTGCCAAACAAACACAACAAACAAACCAAAACAAAGACAAATAACTTATGAAGGTCGCGCTGTGGAAATAACGCAAAACAATATGATGAACTATAATTATATCATCACAGTGTCAGAATTGTTCAATAAGATTTGCACCACCTTATATTGCAGATGGCTATACCTGTATCTGTGTAAACCTGTGTGTACCTGTGTAAACCTGTGTGTGTACCTGTACCTGTGTGTACCCGTAGCTGCGTGTCTCACCTGTGCACCGTAATTAAGACCACTGGGGTAATGAACCTCTTAATTAACCTTACCTGTTATGAGAGAGAGAGAGAGAGAGAGAGAGAGAGAGAGAGAGAGAGAGAGAGAGAGATGCTGTAACATAAACGGTAAAAGTTAAAGCATGGAAACTAAACCCGAGTTGATTTTATTAGTTTTTATTATTGCATGTGCAAAATTAACATTATGATTTCCAGTTTTTATCACGTCTTTTAAAGTGATATAATGGACAAAACAATACAACGTTGTGTTAAATGTCCTGTAAACCTGTAAACTGTCTTGATGGTGTAATGGTTAGAGTTTTAAGATTTGTATTTGGTAACCAAGGTTTGAATACCCGGAGGATCACATGCTTTCAAGAATTTCATTGGGAGGTGTTTGGTGTTGGGAGTGAAATAAATATATTAGATTATTCTACTCAAAAAGAAAGCTTTGGAACTCTCCCTCAGTCTGTCTTTCCCTCGTCCTATGACCTGAACTGCTTCAAGCTCCGTGTGTCCAGGCCTTTTGACTCTAACGTACCTTGATTTTGGCTCTCTGTCACTCTTACAATTTGGGGGGAGACACTTGTTAGAGGCAGGTTTACCTTTGTTCTCCCTCATTCAAATACAAAAAATAAATAAAAATAAAATAAATAAATAAATAAATAAATAAATACAACGCTAGCTAAACACCCCTACAGACACACAGACAAACCCCCCCCCCCCCCTGACACACACACACACAGATAGATAGTTTATTGACCACAGCTTACAAAACATTTTTTGTTTCAATTATTACAATCATTGCAAATATTTAACACATACCCCCCCCCCCCCCCCCCCCCCCCCACAACACACACACCCACACACACACACACACAACACACACACACACACACACACACACACACACACACACACACACACACACACACACACACACACACACACACACACACACACACACACACACACACACAGATAGATAGATAGATAGATAGCTAGTTTATTGACCACCGCTTACAATTTTTTTTTTTTACATTATTACTATCATTGCATATATTTAACACACACACACACACACACACACACACACACACACACACACACACACACACACACACACACACACACACACACCTTTCAATACCTGTGGGTGGTTCACTGGTAATTAATGCCAGGGTAATAAACCTCTTAATTAGTCTTACCTGTAATGAGAGAGAGAGAGAGAGAGAGAGAGAGAGAGAGAGGGAGAGAGAGCGAGAGAGAGAGAGAGAGAAGAGAGAGAGAACGGTAGTGAGGTTTTAGTCTGTTGAAAGGAAGTGGAAGGGGGACACAAAATCAATATATATATCATTGTGTTTATATATATATATATATATATATATATATATATACAGTATATACGGTATACTGTATATATTATTATTATTTTTATTTTTATTTTTGTATTGTCTTTTTCTTTATTTTTGCCCCTAGCCGGGAATCGCGCCCACGATCTAATGTCATAACATGGTTGGCACGATATCTGGCTCTTACAGTGGTATTCTTAGACGTGTGAGGTAGGATTCATCTAATCCATAATGAACGAAGATATTGGAACCGAATGTTAATTAATGGAAAAACTTGAATTCTCCCAATTTTTTTTAAGCTTAAGCAATTTTTGCAGTCTTATTTCGTTCATAAAAGAGCAGGGTTTCATGGTAGAAAGCTTTAGGAATATGGCTGTTAGTCCTAAGATTATGGGTTCGACATCCACATAAACCTTACCCACTATACACAACTTTTGGTGGTTGGACTAGCATCCCTCCCCCCAAAACAATCTTGAGAACCGAATCAAAATGCCTTGACTTGTGGCCACCCTCTCTGGGATCTGAGTGTCTGACAGAAGAGACAAGTCTTATATAACTAACCCAGGGTGTCGAACCGGAGGAATTGAATGCATATGAGAAGAAATGCAAGACAAATAACAAGAAGTAGCATTGCTTTGCCCATTTTAACACAAGGACATTACAGTATATGAACTATAGACCACAATTTCATCTTTGCATATACAATAATAAAGACTAAAAAGAAAGGATTCAGCTTTCGTTTGACAACCTGAGCTAATCAAATACTTAAACACACCACATAAAGCTAACTATACTCTGTTTCTTTTCAACTGACGGTAAGTTGCGAAGGTCCTATGAAGATTTCTCTGCTATTTTGAAGATTGTGTAGTGAAATATGGTGTTCATTATATAAACTTGGTCTCAATATGATGTAGAGACAATAGTTTCATAGTTTTCCATTAAGTATCGTGATATTAGCTGTACGGGTTTCTGAATGTCGTCAGCTGAAAAGAAACAGCGTATAGAATCCACTTACAAACAGAGCAACAAAGACAACCCTCCAATACCTATGGGTAGCTCAGGTGTAATTAAGGCCAAGGTAACGAAGCTCCCTAATTAACCTGCCTTGTAGTAGTGGTGGAGAGGCACTTGGGAGTTTTATCTGCGGTGTGAGGGAGGGAAGGGTAGATGGGGATATGTAGTTTGGGACATACAGTATACACAAGCAAAAGAGAGGGTAAGCTATGGATATGTGTGTTTGACTATATAATATGTGTTTTGGGACATACACAAACACAAGAGAAAGACAAATATATGTAAATTTATAGATGACCTCTCCAATATGTAGTTTGGAACATATGCACAAGCGAAAAAGGGGATACCGAATATGTGTACTTGGCCTTAAAATATGTGTTTTGGGACATATACACAAACATAAGAGAAGAACAATCTATATATACAGTATATAGATGACCTCATAATATGTGTTTAGGACATATACACAAGCAAATGAAAAGGCAAGCGATGTATATGTATAGTTGACTTTATAATATGTGTTTTTATTCATATACACAAACAAGATAACGGACAAGCATTGACTAGGTATGGTTGGTTGGCCTCATGAAATTACAGTGATTTTCAATCAGGTCAGGTGAAGGTATTGAAGGATAAGCCTTTACAACGGCACCTCGTATCTACTGTACATTCTACTTTTCCTATTTTTCTGAA
>CM064523.1:3256821-3301038 GCA_032716605.1 Paralithodes platypus
TAGCGTCAGGACTGGAGACCCTTGTATGTGTAGTGTGTTTGTGTTTCTGTTATAATTTGTTTGTGTATGTTGCGTGTGTGTGTGTGTGTGTGTATATGTGTGTGAGTGTGTGTGTGTGTTAAGTGTCTGTCTATGTAGTTGTATGTGTATTGTGTTTGTGTGTTAATGTACTTGTGTATGTTGTGTGTGTATGTGGGGTGTCTGTCTATGTGGTTGTATATTAATAAGACATGCCAAGCCATGAATATAGGAAAGGTGAGACAAGCGATCAACTATACTTTGGAATACTGCTGAGCAATAGAGGTTTACAGTGCATGTCCTCATTAACATCTGAGTGAGACGGAACATGGATCGTGTCTTTGTTCATGCAGATGTTTGTGGCTTTATTGTGTGTGTGTGTGTGTGGGTGTGCTAGATTTTTGCGATATTCTGTGTATGTTTTTACTATGCACCCCATTTATGTTTATATAAACTAATACATATACAGACCTAGAAGAGAGAGAGAGAGAGAGAGAAAGAGAGAGAGAGAGGGAGAGAGCATGAAAGCGAGGGGTTGCATGTAGAGTTTGTTTGAGTGAGAGTGAGTGAGTGAGAGGTAATGGTATCCGGTGTTTTATCAAGCCTTAATTACGTTGTTAGGCAGAGAGAGAGAGAGAGAGAGGGAGAGGGAGGGAGAGAGAGAAAGAGAGAGAGATAAGTATGCGTGTGTTTAAGAGTGAGTGAGTGTGAAAATGTGATTGAGAGAAAAGTAGAGATAGCATAAGGACGAATGAGATACAATAGGAGAGAGAGAGAGAGAGAGAGGGGGGGGGGGGGATAGATGGGCGTGGTGAGCGTGAGAGAGAATTAAAGTGTGAAAGAGAAAGGTAGAGATAGCGAAAGAATAAATGAGACAGTGTGAATGAGGAAATACTATACGTGTGAGAGAGAGAGAGAGAGAGAGAGAGAGAGAGAGAGAGAGAGGGGGAGAGCGTATGTGTGTGTTTGTGGGAGTGAGTGTGAAACTGTGATTGTGAGAGAGGTAGAGATAGCGTAAGGATGAATGAAGAGATACAATAGGTGTGTGAGAGAAAGAGAAAGTGTGTGTGTGTGTGTGTGTGTGTGTATGTATGTATGTGTTTGGATTAAAGAGATTTATCGATCTATAAAGTAATTAAAGGTAACGCCAGCGAACTTGACAATAATCTTGACCCCTTAACTTCATATAACTAAAAATAAATGAAAGCAATCGGGCTAACTTTTCTGTCATTTGGGAAGAATCCACCAGGAAATATATATGGATATTTACAGCCAGTTTGCTCTAGGCCCTTTTGAGTTACAAAGAGGTCAGGGATCAAGATTATTGTCAAGTTCGTTGGCGCTACCTATAGTAAGGCTAATACAGAGACAGGTTGGGTTTGTTCTGTGACTGTTTTTCTCACTCTCCAACGTTTCCTCTTTAATTATGTACCATCGACGGCTTTTTAATTGTATCTAGCTTTATTTAGACGATATTGTGCAGTTTAAGAAGGATCTGTGTTAGTAAAAATGGGTTATGTGAGATGGTTCGAAGCCTGTTAATTGCTGAAGGCTGTTTTAAAGCTGAATAAAATCCTCTAATGATAACCGGAATAACACTATAAAAACGGCACCGGTACTGAATGGGTTAACCCATTCAGTGACATTCGGTGACATTTCCATTATACTCTAGTAAACTATTTGACGATTTTATTCAGCTTGAGAAGGACGTCTGTCAATTAAAAGGCTATACAGAATATCTAAATTGTTTTAGTTGCCGTATATCTTTCCTTAGTTTCATAAAATCGTCTAAATGTAACTGTAATCAGATAATATAAGACATCACCGGTACTGAAAGGGTTTACTTTTAGAAGATACGATTACGCATCGTTTGTGCTTTCTGGCTATTATTAGTGGATTTTATTCAGATTTGGCAGTCGGAGGGTTAATTGAGACAGTCTGTACCCTTATCATTCCCACAGATCATTAGTAATTGGTATAAAATCGTCTAATGATAGCCATAATAAATAACCTTTACCATTATAATTCCCACAGATCCTTCGTAAATGTAAAATCGTCTAATGATAGCCAGAATAAACTGTCGAGATGCGTCATAATCTTCTAAGGGCCATGTTTTAATTGAGATAATCTGTACCCTTATAATATTTTTAAATCATATTATGAAAACATCTATTTCACCCATAAACGGATTATTTATGTATGGATTTTGCTCAATTTTCTACCACTGGTACACTATCAGCCGCTAAATACAATGGCACAAACAAAATTATAATCGGACTACTATTACTTTAGGATTTAGGTTATGAATCGAACTCTAGAAACGCCCGAAATGAGCACTTTTTCAACGTTTAAAGTCTTCTGTAGCCCAAACTAAAAGTCCAAATTAATTATATAGTGGTTTCGCTCTGCTACATATCTGCCTGACGAGATCGGAACCTTTCCGGGTGGTCGGGGGCCGGGGAAGTGCTGGAGGGACCTTAGTGACCCTGGTCTCTGGGTCTCCTGGATGACCTAGATGTGTGTGAATTTGTATTTTGTTTTTGTGTGTTCATTGTTCTCTGTTGTGTTGTCCCTGTCCCTATTCTGGCTCTGTCTTGAGTCGGCCACCCCCTCCCCCTTCCCCCCTCAATTATTTTTTATTTTTTTATTTTTTATTTTTAAAGTGGGGATTGGACCTGATTTACAGTATATAAAATAAATTGAATACAATTATTATTTTGTATTATTATTATTATTATCATTGTTATTTATTATTATTAATGCAATGCATGATTATATTGTACAGTATATCTTGAAGAAAAATTATTATGATTGCATGTATTTTTAGCCAGTATTAGGATAACAACAAAATGACAGTTTTACAGCACATTAGTCTTCTGAGACCTGTTATCACATGAGCGCTTTTTCACTCAACATTTATCTTTAAGGGGTGTGACCTGCTTTTAAGGGGTGTGACCTGCTTTTTTTATCTTTCTTGGTTGTATATATTCGGCCCCATTCAGCCTACTGTTTTAAGACATTTAATCCCAACACAGGTGTCGATTTTTTCCTGGCGAGCGAAAGCAAGCCAGCATTTTATGGATATCAGGCTTCGCCGGAGATATTTTTAGCCATCTGTCTAACATATCCATTATATAGTATAGGCATAAATCGACACCTGGATGGGGATAAACGTCTTAAAACAGTAGGCTGAATGGGGCCAAATGGATTCAACCCAGAGAGAAAAAAAAAGCAGGTCACCCCCCTTAATCTATAAAGCAGGTCACCCCCCTTAATCCGATATAAAGCAGGTCACCCCCTTAATCCGATATAAAGCAGGTCACCCCCCTTAATCCGATATAAAGCAGGTCACCCCCCTTAATCCGATATAAAGCAGGTCACCCCCCTTAATGTATATTTTTATTAATTTCACCACAACACCAAATACCTCCATTGACATTAAAGAAAGCATATATGTGATCCACCGGGATTCGAACCTGGGTTACCTCACACAGAATTTTAAACACTAACCATTACACCACCAGGACGGTTACCAATCTGACAACTTGTACCTAACTAACGGAGTCACAGCAAAATTTGTTACCAGCTGGCTCAAGTAATGTGGAAAATTTTAACAATAGGCTATTAGTATAGTATTTTGAAATTATACGTATATATATATCTGTTCACTGCTATATTACAGGGTTGAACGTGGAATATATAATTGGATGAATAATATTCTTGAACTCTTAAACATATACTGTATAATATTATATGTAATAAATGACATGTGAACATAGGAAAGGTTAGACTATAGGTAGTGCCAACGAACTTGACAATCATTTTTACCCTTTTACCTCTTTATAACTCAAAAGAATTAAGGGGAGGTTTTTAGTTTGTTCTCTAGACCTCTATCAAGCTAATAATTACACCCCCTAGACCCCCTTTCAAGATAAATTTGTTAATTTTTCGTTAGAAAAAAATTCTGGGCGAAGGCCCGTTTCTCTTTAAATGCAGCCTCGCTCTCGCTCGCCAGCGAAAGAATCGGCACTTAATGGCAGGAAAGGTCTTAAAATTGACAAATGGGGTGAAAGTTCTTAAAATCGCCAAACTAATGGAAAAGTAATGGGGTGAACATCTTAAAATCTCTAAAAAGCAATGAGGCTAAACATGAGGGAGAAAGGGGTCCAGAAAAAAATCCCTGAAGTGGAAATTTCCCCTTAATAAGTAACCTGATTATTATTATTATTATTATTATTATTATTATTATTATTATTAAGCTACCACAACAAATTAAGGGAGCCCACCTCGTTTTTTTCTCTTTATCTCCCTCTCTCTCTTTGGCTTGTATCCATTCGGCCCCATTCAGCCTACTGTTTTAATACGTTTACCCCCATCCAGGTGTCAATATTTTCCTGGCGAGCGGTAGCGAGCCAGCATATATATATTTTTGTTTTGACAGCAAGCTAAATTTGTAAATGTTTCGATAGAAAAATGTCTCCGGCGAAACCGGATTTCTCCAAACAATGCTGGCTCGCTATCGCTTGCCAAGAAGAAATCGACACCTGGATGGGGATAAACGTCTTAAAACAGTTGGCTGAATGAGGCCGAATGGATACAAGCCAGGGAAAGAAAGAAAAGGAGAGAAAGATAAAAAAAAAAAAAAAAAAAAAAAACGGTGACCCCCTTAACAGTTTTACAGCACAATAGCCTTTCATTAATCTTGTTGATCAACATTTATCCTTAAGGGGAGATCTCCACTTGAGGGATTTTTTTCTAGACCCCTTTCTCCCTCATGTTTAGCCCCATTGCTTTTGATATTATAAAACGTTTGCCCCATTAGTTTAGCGATTTTAAGAACTTTCACCCCATATTAAGACCTTTCGTGCAATTCAGGTGTCGATTTTATCCTGGCGAGCGATAGCGAGCCTGTAATTTAAGAGGAACCGGCCTTCGGCCAGGATATTTTTCTACCGAAAAATGTACAAATTTATCTTGAAAGGGACTCAAGGGGGTATAATTTTAAGCTTGATGAAGGTCTAGGGAACAAACTAAATACCTGCCCTTACCATTGGTCTGACAGCTTATGAGGTCAACGTTTGCAATATTTCGGTTACCTAAATTCATCTATCATCAGTCTACTTTCCGATACCAGGGCAAAATGTTCCAGATAGTTTGTCAGAAATATATTTGAGCATTGAATGTTGACTATAAAAGCTCTCGTGTGATACCTGTTTTAGCCCCTTCTATACCAGCGACGTCCCTTTCACTCTATTTTGGCTTCTATTAGACGATTTCATTCAGCTTAGGAAGGATGTCTACCAATTACAATGCTATAGACTCTCTCAATTAATCCTTTTAGCTACCATATATCCTTCTTAAGCTACATAAAATCGTCTAAATCTGGCTGAAAACAAATGCAAAACACGTCGCCGGTACAGAACGTGTTAAGGGAGCCCACCTCGCTTTTTTTCTCTTTCTCTCCCACTCTCTTTGGCTTGTATCCATTCGGCCCTATTCAGCCTACTATCCTCTGTAACTCAAAAAGGGCTAGATCAAATTGGCTGTAAATTTCCACATCTATTCCTTGACTAACTCTTCCCAAATGGTAGAAATATTAGCTCAATTATTCTAGCCGTGTTTTAGTTACAGCGGTTAGAGGTCATGGTTTCTCGTTCTGGAGTAGTGTTTTATTTTCAAGTTCTAGTTGATTACATTTTAGTTTGGTGCCATTTTCTCTAGTTCAGGTTTACTCAAAGGCTTTCAATTGGCAGCCAATTAAGTTTACTAAATACCTCATTAAGATTTGTATTTTAGATATAATCGGAAAATGTTGCAGAGAGAGAGAGATTAACAAAGGGTGAATGCTCGATGGAGCTTAAAGAGAGAGAGAGAGAGAGAGAGAGAGCGAGAGAGAGAGAGAGAGATTAACAAAGGGTGACTGCTCGATGGAGCTTAAAGAGGGAGTGGACAGGAAAGAGAGAAAGAGAGAGAAACAGAGAGAGAGAGAGAGAGAGAGAGAGAGAGAGAGAGAGAGAGAGGGGGGGGGGGGCAGGGAGAGAGTGAGAGTGAGTGAGGGATGCTATAACGGACATGTTCATATTGTATGTGTTTATCGAGGTAGCTATATATAGAGACATAAATAGACCAACTCCTACAGACAGACATAGATAAGCCTATAACACTGGCCCCAAAGACCCTACGATCCCAGCGAGTGGGCCAGGACTTAATTCTAGTAGAGATAGCAAACCCGATAGTAAGGGAAAGTGTAAAGATATAAAGAAGAAGAAGAAGAAGAGAGAGAGAGAGAGAGGGAGAGGGAGAGAGAGCGAGGAAGGGACTCAAGGGAGGGACTCAAGGGAGGGGGTGAGCATAGGTCTTAGCCTATTGGTTTATACACTTCAATTTTTATTGAGATAGAGTTAGTTATATTGGTAGACTCAGAGAGAGAGAGAGAGAGAGAGAGAGAGAGAGAGAGCAGAGAGAATGAAGTGAGTTAGATATATAGTCATAGTAGTAAACGCAGAGAGAGAGAGAGAGAATTAAATGTATTTATTCACATAGATACACTAACCAAACAGACTTTACCATTCAAGCGAGGTGGTCAGGACTTGATTCTAGTAGCAATGACAGAAACTCAAATAACAAAAAGTGGAAGAGAGAGAGAGAGAGAGAGAGAGAGAGAGAGAGAGAGAGAGAGAGAGAGAGAGAGAGAGAGAGGGGGGGGATACACTTCACTTTTCATTGGGATAGAGAGGTAAAGAGTAACATTGGTAGACGTAGAGAGAGAGAGTGTGTGTGTAAGATACAGATATATAATGTAGATAAATAGATAGATAGATATATAGATAGATAGATAAATGGATAAATAGATGAGAGAGAGAGAGCGAGCGAGAGCGAGGTGAGCGAGAGCTATAGATAAATGGAGAGAGAGAGAGAGAGAGGTGAGAGTGTACTGTACTGTACATTAACAACCACTATTCCATGTCTACCACAACTACCACCATTACCATTACAAGAGCCACTACATCGCTCCCTCCACGACCACCGCAACTACCACCTCTACCGCAATTGCAACTTCAACTACCAATATTATCACCATTACTATCACAAGTACCACCCAATTACCAACATTGCCACCACCACTACCACAATTGCTAACTCAACTAATCAATGTTACCACCCGTACTACCATTACTACCTCAATGACTACAACCCAACTACCAATATTTCTACCACTACCACAATTTCCACCTCAACTACCAAAATTGCTACTACAATTTACAACCCATTTACCAATATTACCACCACCACCACCACCAAAATTGCTAACTGAACTACCAACATTACTACCACAACCATTACTACCACAACCAGTACTACCACTGTTGGGAACGATAACCACCATAACTACAGCAATACTACCATACCATCTACGCCAACTGCCCATCCCATCCAAGGTACCACAATTACCAGACCAACTACCACAACCATAGGACAGTTTAATAAAACCATTTACCTACTAGACGAGACAGAGAAAGGGGCGAGGGAACGCGAAAGTGGTCCCTGACCCTACGAATTGAAACTTTAAATTTATGTATGGATTTTGCTCAAATGTCTACCACAAGTACATTTTCACCCGCTGAATCCAATGCCACAAACATAATTCAAATCGGACCAATAGTTTAGGATTTCGTTTTGATTGGACCGCCCGAAATTAGCACTTTTTCAACTTTAAAAGTCTTCTGTAGCCCAAACTAAGAGTCCTAATTAATTCTACTTGCTGCCATTCGATTTCGCTCGCCCAACAGCGTCCATACATGATCGTAGATTCCATTTTCGACCAGCCATTCGCCCAGAATTAAACAATATATTTTGAAAATACTTGGGTTAGTCCAGGCGAACCCGAGTGCCTTGCCAGGTCATGTTGGAATTTTGTGTTTTCAAGGGTATATATGGATTCGTCTCGTCGTTGCGATTCCAACGGTATATAAATGTTTGGATTTAGACCATTTTGTTGGCACAATAGGCCTAATTTTGATTTTGATTTTGAAAACTTCTAAATCACCCATAGACGGGTTACTTATGTATGGATTTTGGTCAAATTTATTTAACCCTCTCAGTAATCTGTGACACTCTAGTTTTCCATGTATGGCTATTATTAGACGATCTTATACAGCCCCCTCAAGGAGTTAACCCTTTGAGTACCAGCGACGTGTGTTTGATTTTATTCTAGCTATATTTTGACGATATTATGCAGCTTAAGAATGATCTGTGGTAGTTAAAAGGGTTGATTTTGATATTTTGAAGCATTTTTATGGCTAGAGATCCTTCCTAAGCTAAATAGTATCGCCTAACCATTGCCAAAATATAATGAAAAGGATGTCACCGGTACAGAACGGGTTAAGGGAGCACTACACTCACAACCACCAATCCTATTCACCACAGTAACCACCGCAATTACAAGAACAAATTAATAGTAAGATTACGTAAGATCTAGCAGTAGCTCTGAAATTATTATGATAGCCATTAATTTTCCGGGACAGCAATAAGGTTACATAAGGGATAGGGACGATATATTTTCTAACATATGCTTTTCGTTTCGTTAGAGAGAGAGAGAGAGAGAGAGAGAGAGAGAGAGAGAGAGAGAGAGAGAGAGAGAGAGAGAGAGGGGGGGGGGTAAACTAAGCTACTATTAATGAGTATGAGAAGAGTAAAAAAATATAAAAGTTAAGTTACAATTACTACAAATACCACACTCACCAACACCATCATTACTTATAGCCATTACAATTATTTCCATAATCATCACAATGTATAGCCACTCATCATTACTACCTCTGCTGCAATTATCACTATTATCAACATCATCACCACCACCACCACCACCACCACCGACTATACTGTTTATACTATTATCACGACGATCAAAACTTCCAACACTAGCATCACCACTTCTGACACCATTACCACCATCCCTATCACCATTACCATCATTACCAAAAGTACCACTACCACCATCACTAACAACACCGCTATCATCACCACTACCATCACTACTACCAAAATTACCACCGCTACACACACCATTACCACAACAACTATCATCACTACTACTATAATTACCTAAACTACCGCCACCACCATCTCTAACAACACCACTACCAACATTACCACCCATTACTGCTACCACCATTACCACAATTTTTTTTAAATGTTTTCTCTCCTTAATTCGCGTTTCTAATGTTTCTCATTTCCATTTTTGGCAAGTTTGTGTCTGACTAAACGAGGCGATGGTGGTAGTGGTGGTGGTAGTGGTTGTTTTTGGTAGTAGTTGTTAATTCGGTGGTGGTAGTTGTGGTAGAGATGGCGGTGCTGGTTGGAATGATGATACAGTAGTTGTAATTGTGGTAGTAATGATGCTGGTGGTAGTGGTGATTGTTGTGGTTGTATTGGTTGTGGGTGAAGTGTTAGTTTTGGTAGTAGTTGTTAATTCGGTGATGGTAGTTGTGGTAGAGGTGGTTGGTGCTGGTTGTAATAATGATGAGGATATTTGTAGTTGTGGTAGTAGTGATGCTATTGGTAGTTGTGGTAATTTTAGTGATGGTAGTTGTGGTAGAGATGGTGATGCTGGTTTTATTGACGATATAGTAGTTTTAGTTGTGGTAGTAGTGATGCTGGTGGCAGTTGTGGTTGTAGTGTTTGTGTGGGTGGTGGTTGAAGTGGTAGTTTTGGTAGTAGTGGTTAATTGGGTGGTGGTAGTTTTGGTAGAGACGGTGATGCTGGTTGTAGTGACGATATAGTAGTTGTACTTGTGCTAGTAGGGGTTATTTTGGTGATGCTGGTTTTATTGACGCTATAGTAGCTGTAGTTGTGGTAGTAGTGATGCTGGTGGTAGTTGTGGTTGTTGTGTTTGTAGTGGTTCTTTTTTGGTGGTTGTGGTAGTAGTAGTTGTGGTTGTAGTGGAAATTATGGTAGTAGTGGTTTATTTGGTGGTGATAGCTGTGGTAGTTGTGGTAATAGTATCGTGTTAGCTTTGGTGGTAGTTATATAGTTATATAGATACCTTTCTAATTTTATTTAGTTATTTGCTGTGTGTGAATTTGTATTTGTGTTGTGTGTTCATTGATTTATGTTATGTGGTTCCTGTCCGGGCTCTGTCTTGAGTCCCCCCAGGGGGGAGGGGGGCTCCCCCCTCCCCCCAAAAAAAAAGAAAAGAAAAGGAAATGTGGGGATTGGGCCTGAGTACATACATACATACATACATTCTGACATACGGAGCCCTGTATGTTAATTTAAGAGTTAGAATTAGAGTTCAAGGAGCCAAACTACCCAAGTGGTGAAGCAGACTAGCGAGCGAACGAGCGAGTGGGCAAACCATCTCGCCCCATACCAGCTCGCCCCATACCTCGATGACCGATGCTATGACGTATGATCGACGCCAGGAGCTGTGAATGGACCTCGCACCTGTTATGTGATTCGAGGAGCTATGATTGGCGCCGGCACCACCCGCCGCCTCCTGATTCGTTCCTACACCATCATTGTTTGGTATATAAGACCCGAGTTGTGGGCATTCAAATCAGTCTCATTTGGAGTTGGGGAAGGTGAACTTGCAGCTGGAGGAAGACGGGTGAAGTATTATAATGGGATTGTGACTGTCAGTCAGATTATATAAATGTGTGTTAAGTGTGTTCGGTGTAAACACTTATGTTATGTTGGTTAGTGAGATATGTGATTGGGAATTAACGTGATGTGTTTAATGTGTGTAATGTGTTTAACTATTTAATTGGGAATTAACGTGAACACTACTATTATGTGTTTAACGATTTAATTGGGAATTAACGTGAACGCTACTATTATGTGTTTAACTATTTAATTGCGAATTAACGTGAACGCTACTATTACGTGCTTAACTATTTAATTGCGAATTAACGTTAACGCTACTATTATGTGCTTAACTATTTTAGTTGCCTAACTTGTGGACTAAAGCAACTCTTTAAGTAATTGGGTTATGATGAAAGTAATACTATTGTTTTATATTAATACTTACGAGTTCTTTCATTTTCTTTGAATTAAGCTTACATTGCTTAATGGTGCTTAGTACGGTGATGCTATTGTCTCGTATTAGTAATATCGCCTTAGACTAACATGGCTGTGATAATATTACTTCTAGTGATTTCCTAAGCTGAAGAAAATTCTTTTGTTTCAAAATATTATATTTTGCTTTTCATATTATTTGAGTGAGACCTGAATCGAATCTATGAAACGATCCTGTAACTTTATTTACTCATAATCAAACCTCAATGTTACGTGGTTAAGAAATACATTTAACTAATTATTAAATATATATCTAACTTTTTGTGTGACTTTGATATTACTCCTGATGATAATAATAATATAATACTATTAACGTAAGACAAGAACCAAGAATAATTACATTAAATATAAATAAAAGGACATATAATAAACTATCTATTCATTTCAAAAAGGGTAAGAGACAGAAATATTCTTACTTTAATATTTATCTTTCAAGACTTTTTATAAAATTAATAGTCCTTCTTTAGCTATAACTTATTCGGTTCATAACCATAGCCTACTAAGCTTCGGTTAAATAATAATTCTTTATAAATACTACATGACTTTAATTAGTTTCAGTATTTTTATAATTAAAGAGTATCAGTCAATAAAGGATACTAAGTCCTAAGATCCAAAAGGAAAGGAAGCAACAACAGGAAATTATTTTATTAGATTTTACTTTTGTTTTGCCTTCAGCTGACTGATACCTTAATATATATCTCTGTGCTATCTAGATTCATCAAGTTAACCACTTGAGGATCAAGATACGTAACAACATACATACATACATACATACATACATACATGTGTTGCCTCCACCAGTTGGACGGAGGTTAACGTTTTCACCTTCGTTTGTTTGTCTGTCTGTAAACATAATAGCTCACAAAGTTAGGAACCGATTATCACAAAATTTGGTGGGCAGATAGGATATGCCCCGGCAACATACGTTCATTAATTTCCTTTCGGCGTTGTGTTGGTGCTACTTTACATTGGTATTGACAGCTATAATAGAAAATTAGTTTAAATGGCTAAAATCTCATATATCGTTATGAAATTTGTCAATCCAAAATTGCTGTAATATTACCAAGACTAAAAAAATCGACAAATATATGACACGTAAGTTCATAAAATTGGCCACAACATTGGGAGAAAGGTCTTAAAATAGCCAAACTAGTTGAGCGAACGTCTTAAAATCTTAAAACTAATGGGGCTTAACATAATCAGAAGGAAGAGTTAACCCCTTCTGTACCTGGGGCGTATTTTGTTCTTGCTAAAGTTAGATGATGTGCAGATTAAGAAGGATCTGTGGTAATGAAAAGGGTTAAGTGATATAGTTCGAAGCCTATAAATTACTGAAGGCCCTTTTTAGACTGAATAAACTCGTCTAATAGTAGCCATAATCAAGTGAAAAGGACGTCGCCGGTACAGAAAGGGTTAAGCGAAGAGTAAAGAGGAAGAAGGAATTAGAAGAGCTCTTGAATTATTGTGTTTTACACCAACCAACTTCACATCTAAACTCAATTAATGAAATCAACAAATACATGTGGTATTCCGAGGCCTCGAACCCAGGATATTCACATCGAAATTCTACGCACTATGCATTATTCTATCAAGATATTTTGTTACATCAATAATTTTACAGATAACGGGGTGACATTAAAAGGAACGGAAATTAAGCGATTATATATTTGTTGACTGATATAATAGAGGGTTTAACGAGCGTCGGCTGCTGATCAAAGGGTCGGCGGATCGAGGCCGCTCTTTCAAAATGTATCGGGCAACTTGCCCAAGCAATTCGTGACAATCGCCTAATGTTCAGGAATTACGGCGTCTGGCGCAATTCATTCATACTATTTTACTCTCACACAGAAGATCCCAATGGACAGAACTTATGTAGCCTGCGTACATTGGGCGGGCTGAATCCCTTAGACTGACACCCGGGTAATCCCCACCATAATCCCTCGCTCTTGCTGCCGTAATCCCTCCTGAGCCGCTCATAAAATCCCTGGACTGAATTAGGGCTCCTCCACCGCGTCACTGAGGAGGGTGTGGAGGGTCGGGGGCGTTCTATGACATTCTATTTTAAGGTGGGTCACCGGCTTTTTTGTTCTTTTTCTCCTTTTCTCTCTTTCCCTGAATTGTATCCATTCGGCCCCATTCAGCAAACTGTTTTAAGACGTTTACCCCCATCCAGGTGTCGATATCTTCCTCCAGCATTGTATGGAGAAATCCGGCTTCGCCGGAAACATTTTTCTATCGAAAAATGTGCAAATTTAGCTTGCTGTCAAAACAGAAATATATATATATATGTTGGCTCGCTACCGCTCGCCAGGAAAATATTGACACCTGGATGGCGGTAAACGTCTTAAAACAGTAGGCTGAATGGGGCCGAATCGATACAAGTCAAAGAGAGAGGGAGAGAAAGAGAAAATAAGCGAGGTGGGGTCCCTTAATGAGTGGTGGTAGCTTTGGGTTGTACCATTTTAGAATTTACTATCTCGCACTCACTCAGCTAACTTAAGTCATTCGCTTTCTATCTATCATACTATCTAGCTATTTATCTATCTATCTATCTATCTCCCATAAGTAGCTCTACAATAGACACATTAAAAAAAAACACACACACAGAATAAACGAACATTTTACCACCTAAGCCTACACACAAACAACAAATACTAAGTCTACACACAAACAACAAATACTAAGCCTACACACAAACAACAAATACTAAGTCTACACACAAACAACAAATACTAAGCCTACACACAAACAACAAATACTAAGCCTACACACAAACAACAAATACTAAGCCTACACACAAACAACAAATACTAAGCCTACACACAAACAACAAATACTAAGCCTACACACAAACAACAAATACTAAGCCTACACACAAACAACAAATACTAAGCCTACACACAAACAACAAATACTAAGCCTACACACAAACAACAAATACTAAGCCTACACACAAACAACAAATACTAAGCCTACACACAAACAACAAATACTAAGCCTACACACAAACAACAAATACTAAGCCTACACACAAACAACAAATACTAAGCCTACACACAAACAACAAATACTAAGCCTACACACAAACAACAAATACTAAGCCTACACACAAACAACAAATACTAAGCCTACACACAAACAACAAATACTAAGTCTACACACAAACAACAAATACTAAGCCTACACACACAACAAATACTAAGCCTACACACAAACAACAAATACTAAGCCTACACACAAACAACAAATACTAAGCCTACACACAAACAACAAATACTAAGCCTACACACAAACAACAAATACTAAGTCTACACACAAACAACAAATACTAAGCCTACACACAAACAACAAATACTAAGCCTACACACAAACAACAAATACTAAGTCTACACACAAACAACAAATACTAAGCCTACACACAAACAACAAATACTTAATGGACGGATTCACTTAGCTTTTCCCCTCCTGCATCCTTCCTCCCCCCCCCCCCCCCCCCGCCATACACACACACACACACACACACACACACACACACACTCCACCACCTTATCCATATATAATTGATATGCGCGAAAACAGCGCCCTACACACTTAAAATCGAGATCGAATTCGAGATCTGTGTATCCACATACGGCTAGCTATCTATCTATCAATCTATCTATCTATCTACCTAACCCCCCCCCCCCTTAAAGTGTTGCTGCGTTCAATCCGTTAAGGGTAGATTTTTAGTTTGTTCCCTAGACCCCCCATCAAGCTTAAAATTACACCCCCTAGATTCCTCCTAAATTACAGGCTCGCTATCGCTCACCAGGGGAAAATCAATTAGGCTAAGCATGAGGGAGAAGGGGGGCCAGTACAAACACCCCCTTAAAAGTGTTGTTGCGTTCAATCCGTTAATGCATATTTGACTGTGCGCTTAGTAATTCAATAATCTAATCGTAAATCAAATTGCCTTTCTTGTGCGCGATTTTCAGAGTTAATTATTTGTTTTCTAATTTGATTTGGTTATGCTTTACCTCCGCCAGTTAGACGGAGGCTATGTTTTCACCTCCGTTTGTTTGTCTGTTTGTAAACAAGATATCTCACAAAGTTATGAACCGATTTTCACGAAATTTGGTGGGCAGATAGGATATCTGCCAAGGACGAACTGTTACAATTTAGGAGGCTATCAGGATCATATCCTGGAACCCAGATCCAGAAGAATCTTTAGGCCTATGATAATAATGGTAAAGATCGAACCAGCCAGTGTAGGCGGAGGTGTGCGGCCTACCGAGTACCCATATAGTTCCATATGTTTCACCAATCATTAAATAAAGATACACTATGTTATGATTAATACTATGGTCGGTTATGTACTATACAGTACAACCAGTTCTCTCTCTCTCTCTCTCTCTCTCTCTCTCTCTCTCTCTCTCTCTCTCTCTCTCCTGCGCTATAATGTCCTTTCACTATTTGTATTTTATTTGAGGTAATGCTATCTCTATTATAATTCAATCATGACCACCTCGCTTTGGTCGTCTGTAATCTATCCTGTATGTTTCTGCCCCTCATGTGCATGTAGTGAAGTGTTTTAATAAACCCCGCTATCTTTCTGACGGTATAACTCAGGTAGGATATATATCACCACATAAAACGCACTCTGTAGTATATCGCTCCATACTGTAGGCTCCTTTATAACCCACACACCCATACACACATCCACATACAGTATATATATACAAACACACATACACCCTGAAATTCCCCCTCCCCCCATACGCTCACTCATAAATATCTATAAACACACTCTCTCTTTCTTCTAATTATACATTTATCGTCTGTATGTTTCTGCCCTTGATGTGCGTGTAGGGAAGTGTTCCAATAAACCCCACTATCTTCCTCACGGTATAATTCAAGTAGGGCACATTGCACCACACTGGACGCACTCTGTACCAACAGTACCATATCGCTCCATACTTTAGGTCTTTTTTATAACTCACCCACCCACACACACATTATATATCTACATAGAGTACACACCTACACATATTACATACATGCACAACATCCCACACATACAGTGGCGCTAATATGCCATGTCTCGGCACCAAGTATATTTTGATCAATAATTGGTATCAGCAATATCTAAAACTTGATTTATTCGTTTCGAGTGAGATATACACACATGATCCTACACTTACCCACCTTATTCAACATCTGACAGACATTAATACTGTAAAGAACGAACCAAATATAATAACAACTGGGACATGACTTATTAGCGCGACCGTACATAAATATCTACATACAATTCAACAATTGAGTTTAGAAGTAAAGTTGGTTGGTGAAAAAATATGAATAAGCGGACTGTTGTGAAGTTTCCTCTGGGGTTGGCGGCCTGTATGGCTTTAGTCTATTCGCTGTAAGTAGGCGAGAAATCATGACCTCTATCCTCTGTAACTCAAAAAGGGCTAGAGCAAATTGGATGTATATTTCCACATATATTCCTTGACAAACTCTTCCCAAATGGCATAAATATTAGCTCGATTACTCTAGTCGTTTTTAGTTACAGAGGTTAGAGGTCATGATTTCTCGCCTATTTATAGCGAATAGACTGTAGTAGTGGGAAGAGTACCGTCCAAGTCACCCAAGCCTTCGTATATTGATATCGTCAATGCAAACATGGGGGTAGATTGAGGCCCTGACTAGCCTTCAGTGGTATAAGCCTACGTAATATACTGAACAAGCTCTTACCCTTTGGTGTTTTGTGAAATCCTGTGATGTTAATACCTGTGACCAGCAATATTTCAGATTAACCCCTTATGTACCGGCGACGACTTTTTAATACTATTCTAGCTATATTTAGAGGATATTGTGCCGTTGAAAAAGGATCTGTGGTAGTATAAAACGTTAAGTGAGATAGTTTGAAGCCGGTTATTTGCTGGAGACCCGTTTGAAACTGTATATAATTGTTTACTAGTAGCTAGAACAAAATTGAAAATACGTCGCCGGTACAGAAGGGGTTAATAGAATCTGCCTTGTGCGGGCCAATCGGCTTTCTGCAGGCTTCCGTTTCCTTATGGTCTTATGTTCTTAATAGTAATTGTTTGTCTCACCTTGTCTGCATGCATGTCCTGTCATTCCCAAGTCATAACTGTTATTGATTACATCCAATCATTTCCGTCTGGGAGTGAGATAGGTTCACAAAATGGCTGATTTTAGGAAGGAGTTACTAGGATTTTACCTGTAAATAATGGAGTAGTTCCTTGACCCTCTCATCACCGCTCCATATCTCACTCTTACCCCAGAAACTTCTTACCAAGAGTAGAGGGTCCAGTCTCTCTCTCTCTCTCTCTCTCTCTATGAGTCATTATTTATTGGTTATTACTTATTTAAACCGTAAACTAAGAATATTATATGACAACACTTATATCTTGAGACATTGAAGGCTACCCTCTCTCTCTCTCTCTCACTCACTCACTCACTCACTCTCTCTCTCTTAGTTGTTGTTGTTGTTGTTGTTCCCCAAGCTGCCTGGCCGAACAGCCTCAAGGCCCCAAGCAAGGCCAAGGCCATAACCGAGCGCCCCACCGAACCCTCCCTGCCAACCACAATAAAGCCTGGGTGACCGAAGCCACTCCATGGCGGAGAGCTGAGGAGGGTGCGGAAACGCACGGGAAAACAAAGCCCCACCCAGGGCCCTGTGCCCCTCAGCAATTATGAAGAGAAAGCTGAGGGGCAAAGGAAAAATGTGACGCTTTGGCTTCCAATCTTGGTAGATTGGGAGGTCAATCCACGGAAGAGACGCCGTCACTTGAGATCTAGAAAATATATAAGTAAAAAGAACAGTCAGATTAAGCTATGGGTATGGCGGAGATCGCTCAGTTCTCACTCTGATAGACCAGCCCATCACCAGTCTCTCTCTTAGTTGTTAGTAATTGGTTATTAATGTATACACATAAACTATTCGACGATAGCACTTATTTCTTGCAACATTGAAAGCTATCTTCTCTCCCCCCCCCCCCACCTCTCTCTCTCTCTCTCTCTCTCTCTCTCTCTCTCTCTGAAAAGTTGGGCAGTAGTTGGTGGACCTCTCTCTGTCTTGCACCGTTTGCCTTCACCTGTTTTTTCCATAATTGGTATTTCTTGTATTTCTATCCGCCCATGTTTTTATCTCTTTATTGCAAGTCACATGAACGCTTTTTCAGTCAATTTTCGATGAACAAATTTTATTTATTTTATTTTTATTTTATTTTTATTTTTTGTTTGCAATATTTCGGGGCTCTTTAGCACGTGTATATATTCATATTTCGATAAAATAAGTTTTACCTTTTCTTTATAGTGTGTAGGCTACAATGTTTACTTCGAAACACAATGCAATTTATATTTTCCATTTCTTAGTGTCATTAATGTATTATCCCTCAATTGAACACACCTGTTGGGTGGGTCAAGTGTACTGTACCTGTCTCAGTATATAACTCTAAGGTTACAACAGTTCGAATATTTGAACCTCTAGACCCAATTTTTGAAGCATCTGAGCTATATTCCAATTTATTAATTTCACTCCGAACACCAAATACCCCCGAACAAAATTAATGAAAGCAAGTGATGCTACCCGGATTCGAACCTGGGTTACCACATACAGATCTTAAACACTGTAACCATTACACCATCAAGACAGTTAAAGGTTAAGTACATGATTACGATTGTATATCCATTTATCGTGTTAACCCCTTCAGTACCGACGCCGTCTTTTAAAACTTTATTCTGGCTACTATTAGACGATTTTAGTCAGCTTAATAAGGGACTCCAGCAATTAACAGGATTATAATTATCTCGCCTAACCCTGTATACGTGCACAAAAGCGTCTACATATAGCTAGCATAAATAATACAGACGTCACCGGTACAGTAGGGGTTGATAGAGCATGGTACTTTCTCGTTTGCGTCGATATTGTTTCATATTGGGGCGTCGTCATATACAGTATGTTCTGGGCTGTACAGTAAAGACTCTTTGCGTATATGTTTTTTTTCTCTCTCTCTCTCCTTTTATTAGGCCACTTACGCCTGCCAATGAATATGAGAATAGGGAAGGGTTTGGGTCGATGCTGGTTTATGAGCGCTTGTTAGGGTGGGTGGATTGCCTAACTACCCCTGACATCTTCTTGTTTTATATTTATAGATTTACTTATTATGTATGTATTTGGAGGCGGGAGGTTAGGAATCCTCCTCCCCTGTAAAATTCACCTTATAGACGAGACAGAGAAAGGGGAGAGGGAACGCGAAAGTGGTCCCGGACCTCAAGAATTGGAACTTTCAATGTTGTTTTTGTTCGGGCTCTGTCTTGAGTCGGCAACCCCCAGCAATGGGGTATGTGCCTAGGACCCTAGGTAAATACTGTACATGCATACATACATACATCCATCTTGTATTATTGTTTTGCACTTTTTGTAGACCTGTTTTTTCTTCTTTCTTTTTGTAGACCTGTTTTTTCTTCTTTCCTTTTGTAGACCTGTTTTTTCTTCTTTCCTTTTGTAGACCTGTTTTTTTCTTCTTGCTTTATAGGATTATTATGAGTAGGCCTACTTTCTATTATTATGAGTAGGCCTACTTTCTATTATTATGAGTAGGCCTACTTTCTATTATTATGAGTAGGCCTACTTTCTATTATTATGAGTAGGCCTACTTTCTATTATTTTGTAGTCTGTCATCTTGTTTTCGTGTCACCTTTTCTGCTCTTCATGAGTTGCCTGTATTTGTATTGGTAGATTAGGTGACAAAGTTGATATTGAGAACCGCTCCCTACAAACACTATGAGACTATGGAAGGGTTGGGTTGATGCTACTTTATGAGCGCTTGTTATGTTAAGTAGATGGTCTAACTACCCCTGCTATCGTGTTGCTTTGTGTAGGCTATATCTTTGTTATGAATTATGGGCCCGAATTGATCAGAATTTGTTATATACTTTGTTTAGTTTAGTATATTTATTGATGTATATTTTGCTACATATGATTACCAGTACTTCTGTTATATATATATAATCATTAGGTTTGTTTTATTGTTGTTCGTGTATTGATGGATCAGGTGACAAAGTTAATGTTGGGAATTGCTTTATATATTGAATGTCAGAATATGAAAGCCATGGGTCGATGCTGGTTTATGAGCGGCTTGTTAGCCCCTTCTGTACCGGTGCCGTCATTTTACTCTCTTCTGGCTACTAATAAACGATTTTATTCAGTTTAAGAAGGATCTATATCAATTGTATAGCTTCGAACTTTCTTAAGCAACCCTTTTAACTACCACAGATGCTGCATAATATCGTCTAAATGTAGCTAGAATGAAACATAACACACGTCGCTGGTACTCGAAGGTAGGGTGAGTGTTTTCCTAGTTACCCCTGCTAACATTGTCATCTTGTTTTCTATATGTTTTTGTTGTGAATAATGGAACAAAGCTAATTAGGAGTTGTGTTAGGACGTCACACGAGCGCTTTTTCCGGCAATTTTCGATTAGCAAGTTTTTTCTCGTAATATTTTGAAGCTCTTTCACACTGCCATCGGAGACTAGGCTGAAGGTAGATTATGCGAAGTGCCTGATTTATGATCTATCTATATGCTCAGGCCCAATCCCCATTTTGTGGGTAGCCGACTCAAGACAGAGCAAGAACAGGGAAAACACAAAAACAACAAATAAACACAGATAAAAAGCACAAACTCACACACATCCAGGTCACCCAGGAGAAGACCCAGAGACCAGGGTCACCAAGGTCGCTCCAGCACTCCCCCGGCCCCCGACCACCCGGAGAGGTTCCGATCTCGGCAGGCAGACATGCAGCGGAGCCACAGCCACAAGCCCTCCCACCACTTGATTTATGATAAGACTTAAATTTTGATGATCCAAGACTACAATTGCCTGTACAAATTGACGTAAAACTCGCTCGTGTGACACCGCCTTTACATACCTCCATGTAAGTCTTGTTGTTCTTGTATTGATGGATTAGGCGAGCAAGGTGACATTGGTAATCTCTTATTATGGGGGCGTGACCTGCTTTTTTTCTCTCTCTGGGTTGTATCTATTCGGCCCCATTCAGCCTACTGTTTTAAGAGGCTTATCCCCATACAGGTGTCTATTTATACCTGGCAAGCGATTGCAAGCCACCATATTTTGGATAATGAGTTAGACAGCTGGCTAAATTTGTACATTTTTGTATAGACAAAAATCTCCGGCTCAGTAAAATGCTGACGAGCGATACAAAGAATCGACACCTGGATGGGGTTAAATGTCTTAAAACAGTAAGCAGAATGGGGCCGAATGGATACAACCAAGAAAGAGAAAAAAAGCAGGTGACCCTGCTTTTAATGAGTGTAGGGGTAGGAAAGCCTTGGGTCGATGCTGATTGATGACCGCTTGTTAGGGTTAAGCCGGTATCACACGAGCGTTTTTTCCCTCAACATTTATACTCAACACTGGTATGGCAGCTTATGAGGTCAACATTTATTACATTTCTGTCACCCAAATTGGTCTCTCGCCAGTCTAGTTTCCGATACCATTGCAAAATATTCCAGGAATGTTGCCAGAAAAATGTTGATCATCGAATGTTGACTATAAAAGCTCTCGTGTGATACCGGCTTTAGTATAGTACCTAACTACCCAACTAACCCCGGTATCTTATATTCTGTTCTTGGCTTAGGGAACTGTTTTCTCGTAGTTACTTATAAACATGTGTGGACCTCCTATTTGTTTTCTGTATGCAATTACACATATCTAGACTTATTTCTGAATCAAACTTGCTTATCAATGAATAGTATATAATTATAGTTTTGTAGTTAATGTATAGAAACTGATATTCATAATTTCGTTGCCAGAGATATACTTCCATAATCATAAATAGGCAAGGTCCACGAATTTTAATGAGTGACTGTACTTTCCATGCCCAGGTGTTTCTTGCTTCATTTTTCACCTGTTGAAATTGAATATCCAAGCTCGTTCTTCCGTATATTATTGTTGTTCTGGTGGGTAATTGTTCTGTAATTGGTACGGACAATTTCTTATTACGATGCATACGAAAGGAGGGAAGGCTTGGGTCAGGGCTTGTTTATGACCGCTCGTTAGGGTGAGTATATGGCCTAACTACCCAACTACCCTGGCATCTTGTTTAGTATGTATTTTTGTGTTATGCATTATGGGACAAAGTTAATAAGGACCCTCCAAATCCCTACCCCTTACATTTCTTCTTATTTCTATTTTTGTTTTCTATATATGACTGCCCTGTTATTTTCATATATATCATTATGTATGGCTTGTTATTGTACTAATGTTAATGGATTAGGAGATATAGTTAATTCAAGAATATCTTCTTACTTGTTGTGAATATGAGAATAGGGAAGTCGATACTGTTTAATGAGCGCTATCCTGTTATAAGAGTGCTATACTATCGAAATGCTTAGTTATTCTATATGTATATCTGGCTAAGTTGTGTTCTTGTTTTTGATGGTTAGTTAGCCTAGTTAAAATAGGACTTCAGAGGCTATCAACCCTTCTGGAGTATTAAGCCAGCTCACTGTAAGTCAAGAATAGCGTCAGGATTCGGGACCCTTTTCGAGAACCCAGTCCTTTTTTTTTTTTTTTTTTTTTAAAGTAGCTGAACTTAAGTGTGTATTAACTTATTCAGTACCGGTGCCGTCCTTTTAAGTGTGTATTAACTTATTCAGTACCGGTGCCGTCCTTTTAAGTGTGTATTAACTTATTCAGTACCGGTGCCGTCCTTTTAAGTGTGTATTAACTTATTCAGTACCGGTGCCGTCCTTTTAAGTTTATTCTGATTACCGGTACTGTTAGACGATTGTATTAAGTTTCAAATGGGCCTCCAGCAATTAACAGGCTTCGAACTATCTCACTTAACCCATTTTGCTATCACAGACCTTCTTAATTAAAATCCACAAATTCGTCTCATTCTATCTAGATTTATTCTAGAATAAGGTTAAAACGATGTCGCCGGTACAGAAGGGGTTAACAGCTTAGTTTAAGCTCGTATTGAGGCCGAATATTGTTGTTTACAAATTGAACTGGCAGGTTTCGGACTGCTGGTGTAAGGAATATCGCTGGAAACTCACAAGTGGCCAATTAGCCTAACCTACCTGTGATACCTGGCTACGAACATCGGGGTATCTCTGGCAGTCTCTCTCTCTCTCTCTCTCTCTCTCTCTCTCTCTCTCTCTCTCTCTCTCTCTCTCTCTCTCTCTCTCTCTCTCTCAGCAGGACAGAGTAATGGGGCAAGTTCTAAACACTGCTTTTGTTGGCGAGGAAACACGGGGGCTGCTTCACTTGTTTTCCTTAGGTTGTTATTGATGTTGTTGTGTCAGGGGTCTCTCTCTCTCTCTCTCTCTCTCTCTCTCTCTCTCTCTCTCTCTCTCTCTCTCTCTCTCTCTCTCTCTCTGTTGATGTAGTGTATCAGAAAATGACTAACTTTTTTGTCTGTAATTACAAGATCAATGTGTCTACGTGAGCGGAGTATCTACCTTTCTCTCTCTCTCTCTCTCTCTCTCTCTCTCTCTCTCTCTCTCTCTCTCTCAATGTATCTGTAACTTATCTACACCGTATAATCAATTGGAGGGTACAAGCTAATAAACTAATTCGTGCAATGCATATATTATTAGGAGCGGACGAATTACTATCCAAAAACATACATTATCTCTCTCTCTCTCTCTCTCTCTCTGGATGTGTGGAGTAGGAGGTGTGGAGAGGAAGGGAGAGAGAGGTGAGGGGGAGAGAGGTGGTGTGTTGTGTCTGTGTCACATAAGTTAGTTAGATCACAGTTTCGTAATGGCAGTGTGGTTGCTTGCTTTTCCTGTCCACACTATCGAACAGTGCCCGTCTGGCACGAGCGAAAAGCCTGACATCAGGCACGTTGTGGCAACTTTGACAGGCAAACCAGCGAATTGCCCGTGCCCGTAGTTGAGTGAAATCAGCAGACACTGCCCGGTGGTTTGACGGTGGCTCCACTGCCTGCACACACCTACATGTGGGGTCCAGGGTTACCAAATCAAGTCTGCTAGATAGTAAAGAAAACCCGAAAATAGCTTGAATAACACCACAATCTCTACAATATCCCTAAAAAATGGCTCCAATCTCGGAAATATCGTTAGAATTCATTCGCTAGATTATAATGTAAAACTTGCAAAATTATGTAAGAATTTGCCTCCAGATCGAAGTAAATACCTCTAGATTTAGCAGGAAAGTAGCTAGATTGACAACACTACATGTGGGCCCCCCTGGCTGTCAGTCGCTCACTACCACTGGTGGGTGTTCTGTGTTCACTACGTTGTTATCGTGACTACCTCCGTTCAATTGCATCAAAGAACCTCCAAACATTCGCGGGTCTAGAGAAGATACCCTACAGTTAAGTGACTTGTACCGCCAACATTCGTGGCTATGGAACGTTAAAAGTTATGAGAACTTTGCAATTTACCGTCAGTTGAGAAGAAACAGACTATAGTGCTGCCATTACCACAACGGACATACAACATAGACGTGAAATGCGATTGGTACATAAATCCCAAATTAAAGTGCTATAATGAACTCTGATTCGTCAATGATAGTGACCCAATGAGAGAATCTGTGTCGACCATGGATACTGGTACCAAAGACTCTACTGACGATATTAGCTGCGGAGGGACATGTAGCCTATGTACGTAAGCGCTCTCTCTCTCTCTCTCTCTCTCTCTCTCTCTCTCTCTCTCTCTCTCTCTCTCTCTCGGATATATACTTTATTAAACTGTATTATCCTTCTTCTTCTTATAATTATTATCATATCCTCTCTCTCTCTCTCTCTCTTCACACAGCTGTTGTATCTCCTCATTCACACTTTCTCAAATTCATCCTTTCGCTATATCTACCTTTCTCTAACTCTCTCTCTCTCTGTTGATGAAGTGTATCCGAAAACAACTGATTTCTATACCTGTGTAAATCCGAGATCAATTTGTCTACGTGAGCGGAGTATTTACCTTTCTCTCTCTCTCTCTCTCTCTCTCTCTCTCTCTCTCTCTCTCTCTCTCTCTCTCTCTCTCTCTCTCTCTCTCTCTTTCCATTTCAGAACTTATCCATCCATTTGTGTTTCTAATTGGAGTTATGACAAGAGGTGTTCAAGTGGTTTAGTGGGATTAATAAAGGGGACATGAAAGATGTACTAAAGCTCAGTGATTGCGAAAGCACTAGAACTAGAATATGGTTTCAAATTAGATAAATTTCGTTTCAGAAAAGATATAGGCAAATATTGGTTTGGTAACAGAGTTGTAGAGAGGTGGAATAGGCTACCAAGTGATATAGTGGAATAAAAGGCGATAAAGAGCTTTAAGATAAAATTAGATAGGCATACGGACTTGATGGATTGAGTGTGAGGGGGATCTGCCGGGTTTGGGCCAATCGGCGCTCTGCAGACCCCGTTTTCTGACTTCTGATCGTTTTGGTGAGGTTGGTCCCCATGGTATTAGTGAGCGGGGCCTATAATTAGGCCTTGTATTTGGGGTGGATGGGACTCGTTAGCCTTGGTCGGCAACCCATCTAGGGGAGACAACCTTATAATAATCCGGGTGGATGGGACTCGTCAGCCTTGGTCAGCAACCTTTCTAGGGGAGTAAACCTAATACAAATTCGTATTGCTTATCTAAGTGTAAGGCAGGTTAGTGGATGGATTAGCGGCGGCATTAGCCGAACACCACTGTAGAAAAATAGTGCTAACAAGATACATAGAGGGCCCGGAGTCGGACGGATCCTAAATTGAGTGGTCAATCCTATAAGTCTTTCAATAAACTGGGTCGGGTTGTCCCTCTTACAGGGAATAGGTCCGTTTGGGGGCCTTCTGTGTATGGTCACCCTCATTAAGGGGAATAAGATATCCGGCAATAGATAGATAGATAGAATTGGGGTTGGGTGTGAGAAGGATCTGCCAATCGGCTTTCTGCAGACTCCCATTTGCTTATGTTCTTAAGGGTAAAAACAATGATAGCATATAGTGTTTTCCATGGATCTCTCTCTCTCTCTCCCTCCTCCCCTCCCCTCCCCTCCCCTCCCCTCCCCTCCCCTCCCCCCCCCCCCCCCCCCCAGCAGCCTATCAAAGGAGGCTGGGGTAGCGGGATGTAGGGAGGGAGGGAGGGGAAAAAGTTATAATAGGCACTTCACTGGGCCTAGTGTGAGAGAGAGAGTATTTTTAATGCATAGGCCTATATAGTTCACCATTTTGTTCGCCTCATAAGATGTGAAAACGTAACACAATGCATAAGTAGATTTATGCTCAGGAGAGAGAGAAAGTGTGCGTGTGTGTGCAAAGCGTTAGCGTGACTTTACGTAGATGCATGCAATTCACAGCACAAACTGGATCCAATTGAGCGATCTTGTAATTTACAGGTCTGTGGATCGATCGTCCGGGGGTCCTTCCTATATCGTCCGGGGGTCCTTCCTATATGTATGTATAGACTCTGGCACCTTCCCCAGTTTTCCTATATTTATATTTAATTTTTTCATTTATTTTATTTATTTATTTATTTATTTATTTTTTTTTTGGGGGGGGGGGGTTACTTCCCTATTTATGGATCCCTCCACTCTATAATTTATTTCCTTAGCTTTACTATCGACTTCGTTCTTGTTCCCTTCGTTTATTAAGTCAATTGTTATTTACCCATTATTTACTCTTATTTTATTTTTGATAAGTGTTCCACCTTGTACTCTTCTGCTTTGACTTTTTCTTTCCTCCTTACGCTCTACTTTTTCAAAAACTCTCGCCTCCCCAACCTAACTATTTTCCATTAACTTTAATTTAACTTTGTTTATTCCTATTTATGTTGTATTTAATCTTTCATTCATTAGTACCTTCCTTTATTTTTATTTTTGTCAATCCATTCCTACTTTCCTTTGTCTTCCTTCCTTCCTCTCCCTCCCTCTATCTATCATCTTAATCACTCAATTCTGGTGACCCCATCCATTAATCCATATATATCCCCCTCATTCCTTTCCTCTGTTATTTATTGGACCGCCTCCTTATACCCTCTTCCTTCGTTTCTCTTGTTTCAGGGGAATTGGTTAACTTTCTGGTCGATTTTGTAATTTATCTATATATTTTTTTCGAGTTCCTCCCTAAGCCTCCATCAAACTTCAAAAAATAAACAACTTCAGGACCCCCTTTCAAGATATATTTGTACATTTTTCGATAGAAAAATTTCCCGGCCAAAGGCCGGTTTCTACCAGGGAGAAGGACGTTACTGGTATAGGATGGGTTAATGCTGTCATCCCTCTCTCCTCCTCCCTCTTCTTCTTCTTTTAGTCGTATTAATGTTTACATCCAATATCCATCTCACTATAGTTGGTTTTATTTAAGTTGGCGGTAAATTGAATCCCTTGGCAGCTGTTTTCGTTATACAGTGAGTAAATAGGAATGTACTATACTACGCCTCTGCGTAATTCAGGTCAGGTGAAGGTATTGAGGGATAAGCCTTTACAACGGCACATGATATCTGCTGCGTAGTAATAGCCGAGTTATCAAGATGGAGACATGACAATTTGCCGTCAGCTAAACAGATAAAATTAATAATAATTATATATACAGTGTATGTATACACACACACATATTATGGAGCTTAGTTGATGTATCCTTAATAATCCATATAATTTGGTTTTCTCTGTCTTCACTTCCTTTATGCCTTCCTTCTTTCGTGTCTTCCTTCTCCCCCCTCCTCCATCCTGTCTATTTTCCTTCCTGCCTTCCTATATCTCTCCTTCTCCATCTATCGTTTTAGATGACTCAATTATGTGCCCCCCATCCATCCACCTCCTGTGTACAATGATATCCTCTTATCCTTACCTTATTTTATTAATCTATTTCCAGCAACCTTGAATTGGCTACCTATTCTTCTTGATATCCATCATCACTTTCCTGTTTGCTTCCCTGTGTTCCTGCTTTCCTTTTTTCCATCCTCTCCTGCCTTCATTTTGTTCTTCCTCGTCCCTCTCTCTTCTTAGTCTTCCCACCTTTATTCCTTCCTTCTTCATCTTGCTCCTTTCCTTCCTTCCCACTTAACTCCCTTGTTTCCCACCTCCCTTCCTTCTTTCCTGTCTACCTTCTCTTCTTCCCAACTCTTCCTTCTTTCCTTCTCCTCCTCCTCCTTCCTTCTTCCTTCCTTACTTCCTTCCTTCCTTCCTCCCTCCTCCATTCTATGTTACTCCTATGTTCCTTCTCTCCAACCTCCCTTCCTTCCTTCTCCAACCCTCCCACCTCCCTTCCTTCCTTCTCCAACCCTCCGACCTCCCTTCCTTCCTTCTCCAACCCTCCGACCTCCCTTCCTTCCTTCTCCAACCCTCCTTCCTTCCTTCCATCCTCCCTCTCCCTCCTCCTATCTTCCTCTCTTCCTACCATCCCCTCCTTCCTTTCTCCTCCAACCCTCCTTCATTCCTCCTCCCTTCTCCCTCCTTCTCCCTCTTTCCTTCCCCTCCTTCCTACCAGCCCCTCCTCCAGCTCCTCCATCTATCGTCTTAATCACTCAATTCTGTGCCCCTCATCCATCCAGCTGCTCTGTCCAATGGCTTACTCCTATCCTTCTTCCTAGCTCGCTCTCGCTCTCTCGCTCTCTCTCTCTCGCTCTCTCGCTCTCTCTCTCTCTCTCTCTCTCTCTCTCTCTCTCTCTCTCTCTCTCTCTCTCTCTCTCTCTCTCTCGGCCCAAACTTCCCTCACAGGTTGTAAATATCCCTTCAGTAGAAACAGTTTAGGAAGAGACGAGACATAACTGAACACCCTGCTAACTTACCGAGCACTTTACTACTACTACTACTACTACTACTACTACTACTACTACTTTTTAACGTACCATACCTCTCACCTCCCCAACCTTAGTATCCCCCAGTAAATTTAACTCTTATGTTAATCCTTGTTTCTGCCGTTTCCTTCATTCATTAATAATTACCTTATTTAATGTATAATCCGATACATCCATTTAATCTTTCCTTTGTCTTCCTTCCTTCCTCTCCTTCCTTCCTCTCCCCCCCCCCCCCTCTATCTATCATCTTAATCACTCAATTCTGGTGACCCCAGATATTTGAAGACGTTTCACCGTAGTAGTTTGGGGATAATAGGACGTTGTACCCCATTTGGGTGTCGCTATATTAATCTGGCCTGTAATATACAAGAAATCGGCCTTTGGCTATGGGACATTTGTGTATCGAAAAATGACAACTTTAGATTGAGGGGGAGTCTGGGTGGACATATTTTAGTTTGACGGCAGTCTGGGAAGCAGGGTTACCAAATCAAATCCGCTAGATAGTAGATAAATGCCGAAAATCGCTAGAATAATGTCACAATCTCTATATTATCGCTCAAAAATGGCCCAGATTTCCATAATTTTGCTAGAAATATAATGCTAGATGTATAAATGTGTCTCTAGACCGAAGTAAACATCTGTAAATGAAACGGGAAAGTAGCTAAATTGGCAACACTACTGGGAAGGCGTTTTTTTAAATCTAGGTAAAAAAATATAATACGACGCTCGAAAATGGAAAACAAAAAAACTAGCAAAACCCTCAATAGTGAAAACAATATATCATAATAAGAACATAAGAACATAAGAACATACGAAAACGGGAGTCTGCAGAGAGCCGACTGACCCACACAGGGCAGATCCCTTTCAAACACAATCCATCTCGTCTATAGGCCTATCTAATTATATCATAATAACCCACAAGACGTCGGATCAGATAGTGTTTACCTCTTCAGCCCGATTAGGACTTTTTGATTCTGGTTAAAATTAGACGATCTTAAGCAATTTAAGAAGGACCTCTGTTATTCAGAGGGTTTATTGAGAACGTATTTACCCCTTTGAGTCATAGAAGTAGATTACAAGCTTTAAATAAATCATATAATGGTAACCAGAATATGATGCAAATTACGTCATTGTGCTGAAGGGATTAAATTGGCTAGTAAGGTACAAAGGGGTACAAAGGAAATCAAGCAACACCATGTCTAGTGACCCCTCTAGGCTGCTTGTCCTCCAAAACACCGAGGATCGTGTTCAAACAGTGGTTTAGAGTGGGTAAGGGAAAATTAGAAAGGGAACTACTGCCCTGGAACTAATGTCCGTGGCAGGATTAGGAAGTTAGTAGGGGACAGATGGGTAGGTAAAAGGTCATTGATATTGAACCAGCCTGTTTACATTTTGGAAACTCTAACTTTAAAATATGCATTGAGGCTAAGTGTTTAGTTATGCTTACATACACTTGATATTCTAGAGCTTATATATTTTCGATGAGAACGCAGAGGGAGAGAGAGAGAGAGAGTCGGTCAGTCAGTCAGTCAGTCAGTCAGTCAGTCAGTCAGTGAGAGAGAGCATCCTGGAGATCCAGATTAAGACCTAAATCATACCAGGAAGTGAATCTCCTTAATTTAATGTAACCAGGAAACGACCTTTGTCAATATAATACAGTGAAATGTTAAATTGTGTTACACTAATACCATGATCTGTTATAATGTATTTACTTCGAAAAGCTCCTGTTGGTATATTGTATTGTTAAAAAAAATGTGTGTGAGAAAAAGAAATGTTGTAAAGTAGGTGAAAATAGGTTAGCCTAAGCTGATACAGATGCGGAAATACACTTAGACTACCAGGCTAAGTGAGGTACCTTTATTAGTCTCGTGGTAAGATGCCTGCCTCGTAACCCAAGGGCCCCGGGTAAGATTCCCGCCCTGGGTGCAGATTTTCGGGGGGCTATTTCCACATCTAACCAAGTTTAAGTGTGTTGGTAAAATTGTTAAGATGGTTGAAAGTAAGATCCGAGCTCCATGACCCTCCTTACGGGCATTGGGTAAAAAACAAATCCTCCAATTAATGAGTGTGTGTGTGTGTCGAAAATACAAAGGAATAACAAAGCAATAAAGTTATTTTTATTAGAATATTCTACTGGTTGAGATAGTGTACTGGCACGAAAGTTCTTAAAAAAAAAAAAAAACAGGGGAAAAAGGTCTTAAAATCACCTAATTAAGGGGCTAGCGTCTTACAATACCAAAACTAATGGGGCTAAACATGAGGGAGAAGGGGGTCCAGAAAAAATAAACCCCAAAGATGCGTGGCTTAGGATAGAATACATTACCATAATTAATAGATTCGAGTTAAAGGTTTGAGAAGGTCTTTTGTGCGTAGACTAATTCGGCGGTGATGATGGTGGTGGTGATATTGATTAAGAGGATAGTGATCTCTTGGTTTTTCACGTCTTTAATTAGTATCAATTAACTCACCTTTCTTCTCTGTCTGTCTGTTTGCTTCTCTCTCTCTCTCTCTCTCTCTCTCTCTCTCTCTCTCTCTTACAGTAAACAAGTGGTCTGCTGTGGATTCCTATCTGAGATAACTTTGATGACTTGACTCTTTGTCCTGTATGAATGTGTGTGTATTCTGCACTCGTTGATAAGATAGTATTGCTCTATACACTATTTTTCAGGAAGAGTATCTCCCCGGAATGGGCTGTAAGGTCTCCGGGATACTAACCATTGCCTGCACCTCCTTGTAACTCTCACCCATGTCTAACTTCCCTGTAGTATGTAGGAGTACAAAATAAATCAAGCAACAACAGGTCTTGCGACCCCTTGAGGTTACTTGCTCCCTAAGTTATTGCTATTTTAAGCGCCCAACAGTTTATCAGAGAGGATAATGATAGTGTGAACTCAATTAGGTTAATAAAATATGAATACAGTACAAAGGAAATTATTTATTCATTTACAAATTCAGTCACTCATGGGTTTCAGGCAAAGTGCTTGTCTAGGCGAACTTTATAAGAATCAACGGTGTTGCATTCTATAGCATCTCGGGGAAGCCCATTCCACAGATTGACAACTCGATTAGATAAGTTCGTAGATTCATACGAGTTAAATGATTTACCGCTTCTTTTGTAACCATTTCCCCTTGTGTAATTTGACTGATCGATTGTAAAGTACTTACTGCAGTTCAAATTGTCGATGCCTTTGATGATCTTGAAAACTTGAATTGAGTCACCGCTTAATCTCCACTGTGTTAGGGGAAAACGATTCCATTCCTCAAGACGTTCCTCAGATGGTATGCTCCTCAAACACGGTATAATTTTGGTAACTCGACGTTGAACTCGTTTGTAGTGTCTCCCTGGAATATACCGCAAGGTCTTCGAAATACTAACCATTCCCTGTACCTCCTTGTAACTCTCACCCTTGTCTAACTCCCTGGCCAGATTTCGCCTTCCAGAATTTACGTTTTGCGACTGGGGGGAGGGGGTGGGGGGGTTAAGGGGGTGGGGGCAGGGGGGAGGGTCAGCGAGGGGTCACATAAATATTGTCGAGGTGAGGGGGGGGGGGGGGAGAAAAGCTGATCTGGTAAGGGGGAGGAAGGCAGGGAGAAGTGGGAGGGTGGGTGGGTGGGGACGCAGGAGGAGGGAAGGATGTTGGGAAGTAGAGCGGGAGAGAAGGAAAGGTGGGTGGGAAAATTAGGGAGTGGGAAAAGGGGAGAGAGGAAGGAAGGAATGAATGAATGGAAAATGGGTGCAGGAAAGGAAGAATGGAAGGAAGTGAAGGAGGAGGTAGGAAGAAAGGAAGGGAAAATGGTAGGAAGGCAGAAAGGGAGGTAGGATAGAAGGGAGGGGGTGAGGTAGGGGAACAAAGGGGAAAGGAAGGAGAGAGGGATCGTACAGGAAGGTAGGACAGAAGGGAAGGGGGTAGGGAAGAACCGGGGGGAGAGTGAGAAAGGGAGGGAGCTAGAAAGGGAGGTATTGAAAAAGGAGGGAGGGTAGAATTTAAGTAAGCAGTAAGATCAATATCATATGAAATACTACAACCATTGAATATGATCGTATTCACGGCCCTCCGTGGGTTTCTCAGGTTTGGGTATGCAGCTTTTGGAATATCAACTAACCAAATTGCATTCGATAGCTAATTAAGTATGTTTTTATGGTGGTAAATCAAAGTTACCGTATTCTCAGCCCACTTAATTGATTACCGCCAAGAATAACAACATCAAATACATACAAAACCACAACAATATCCAATAACAACAATAACAACAACAATATCCAATAACAACAATAACAACAACAGATCCAATCACCCATTAGCCTTCCCCCTTCGACACAGGAAAAAATAAATGTGTTAGCTGGTGGTGTATAATAAGTGAAAATAAAGTTATCAGGGCTGCAGAAGGGGCGGGAGGAAAGAGGGGGTACGATGGTAGAAAAAAGAACTAAAGGCTTTATATTGGATCTGTACTGGTGACGTCCTTTTTACTATATTCTGGCAAGTATTAGATTATTTTATACAAGCTTAGGAAAGACCTCGAACAATTAGAAGGCTACACAGTATCTCATTTTATCCTTCGAGATATTTTCATTATATTCTGCCAACTATTAGATTATTTTAACAAGCTTAGGATGGACCCCGAACAATTATATGCTACACAGTATCTCATTAATCCTTTCAGCTACCACAGATCACTCCTTAGCTGAATATAATCGTCTAATAGTGTCCAAATAGATATAAAAATAAAGTTATCAGGGGTGCAAGGGGGCGGAAGGAAAGAGGGGGCCAGATGGTAGAAGAAAAGAGCTAAAGGTTTTATATAAGATCTGTACCAGCGACGCCCTTTTTAATATATTCTGGCAACTATTAGATTATTTTAACAAGCTTAGGAAGGACCCCGAACAATTAAAAGGCTACACAGTATCTCATTTAGTGCACTGTATTTCGGTGTGAATATCCTAGGTTCGAATCCTTGGAGTGCCACATACAGTATGTATGCATTAGCCTCATTGATTTCATTAATTAGGTTTATTTGTAAGTTAATTGGTGGGTTGGTGATATGAAAATAGGAATTAGTCCTTTGAGCTACCACAGATCCTTCCTAAACTGAACAAAAATAGTCTAATAGTGTCCAGAATATGACGGAAAAGGACGTCACCTGTACTGAACGGGTTAATTCCGATATATTTTGATGCCTTGATAAATGTAAAGGAACTTCTGTATTGTAAATATCTGGTTAAAAAGTAAACCTACGAAGATACGATGACGCGTTTCTTTTCTGGTTTTTGGGCTATTATTAGACGATTTTATTCAGATTAGGAAGGGTATATGGGCGTCAGAGGGTTTATTGGGATAGTCTTTACCCTTTTGACGTCCACAGATCCTTCCTAAATTGTATAGAATGGCTTATTGATAGCCAGAATAAACAGTCAAAATGCCTCCTATTTTTTTCAGAACTTGATTCTGGTACATTTTAGAGACTTGATAAAATTAAAGGAACCTCCGAAATGCAAATATCTGGTAAATAATTAAGAAGACTGATCGTATAAGAGGTGATAAAAGGAGAATGAGAGTATAAGAAGTGATAATTGGATAAGCGGTGTGTAGGAAGTGATACTAGGAGAATTAGAGTATAAGTGAGTAATAATAGGAAAAAGAGAGTTTAACCCCTTCTGTACCGGCTACGTCTTTTCAGTTTTATTATATATATATTTCGATGATTTTGTGCAGCTTAAGAAGGATCTATGGCAGTAAAAAGGGTTAAGTGAGATAGTTGAAAGCCTGTTAAGTGCCAGAGATCCTTCATAAACTGAATAAAAATCTAGGCCCTATTAGTAGCAGCCACTATACATTAATAAAAAGGTCGCCGGTACAGAAGGGGTTAATAATAGAAGAATAAGAGTAGAAGTGATAATAGGAGAAGAGCGTCCAAGAAGTTGATAATAAGGAGCTTTAGTAAAAAAATATGTGTAAATCAAGTTATCAGGCCGGCTCGATGGCGGAAGGACGTAAGAAGGGGAAAGAAGGCAACCAAACTTTCTTATCTTAGTGTTAGGCCTATGTGGTGTGTGTGTGTGTGTGTGAGAGTTACATTGAGTTATATAGATACGCAGACTACACAGACCCCTAGGTTCTTACTAGGCAGTCCGGCCTTAAAAACTGCTTATTATTTTTTATTTTATGTGTTATTTTTTTACTTGTCTGTTTTATATTCATAATCTTTTCATATCACCCCAGCCTCCTCTAGCTAGATGCCAAGCCTTTCCTGGAGAGCGTTGAATTGTGTCGCTCTCCGCCACTCTCACTGGTAGTTTGTTCCACTCTGTCACTACACTATAGATGAAAAAACTATTTGTGACATCTAGGTTTGCCTTTTTGGTCTTTAATTTCATTCCATTTCCGCGAGTTTGAGTATTATTGTTAAATATGAATGGCGCATTTCTATAGACTTCGTCGAAGCCTTTCACTATCTTGAAGCACTCAAAAGTTAACCACTCAGCCCTCAATTTTGTTCAAGAGAGAGAGAGAGAGAGAGAGTCCGTTTGTTTGTTAAGATAATGTAATTTGCGTTTAAGGTGAGGTTAGATGGAGAGAGAGAGAGAGAGAGAGAGAGAGAGAGAGAGAGATGAGATTATAGAGAGAGACAGAAGTATATGTTATTTGTTTGTTAAGCTAGGTTAGGTTAGGTTTAAGGTTATGTGGAGGTCTGTGTGATTAATATTTGTGTGAGAGAGAGAGAGAGAGAGAGAGAGAGAGAGAGAGAGAGAGGTGGCGAGGCTACTAACGAAAAAGAGAGTTCAAAGGGAAAGGAACGAAAACATGGTGAAG
The DNA here is from genome assembly GCA_032716605.1 of Paralithodes platypus. Taxonomy (NCBI): domain Eukaryota; kingdom Metazoa; phylum Arthropoda; class Malacostraca; order Decapoda; family Lithodidae; genus Paralithodes; species Paralithodes platypus. The sequence goes on from CM064523.1 coordinate 3,292,507, forward strand.
GGTTAAGTGGAGAGAGAGAGAGAGAGTGTTGCTTAGGTTGCAGTTTGGTTGAAGTAAGTTTTTTAAAGATTAATGTGTGTGTGTGTGTGTGTGTGTGATAAATTTGATTGTACTTAGGCTTATTTTCGGATTTCTTAGATTAGGATGTGTGTGTGTGTGTGTGTGTTAGCTTAGGTTGCAGTTTGTTTATAGAGTACGTTCGTATGTTTAGTTAGATTACGCTGTTTGTGTGTGTGATAGAGGGAATTTTTTTGTTTACCTGTGTGCTGTTGATTCTAAGAGACAAGGAGAAGCCAAACAAATTTCATGAATGGCTTCGTTCATGCATGGGAAATTTGTAAACGCTATGTAGGAACTGTTAGAGAGAGAGAGAGAGAGAGAGAGAGAGAGAGAGAGAGAGAGAGAGAGAGAGAGAGAGAGAGAGAGAGAGAGGGGGGGGGGGTGTTGTTGGTGCAGATGAAAGAAAGAGTTCAAAGAGATAGAGGTGAGAGAAGAAAAGGGTTAATTAAAGTATGGTTAACAGAAAAAGCGAGAGGGAGAGAGAGAGTGTGTGAGTGTGAGTGAGTGAGTGTAGTAGGAAAGTTTTCAAAGCGATAGAGACAATATATGTAAAGGAAAGTATTAAGAGAGTGAAAGGGTGTGTTTGTGTGTATGCGTGTAGGTGTACAAACGGAATGTGTTTTCAAAGAGATAGAGAGAAGAAAAGTGTAAAGGAAAATATTAAGAGAGAGAGAGAGAGAGCTTGGTGGTCTTAGTGACTGATTAAATTAAGGATTAAGTTGGCAACTAAAGGAAAAGGTTTCATTTATTTCTCTCCTGGCTGGCTGGTTGATTCTCTCTCTCTCTCTCTCTCTCTCTCTCTCTCTCTCTCTCTCTCTCTCTCTCTCTCTCTCTATAAATTAACGTGCTTAATTATATTGCTTAGTGGTTCTCAGTGCAAGTAAGTTATCGTTATATTACAAATGTTGTTTAATCGTATATATATATTTTCATTCCACATAAAACATTCAGTACTTCAGTTAAGAAGAATATATTTACATTAGATTTTGGAGGATTTAATGCTGTTTGTTACAATAAAATTTTGTTAGTAATTTAACATGTATATGGCTTTTTAACTATAAACAGTATATGGCCAGCCCAATTTTTTTTTTTTTTTTTTTTTTTTATATACATTGTGATACACATGTTGCTGGCCAAAGTGAAAGAAATGCGTCATACAATATCACTATCACAGCTGATGCCTAGTTATCATGAAATGAAATATATTTACAATTATTTACATAATTATTCGTAGTAGGACTGCATACATTTTTTCTGTAATAGTTTGCACATTAAGTTGAAAGATATTAGCATTATATCTTAAACTGTTCGAAACACAACAAAGCCATTCCAACAGCTTCCTCTATCTACAACACCCCTTCTCTGCTATCTACACTCTCCCAGCCGTATGGTCCTAGTGTACTTACTGTCTGATTTCTTCTTCTTTAGAACCCGCCGGCGTTAAAGGGGTCACCGTTTTTTTTTTTTTTTTATCTTTCTTTATCCAACTGTTTTAAGACGTTTATCAAAAATGTACAAATTTAGCTTGTCAAAACAAAAATATATATATGCTGGCTCGCTACCACTCGCCTGGAAAATATTGACACCTGGATGAGGGTAAACGTCTTAAAACAGTAGGCTGAATGGGGCCGAAGGGATACAAGCCAAAGAGAGAGGGTGAGAAAGAGAAAAAAGCGAGGTTGGCTCCCTTAAAGCGTAAGACATATATTAGTATTTATATGTGAAAGAACGATCAAAGCAGATGGTTTGTGGTCTGGTTACGATAACAGCTGCTCCCCTGGATGTTTGAGGTGCCCGAGTGTTGTAGGCTGGAGTCTGTGGTTGCTGGTGTAGTGGTGCCAGGTGCGTCATCTCCATCACACTTGCCTTGTAGAACACTGTCAGGCCTCCAACATTTATCTTGTGCTGTAAGGTGTAGGCTACAGAGGAGCGCCTTGTCGTTAACCCATACAGTACCAGGGACGTCCTTTTCATCATATTCTTACAACTGTTAGACGACTCTCTTCAGCTTAGGAAGGACCTCTAGCAATAATAAGGCTTCAGACTATCTCAACCAACCCTTTGAACTACCACAGATCCTTGATATAGCTGGAATAAAATACAACACACGTCGCTGGTACTCAGGGTTAATTTGCCTCCACTCCGGCTGCCAACCTCTCTCTCTCTCTCTCTCTCTCTCTCTCTCTCTCACACACACACACACACACACACCCACACACACACACACACACTCTCTCTCTCTCTCTCTCTCTCTCTCTCTCTCTCTCTCTCTCTCTCTCTCTCTCTCCCTTCAGGACGATGACGCAATTGTCCTTATATTCTGTTTACCATTAGATGGGTTTTCTTAGCTTATGATTTACCCCTAGGACTCAAAGGGGTATTTCGATCGCAATAAACCCTCTCGATAACATAGGTCCTTTTTAAGCTGCATACAAACATCTAATTTTAGCCAGAATAGAAGGTAAAAAGGCGTCATCCTACGGAAGGGGCTACGTACACACTTGCTTTTTTTTTTTCTCTCTGACATTCCTACTCTCCTCACACGCACACACACACACACCCACTCTTCCTTCACTTCCTTGCTATCCTTTCCTTCTACTTCCCTTACTCTCGGGTTTGCTATCTCAACTAGAATTAATTCCTGACCACCTCTCTGTGATCGTAAGGTCTGTGTGGCCAGTGGATCTATGTAAATCTCTCTCTCTTTTTATTTTATGTTTGTTCATTAATATATTTAATTTATTCGTTTAGTTTGTCGTCTTCATCTAGTTGATTCTAATGTTTTGTATTGCTTACTTTTCCTTGTGTATTTGTTTCGTTTTCAGCCTATTCTTCATCTTCTATTTTATGTTATACTGTATATACATTATTGAATAATTTCACGCATATTTTATCTTCATTGTTTTATTTCGTCTTCCTTGCATATTCCTTATTTGATTTCCTATTCATTTCTTCTTTCCTTTTGTTTATCTTCCTTAGTTTGTTTATTTTTCTTGTTTATATTGTCATTATAATATTATTTTATTTCGTATTGCCTTGCTTATTACTTCTTCGGTTTGTTTCCATATCCCTTCAGTTCTTCAGTGTGTTTCTTTATTTAACTCCATTTCTATCAACTAGTCCATAAATTATGGCACATGAAAATCAATTTATTCAGTATTTGGAACATTCATACACAAACAATCGCTCATTCTCCTTTCCATTATATACTCTCTCTCCCCCCTCCCCTCTCTCTCTCTCTCGGCCCTATTCCTGTAAGTACCTCTAGTTTCCCTTGTTAAGAGAAAGCCTTTGTTATTGGTCGAAGCTACATGGGCTACTTTCACAGGGATTGGAGAAACCTTTTGTTGTCAACCTTTTTTGAAGATTCTCATTTGTTTTTTTTGTTTCCTTTCATAATTTCATCTGCTTAAAGCGTTATTTCTTCTTAGCGATTTTGATTATAGTCTATTCGCTGTAAGTAGGCGATAAATCATTACCTCTATCCGCTGTAACTCACAAAGGGCTAGAGCAAATTGACCGTCAATTTCCACATCTATTCCTTGACTGACTCTTCCCAAATTGTAGAAATATTAGCTCGATTACTCTAGTCGTTTTTTGAGTTACAGAGGTTAGAGGTCATGAATTCTCGCCTACTTACAGCGAATAGACTATAGTTCTTTTGCTTTTACATTGTGTTGTCCCGGTTTTATTTTGTTTATTTTGGAAGTTTTACATTATCATAGCTACTTCCAGGAGATTGTATTCATTGATTTTGTTAAGGGGAGATTTCCACTTGAGGGATTATTTTCTGGACCCCTTTCTCCCTCGTGTTTACCCACATTGCTTTTTGAGATTTTAAGACGTTCACCCCATTAGTTTGGCGATTTTATGAACTTTCGCCCCACTTCTGTAAATTTTAAGACATTTCGTGTCAATTAGGTGTCGATTTTTTCCTGACTGTAATTTAGGAGGAACCGGCCTTCGGCCAGAACATTTTTCTACCGAAAAATTTACAAATTTATCTTTGAAAGGGGGTGTAATGTAACGCTTGATGGAGGTCTAAGGAATACACTAAAAACCTCCCCTTCAGCACGATGACTTACTTTTTATCATATTCTGGTCACCATTAGGCGATTTCTGTAGTATACAATTTACCTCATAAGTGTCAATTCGATCTTTTAAGGGGGGATGGTTCGCTTTTTGGGCGATTTTTGCATGTATTCATTATTTTTCTAGTTTCCTCCCTAGACCTCCATCAAATTTTAAATCCATTAGATCCCCCTTCTAGATTAATTTGTAAATTTTTCGGTAGAAAATTTTTCCGGCCGAAGGCCGGTTCTTCCAACATTACAGACTCACTATCGTTCGCCAGGGCAAAAATCGACACCTAAATAGCACGAAAGGTCTAAGTATTGACGAAGAAATGGGGCGAAAGGTCTTAAAATCGACTAACTAATCTTAACATCTGAAAACTAATGGGGCTAAACATGAGGGAGAAAGTGGTCCAGAAAACCGACCCATCCCCCGTTCAAACCCTCTGAATATCATGGGTCCATCTGAAACTGCATAAAATCGTCTAATATTAGCCAAAATCAAAGGTAAAGAGACGTCATGGTGTTGAATGGGTTGGGGGGGGGGGGGGGGGGGGAGGGGGAGGGGCAGAGAGCCTTCTACTTTGCTGTCCTATTCTTCTTCTATAAACTGTGCATGTCTATACTCTGTTTCATTTCATTTGACGGTAAATTGAATTCCTTGACAACTGATTCCTCGATAACTACCGTAATGGACAAATATGAAACTACTATGTCTCTGCTTCATATTTAGACACAGTTTATATAATTAGCACCATATTTAACTACAAAATCTTCAAAATCAAGGAGAAATCTCGATGAGTTATAGTAGTATTAAGGCTGGACCACCTGGTAAGGACCGCAAGGTCTGTGTAACTCTGTGTAACTTTCTCAACCAACCTATCATATTTCCAACTTTGTCTCTAGTCTTCATATTTTGTGTTATGCCTATCACTTCATCTCTCATTGTATATCCAACTTCTTATACCCTTCTGTACCGGCCACGTCTTTTCAATTGTATTCTGGCTACTATTAGACTGTTTTATTAAGTTTCAAAATGGCCTCTAACAATTAACAGGCTTCGAACTATCTCACTTAACCCTTTTTACTACCACAGATCCTTCTTAAGCTGCACAAAATCGTCGAAATATAGCTAGAATACAATGAAAAAAGACGTCATCGGTACAAAAGGGGTTAGACCTTTCCGCCGACCCACCCAGAATATATAATGGTTAACCCTACTTGTAAGGTGGGGCTTCGATCGAGTTTATAGATCGATGTGCCACAAAGAAACTCCTTCTTTACCACTTTCTTGTGTTCTCACTTTTTATTTTGACTACATCTATATATCTATCTCTATCTATCTATCTGTCTGTCTGTCTATTTATCCATCTTTATCAACCTATCTATAATTTCTCTCCCTGTATCACTAACTTGCCATTCTACACATTTTCTCGATCGCTTTATCTCTTCTCTTTGTATTTCTCCCTCGATATATGTTACGTTCCACCCGAATATCAGGTCAGGATAGGTCAAGTGAAGGTATTGAGGGATAAGCCTTTACAACGGCACCTCGTATCATACATTCTACTTTTCCTATTTGTCTGAAGAGTGTAGAGAGGGGAGAAGGGGTGTTGGAGAGAGAGGAAGCTGTTGGAGTGGCTTGGTTATATTATTTTGTCCTTCTTGTGAGATCGATGGAGCCACAAGAAATCTCCCTCTCTGCCGCTTTTTCTTATTTCTCACTCCCGCTGTCAATAAGCTAGTTTTTCTCTTTATAATTTGAACTCTCTCTCTCATCATCAGTTTCTTCTTCCATTTCTCGTTTTCCGTTGCTTTCCCTGACTCCCATTTTCTATGCACTCAGCCAGGTCGAGTTAGGCCAGACATTAACCCCAATTTCCTTGGGAGAGGTTTTTCCTATCATCCTCATTATAACTTTTTCTCTTTTGGTTCTTTATATTATTCACTAGCCCTAGTATTGATTGGTTATTTGTGATTTCTTGTATTCTTTGTTTTGTTATTGTCCCATATCCTTTCCTCTTTATTTACCTATATTAGCTTTCTTTTCGAGCTTTTTTTGTCATGCATTTGTTTTATATTCCTTTAATTTTTTACTTGTTCTCACTTTCTTTCTTACTTATGTGGTTTTACTTTTCCGTTCATGCCATTTTCTCCCCAGTTACATTTTCTAAGAACTTTGGTTTTGTTTTCGTAACCATGAAAGGTGAAACGAGAAATATTTGTAACCACTTTAAATACCTCAAATCCATCTTAGTTCATATTAGTTATCTCTTTATTCCCACTATGCTCCCTTCCCATTTTCTCCCAAATTCCATTTTCTAAGCACTCAGCAGGATATGCCCTTTAATATTGTCTGCCTTCCTCGCATATTCTTTCCCTTTCTCACTCTCTTCTGTTCTTTCCTTTTCGTTTCTTCCTTTCTCATGCTCATCCCCAATTCCTATTTTATAAGCACTTAACAGGCTAGACTTAACCAGACAATAACCCAAACTTTCCTGGCGAAATGTCCATATCATTTGTTTTCCTTCTTCCATGTTCTTCTCCTTTCCCTTTTCTCACTTTCTTCTCTTCTTCCTTTTTCGTCTTTTCCTTGCGCATGCTCTTCCCCTATTTCCATTTTCTAAGCACTCAGCGAGGTAGACTTAACCAGACATTAACCCAAATATTCCTGGTGTAATGCCCCTATTTTCTCGATCTTTCTCTTTTTCCCTTTCTCAGTTTATCTTCATTCTTTTTTGTATTTTCCTTTCCCGTGTTCTTCCCCCATTCCCATTTTCTAAGCACTCAGCAGGGTAGAGTTAAACAGACATTAACCCAATATTCCTGGTGTAATGACCCGTATTTTATCTATCTTTCTCTTTTCCCTTTTCTCAGTTTATCTTAATTCTTTTTCGTCTTTTCCTTTCCCGTGTTCTTACCCCATTCTCATTTTCTAAGCACTCAACAGGATAGAATTAACCAGACCTTAACCCCAAGAGTTCCAAAGGTTAATTAATGTGGTTTTATGTTCAGCCTCGCTCCTTCGGCCTTCCCCTTCGTCTTTAAAGGTAATAGGAGACTCTAGTGTATTTGCTAGTGATGCTAATTTAAGAGTTTTGTGAATGTTTTAAAGTGATTTGACTGTAGATATGTGATTTTACTGAGTCAGTCAGTCAGTTGCCAGCCCTTACTCCCACCAGGGGTAGGGAGGATCAGTAAAAACTCGAGAAAGGAAAAAGAGGTGTCGGGAGGAGAATTCCTAACATTTCACCCACAAAAAGCATACAAACATTTAGAAGCACTTATCACTCATCAGCCCCCGAAAAACAATGGCTTCACCTCAGATGTTATTATACTTACATAATATGTTATTACTGTGAGAACACAAGCTATTTACAGCAAGGAACTCCACACAGGTCCTTTTATCTGTGTTATCGCTTCCCATTTTCTATTTCCCTGTAATCTTCCTCACTCCCATTTTCTACAGCTACTCAGCAGGGTAGACTTAACCAGACATTAACCCCAATAGGCTATTCCCGTGAGAAGCCCAAAGGTTAATGTGGTTTTGTATTCCACTTAGCTTAGCCTTGCTCCTTAGGTCTTCTTATATACCGCGGCGATATTCGCACGGTCTACTCGTCGGATGTGACTGCTTTTTATTCTGAAATTATCCTACGGCCAGCGGTTATTTGCCCCCTGCTGGCAATATATAAGATGATGATAATAAGTCCTAGGGGTTCATGGGGGACTTTGACCCCCTCAACCCTAAAAACGGTCAAATGAGAAGTGAACGCAGAGAGCGTGCGAACTGCAGTGGTAGGCTCCTTGAATGATATCATAGGTAATTTAAGACTTGGCTATATTAAGTTTAGTTACGTTGATCGGTGTACAAGTGATTTGTTCGTTTGTTTTAAATGAAAGATGGGTGAAAAGGCAACATATTTACAAGCAAATAAAAAATGTCTCCTTATCTTGATTTACTTCTCCCTTTCTCGTTTTCCATGTTCTTCCGTTCCCCCATTTTCTATAAATACTCAACATGGTAGACTTATCAGACATTAACCCCAATATACCCCTGAGAGTTCCAAAGGTTAATGTGGTTTTATGTTCAGCCCCGCTCCTTTATGCTTCTTTCCTCAATATATGAAATATCAGACTTTAGTTTTATTTTCTATAGGCTAGACCCGTTGATTCGAGTGGAAGTGATTTTGTTGGTTTGTTTCTAATGAAAAGTAGGTGACACGGTAATAAATTTACAGACAAATTAAAAATATGCCTACTTTTTTTCATTATCTTTTTCTTGCCTCCTTGTTTCTCATTTTCCTCCTCACTCCCATTTTCTGTAGCTACTCAACAGGGTATGACTTAACCAGATGTTAACCTCAATATTCTCCAAAGCGACCCAAAGGCAAAGGTT
>CM064523.1:3301138-3366138 GCA_032716605.1 Paralithodes platypus
AAAGTTATGACCCGATGTTCACGAAATCTAGTGGGTGGATAGAAAAGGAAGAAGCGATTCAGTTTAGGAGATTGGTAGAGCACATACCTTCGCCAGCGTAGGTGGTTCACAAAGTTATGAACCGATATTCATAAAATTTGGTGGGTACATAGGACATGGGCCAAGGTAGTGATTCCATTCAGGAGGTTATAGGTAGAGTCCATGCCTCCGCCAGCGTAGGCAGAGGTACGCACTATCCCGAGTGCCCCCTCTAGTTCTGTGATTTATTATTGTTATTGATATTCTTTTTATTATTATTATTATTATTATTATCAACATTATTACCCGGTATTATTATTATTATTATTATTATTATTATTATTATTTTCTTCCTCTTTCTTTTCCTTTTCTTTCTCCAATTACTTCATTGTCTTAATTTGATATTTCGAACTCCCTTTCTCTCTCTCTCTCTCTCTCTCTCTCTCTCTCTCTCTCTCTCTCTCTCTCTCTCTCTCTCTCTCTCTCTCTCTCTCTCTCTCTCTCTTCATCTTTACTATCCTTTCCTTCCACTTTCTCTTAGGGTTGCTATCACTACTAGGGTCCTCGCCACCTCGCAGGATAGTAAGATCTGTGTGGCCAGTGTATCTAAGTAAATCTGTGTAAATCTCGCTCTGAGCTCAACCCCGGGCCCTCCTCCCCAAGGTTTTTAAGTAATTATAGCATGATTCTCGGCCATTTAATAGTCAAAGGTCATGCGGGCTGGTTGGTAAGTAGGTTGGCAGGTAGGTAGGTAGGAAGGTAGGAAGGTAGGTAGGAAGGTAGGTAGCAGGGAGAGAGGGAGGTAGGTAGGTAGAAGGATGGTAGGTAGGTAGGAGAGAGGGAGGTTTGTTGGCTGGTTGGTTGTTGGTAGGTTGGTTAATATTTCAGTAGGTAGGAAAGTTAGCAAATAGGAGGTAGGGAGGTAGGTGCGTAGAAGGGATGGAGGATAGGTAGGTAGGTAGGTTGGTTAATAAATCGGAAGGTCGGTTGGTTGGCAGACAGGTAGATTAATAAGTAAGAAGGGTGGTTACTCGGTGGTTTTCAAAGTTGTATGGTAGGCTAGAAGGGAAAGGTGATAGAAAATCTGTTTGGACGGTCACTAATTAGGTTGGAAGGTGGATTGGAAGATGATGGCATTAAATAGTTGCATATAATTAACGACTGTAGTTTGGTAGGTAGGTATTAGGAAGATAGATTGGTAGGTAAGCAGCCTGGAGGAGGGTGGTAGGTAGGAAGGTTGGTTGGTAGGTTGGTTGATAAGAAGGAAGGGTGGTAGGTAGGTCGGTTAGAAGGTAATTTGCCAGTAGGTAGGAAAGTTAGCAAATAGGTTGGTTGATATGTGAAGTTGGTAGGCAGATTGGTACATAATTGCAATTATTAGTTGGTTAGCAGGTTATTGATTTATACAGAATATTTGTTGGTTGGCAGGAATGCAATTGATTGGTAGTTAGGTAAGTAGATTTTATTATATAAGGTCAATTGGTAAGTAAATTGATGGGTTTGGAAATTGATTTTTTGGTATTCAAGAAATTGTAGTATGGTCCTCGGCCATTTATACAAGTTAGAAGTTACACGGACTGGTTGGTAAGTAGGTTGTTAGGTAAGTTGGTAGTTAGGTAGGAAGGAATGTAGATGGGTAGCTAGGTTGATTGGTTGGTTGGTAGGTAGGTAGAAAGTAGAGAGGCTAGGTAGCAAGGTAGGTTGGTTGGTTGGTAAGTAGGTAGGTAGCTAAGTTGGTAGGTAGGTAGGAAACGGAGGATAGGTATTAGGTAGTTAGGTTGGTTGGTAGGTAGGTAGGAAGGAGGGAAGATAGGTAGTTAGGTTGATTGGTTGGTTAGTTGGTAAGTTGATAGGTAAATAAGCAGAATGGAGGATAGGTAACTAGGTTGGTTGATTGGTAATTAGGTAGGTAGGTAGGTAGGAAGGAAGGAGAGAGAATAGGTAGCTAGATTGGTTGGTAGGTAGGTAGAAAGGAGAGGATTGGTAGCTAGGATGGTTGGTAGCTAGGATGGTTGGTTGGTTAGTAGGAATGAAGGAGGATATGTAGTTGGGTTGGTTGGTAGGTAAGTAGGTAGGTAATTGCCTAATTGGTTGATTGGTAAGTAGGTTGATGAATTGGTTGCTTATTTTTTTAGATTGCATGGTTGTTGGTGGTAGGTAGGTTGACAGGTAGTTTGCTAAATGAATTGGTTGTGGTGGTGGTTGGGTATAGTAATTTTGCTGGTAGCTAGTTTGGTTGATTAGTTGATAGGTTGATAAGTAGTTGGTTAAGATTATTGTTTTAGCTTGGGTGGTTAAAACTGCAGGCATCGATATATAGAAGATAATTATGTTGTTGTTTTTCATTGATGGAACTTGAGTTGACTCTGTTTTAGTGTGCTAATTGCATTTAAGCTTATATTGCTGCTTAATATCGATGTCTAATGTTTGTACATCCTTACATCACGAAAATAACAAGTGGTCAGTTAAAATGGGGCTGTGGATTTATGCTCGGACGCTCATTACAAGGGACTGTAGTTCTCGAAAAGGGGCTCCAGTCCTGACGCTATTCTTGTATTACAGTGTGCTGGTTTAATAATCCAGAAAGGTCGATAGCCTCTGAAGTCCTATTTTATCTAACTAATCCCCAATAAGTTCCTTGGTAGTCTTGAGTTCTTATGATTGGCAGAAGCACACACACACTCACACAAACACACACCCCATCAACAAAATATTTAACCACCTGAACAGACAAATATACGTACCCACTTACATACACGCACTCTCTCTCCCTCTCCCACCCCCCCCCTCCTTCCCTCCCTCTCTCTGCCTCCCTCCTTCCCTCTCTCTCTCCCTCCCTCTCTCCCTCTCTCTCTCTCCCTCTCTCTCTCCCTCTCTCTCTCCCTCTCTCTCTCCCTCCCTCCTTCCCTGTCTCTCTCTCTATCTCTCTCTATCTCTCTCTCTCTCTCTCTCTCTCTCTCTCTCTCTCTCTCTCTCTCTCTCTCTCTCTCTCTCTCTCACGCCATCAACGAACTATCACATACACATCACATACAGTACACACACATACCATCACATACACCAATCAACAAACGTACCCACACACACACACACACACACACACACACACACACACACACACACACACACACACACACACACTTCCCCTTCCTCTTGGTCCCCCCCCCCCCCTCTCTCTTTCTCTCACACACACACACACACACACACACACACACACACACACACACACACAAACACACTCCACCGCCCTCCCTTACACACACACTATATCTCTCTCTCTCTCGTACACACACATACACTCCCTCGCGGCTCGCTGGTGTAATGACTAGCGTCTTGGACTTCCACCCAGAAGGTCCCAGGATCGCGCCCACGCTCGGCGCTTTAAAGATTTTTCACAAGCACTGAGTCGTTACCGTCCCTCATGAGCAAGGGGATGGGGATAGTAGTACAGGACCTCAATGGAAATACGCCTAATCGGCCTTATTGGGATATCCTTTGCTGGCTTAGCATGCGCCAGCTTTAACAATTATTATTATTATTATTACTCCCTCCCTTACACACACACCCATCCTTTCAGAGCACCACCATAAACCCACACACACACACACACAGACACACGCACACACAGACACCCACACACACTCCCCCATCTCTCCCTCCCTTACACACACCCATCCTTTCAGAGCACCACCATAAACCCACACACACACACACAGACACACGCACACACAGACACCCACACACACTCCCCCATCTCTCCCTCCCTTACACACACCCATCCTTTCAGAGCACCACCATAAACCCACACACACACACACACACAGACACACGCACACACAGACACCCACACACACTCCCCCATCTCTCCCTCCCTTACACACACCCATCCTTTCAGAGCACCACCATAAACCCACACACACACACACACAGACACACGCACACACAGACACCCACACACACTCCCCCATCTCTCCCTCCCTTACACACACCCATCCTTTCAGAGCACCACCATAAACCCACACAGACACCCACACACACCCACACACACCCACACACACTCCCCCATCTCTCCCTCCCTTACACACACCCATCCTTTCAGAGCACCCCCATAAACCCACACACGCACACACAGACACCCACACACACTCCCCCATCTCTCCCTCCCTTACACACACCCATCCTTTCAGAGCACCACCATAAACCCACACAGACACCCACACACACTCCCCCATCTCTCCCTCCCTTACACACACCCATCCTTTCAGAGCACCCCCATAAACCCACACACGCACACACAGACACCCACACACACTCCCCCATCTCTCCCTCCCTTACACACACCCATCCTTTCAGAGCACCACCATAAACCCACACAGACACCCACACAGACACACGCACACACAGACACCCACACACACTCCCCCATCTCTCCCTCCCTTACACACACCCATCCTTTCAGAGCACCCCCATAAACCCACACACACACACACACAGACACACGCACACACAGACACCCACACACACTCCCCCATCTCTCCCTCCCTTACACACACCCATCCTTTCAGAGCACCCCCATAAACCCACACACAGACACCCACACACACCCACACACACTTCCCCATCTCTCCCTCCCTTACACACACCCATCCTTTCAGAGCACCCCCATAAACCTTAATATGCTCGACATGAAAGAGCATATTGATGGCAGCCATATATTACTGACACCCTTCATTAACTATCACCACCACCACTGTTAATTTATTACTATCACTACCACTATTACTTTATTATGTATTACTTCTACTATCAGCAGCACTACCACTTATATAACTGTTACTATCACCATCATTGTTACTGTATTACTGGCTTCTTTAATTAACTATCACCACCACCACTATTAATTTATTACTATCAGTATTACTTTATTATATAGTTCGTCTACTATCAGCAGCACTATCACTACTATCACTCTTACTATCACTTTATCACCATCCTTATTACTGTATTACTGGCTTCTTTAATTATCACCACCACCACTATACATTTATTACTATCACTATTGCTGTCGCTATCGTCAACACCATTACCACCACCACCACTATACTGTATGTATTTCCATCATTACACCCATTATAATCTTACCAGTTAGAAAATAATGGAGAATGGTGCGTTTCCAGTATCATTTGGGTACTGTATAGGGTGTAAGTAATCTAAGAGAGAGAGAGAGAGAGAGAGAGAGAGAGCCAATGGGTGTGAGAGTAATGACCTGTGAGAGAAAAAGGAAGCCTGGGCGTGAGAGAGAGGAAGTGTGTGTGAGATAGTGAGTGAGGAAGGACAGAGGCTTTATTCATTGAGAGAGAGAGAGAGAGAGAGAGAGAGAGAGAGAGAGAGAGAGAGAGAGAGAGAGAGAGAGAGAGAGAGAGAGTCTGGCTAATTTCTAAACTGATGGCTTAAACACACACACACACACACACACACACACACACACACAAAAACCACACACACACACACTCGCGCGCTTTCATAACTTTCTATATATTCATTTATAAACTGTCTTGATAGCGTAATGCAGAGTGCGCGGAATTTCGATGTGAGTATCCTGGGTTCGAGTCCTCGGAGTGCCACATGTATTTGTTGATTTCATTAATTGGGTTTAGATGTGAAGTTGGTTGGTGGAAACAAACATAATAATATACAATATATGTAATTTAGTATCTAAATTCTAGCCGCTTCTTTTATTAATCACACTCGCTCCTGTAATTGCTATTTTCTCTATTGCCATTGTTCCTGTTTTTGTTTTGTTTTAATAAATCGTTTATTTTTGAGTTAAGGGGAGACTGGCCGTTTGTTTGGTCTATTAATTCATGTATTCATATATTTTTTAGTTTCATCCCTAGACCTCCATCAAGCTTAGAAAAACACCCTCTAGACCCCACTTCAAGATAAATTTGTACATTTTTCGGGGCCGGTTCCTCTTAAAATTGCAGGCTCGCTATCGCTCGCCAGGAAATAATCGACACCTAAATGGCACTAAAGGTCTCAAATTTGACAACGAAATGGGGCAGACGGTGTTAAAATCGCCAAACTAATGAGCCGAACGTCTTATTATAAAAAAATGGGGCTACACATGAGGGAGAAGGGGGTACAGAAAAACGGTCTGCTTCCCCATAACTCCCAAAATATACATTCGGGTACCAGGGATGAAGCAAATACATTATTATTATTATTATTATTATTATTATTATTATTATTATTATTTGCATAGTATATACCTATATATTGATTTTATTTGTATTATTTCAAAAAAATAAATGTTTTGAGAAAAGAATCCCTTTGTCCACTGTCCAAGTTATTGTTTGGATCTTGGCGTTGTCTTGTTTCTCGGTTATTTTGGCTTTTCTGTCTCTTGCGTTATATTCCTGTTTTTATTCAACATTTTCAGTGCCTTGCTGTCTGTCTGGCTGTCTGTCTTGCTGTCTATTTGTGTGTTCGTCATCCTGTTGCTTTACACTATGTGGTCCGACGTTTGGTGTGTTGTTATGATGTATTGTTTAACCCCTTCAGTGAAAAATATTATATAGTTAAAATAGGACTTCAGAGGCTATCAACCCTTCTGGATTATTAAGCCAGCACACTGTAAGTCAAGAATAACGTCGGGACTGGAGCCCCTTTTGGAGAACTCCAGTCCCTTCATCCCTTTCTGTACCGGCAACGTCTTATTTAGTTTATGCTGGCTACTATATGACCATTGTATTTAGTTTAAAGAGGTCCTCCAACAATTAACAGGCTTCGAACTATCTCAATTACCCATTTTTACTACCATAGATCCTTCTTAAACCGCACAAAATCGTCTATAAATAGCTAGATTATAACTAAAAAGATGTCTCCGGTACAGAAGGGGTTAGCCTAATTAGTATTGAGGATTTTGATTGATCTATTTCTCTGTATCTTTTATTTTTTATTCTCCATCGACTCTCTCTCTCTCTCTCTCTCTCTCTCTGTCTCTGTCTCTGTCTCTCTCTCTCTCTGTCTCTCTCTCTCTCTCTCTCTCTCTCTCTCTCTCTCTCTCTCTCTCTCTCTCTCTCTCCTTAATTCCCTCCCATTCCTGCCTCCCAACCTGGCTCTCAGCTTGTAAATGGGAGCAATATTTACTAACCGGCAACTGACATTACCGGGCTGATGTTGCCATGTTGTGTTTAATGGCTCTTTTTATCTCCCGCCGCGAGGGCTTCAGGAGAGAGAGAGAGAGAGAGAGAGAGAGAGAGAGAGAGAGAGAGAGAGAGAGAGAGAGAGAGAGACGAACGGAAACTGAAACTGAAAGTGGTAGACATGTAGAAATGACGAATTGAAAGGACAGTGAGAGAGAGAGAGAGAGAGAGAGAGAGAGAGAGAGAGAGAGAGAGAGAGAGAGAGAGAAGGAAGAAATGTGAGATATATCAAAGATTAAGAGAAAGGAAAGCATATAATATAATGAGGTTGTTGTGTGTGTGTGTGAGAGAGAGAGAGAGAGAGAGAGAGAGAGAGAGAGAGAGAGAGAGAGAGAGAGAGAGAAGAGAGATAAAGAAAGCGAGAGATCAAAGAATGTGGGGCAGACATAAAGTGAGACCCAGAGAGATAGTATGGCGAAGACTTTAAAAAAGACGAAAGAGGAAGGGGGAAAGAAAGGAAGGTTGTGGCTTTTAAAGGAAGGGAAGAAAAGAGAAGGAGTAAAGCTATAGAGGGAACAAGACAAGGGAGAACTGAACCGTGCAAGGAATGATGGTGTGGAGTTAGAGGAGATGAAGGAGAAATGTAAAATATTGAGAAGGGGGAAGAAGACAAAACTGTATATATATATATATATATATGAGAGAGAGAGATGGTATTTATGCAGAGGGTTGACGCCACCTCCCGAAAACTTGTCTATAAGAAAACCGCACTTGGATATGATTGTCCAGCTAGGCTATGTAGGCTATAAAACGGCAAAAGACAACACACATCAAACGATTATTCTACTTATGAAAAAGTGGAAATAGTATATAGAAAAGGGAATTAGACAGGGAGGTAAGCGTGATAAAGATAAACTTGAGAGAAATAGTTGAGAATAGCGAAGCCAAAACACTGAATAACAAAATGAGAAATATGACAAAACTAGAATAAAATCACTAAAAGAAAATTAAGGCAAACTAATGAAAAAAAAACCCTGCAGAGTAATTGAAGGGCAAGAAGAAAACTAATTAAGTCAGTCAGTAGCCAGCCCTTACTCCCACAAGGGGTTGGGAGGATCAGCAAGAGACACAAGAAAGGAAAACGAGGTGACAGGAGAACACACACAAAAGTTTGCCCACATTAGCAAGCACATAAGCATTCTGAAGCACCAAGCACTCAAGCTCCCGAAATCAATGGCTTCACGTCTGAATAACTTAAATTAAACAAATAAATACGAATGAAATAGAGTATCCGACATACAGTTACATAAATACACAAACCACACAAACCGTTTGATCCAAAATATGGTGATCCGTTCATAAAAAATGTTGATAGATGATTTATTCCCATAAACTAAGACATTGGAAGAAAACGCTAGTACAACATAATTAATAATGAAACATAAACGAATAAATAACTATGTAAAGGAGAGAGAGAGAGAGAAAAAAAATTAAGTCAACACTGTACTTACCGCAACGCCATTCTTTATTTTTATATATATAATCACTGACCGACTTAAAATGGAAGCAAAAAGAATGGCAAACATCTAAAAGCGAAAAGGAAATAAGAAATAGAAGACCAGAGAGTGACGAAGGAGTCAGGACACAAATAGAATAACAAGAAGAGTTGAGGAAGCAAGGAGTGAAAAAGGAGATCAGAGAGAGAAGAGGGTACGAGAAAATATTACATGTCAAATATACACAAGGAATGATGGAAATATATGAACTAAAAGGATTAATAGTATACGGAAGATCTATATAATGAAAGTATGCAATATATATACCGCCTCTCTCTCTATCTCCCTCTCTCTATCTATCTATCTATCTATCTATCTATATCTATCTATCTATATATGAGTGATAAGAGCTCTCTCTCTCTGTCTCTCTCTATTCATATATAAGAGGGATTAAGTTTAAAGTCATAGTATGTTTACAGAGTTGCACTTAATTATGCAGTAACAGTACATTAACAACATGAGAGAGAGAGAGTACAAAGGAAATCAAGCAACAACAGGTCTAATGACCCTTCTAGGCTGCTTGTCCTCCAAAACACTGAGGATCAAGTGTCCAAACAGTGGTTTAGAGTGGGTAAGGGAACATTGGAAAGGGAACTACTGCCCTAGAACTAATGTCCGTGGCAGGATTAGGAAGTTAGTAGGGGACAGATGGGTTAGTAACTGAGGGGGGGATAAAATAAAGTTCTTCATTTACAAACGCAGTGAGTCGCGGGTTTGATGCGAGATATTTGTCTAAGCGGAGTTTAAATGAATTAACGGTGCTGCAGTCTATAACGTCTCGGGGAAGCCCATTCCACAAGTTGACAACTCGATTGAAGAAGAAATTCTTAGATTCGTGTGAGTTAAAAGATTTACCAATAATTTTGCAACCGTTTCCCCGCGTGTAATTAGATTGGTCGATAGTGAAGTACTTACTACAGTTCATATTGTCGATGCCTTTGATGATTTTGAACACTTGAATTAAGTCACCTCTTAATCTGTGCTGGGTTAAAGGAAATAGATTTAATTCTCTAAGATGCTCTTCGTATGGTTTGTTCATTAGGCTAGGTATCATTTTGGTAACTCTACGTTGAACTCGTTCTAGCTTGTTTATATCTTTTTGGTAATAAGGGCACCAGGATTGAACGCAGTATTCCAGAAGAGGGCGGACTAAGGAATTGTAAAGGGTTAGGATAACTTCTTTGGATTTATGCTCAAATGACCTGCCTATAAAGCCAATTATTTTGTTTGCCTTCTTAACAACTTCTGAACATTGTTGACTCGGTTTTAGGTTACTCGACATTGTTACTCCCAGATCGGTTTCTCTGTTTACATTCTTAAGCTGAGTGCCATTCATCGAATAGTTTGCTTTCTCATTTAGGTATCCGATATGTAGTACTTTACATTTATCCGCATTGAAACTCATTTGCCAAATTTGGGCCCAACATGACAATTTATCTAGATTGTGTTGCAGATCGTCAACTTGTTCTTTTGAGAGTACGCTATTTGCAATTTTTGTATCGTCAGCAAATTTTGAGATTGTACAGGTGAGACCCTCATCTATGTCGTTGATGTAAATTAGAAAGAGAATTGGTCCTAGTACCGATCCCTGGGGTACCCCGCTACTTACATTGGTCCATTTAGATGCCTTACCGTTTATGACTACTCTTTGTTTTCTGTCGCTGAGCCAATTTTCTATCCATTTCAACACACCGTCTTGTATTCCATGCGCTTTTAGTTTTAGCAGTAAACGTTTGCGGGGAACTTTGTCAAAGGCCTTTTGAAAATCAAGGTATATAATATCTACAGCTTTACTCTCATCGTAGAGGTTAAGGATATCGTGGAAGAAGTCTAAGAGGTTTGTTAAACAGGAACGTTTTTTACGAATGCCGTGTTGAGTATCTTTAAGTAAGTTATTTGCCTCTAAGTGATTTACGAGTCTGTCTCTTATGACCGTTTCTAACATTTTACATACAATTGAGGTTAAGCTAATTGGACGATAGTTACTGGGTAGGGATTTGCTGCCTTTTTTGAATATCGGTGTTACGTTGGCTAGCTTCCACTGATCAGGCATAGTCCCAGACTGCAAGGATTCATTGAATAACAATGTCAGTGGTTTGGAGAGCTCATCCTTAGCTTCCTTTAGAACTCTAGGCGAGATTGTATCAGGTCCAGGCGTTTTATTTACCTTGAGTTTATCTAAACAATTCAATACTTCTCTCTCTGTAACGGTGGTATTGCTTAGAACATCTGAATTATCAATCTGAATCGGCGATGGTGTAGGGATATCACTGAGGTCTTCGGTTGTAAAAACTGATGCAAAGAAGGTATTGAGGGCATTACTCATTTGTACTTCGTCTTTGGTGTATTCTCCATTTTCATCGACTAACGGTCCAACAGTTGAAGTAACTACTTTTTTCTTTCTGATATAACTATAGAATTCTTTCGGGTTTGTTTTACTTTGATTCGCAACATGTAACTCCAGGGTCTTTTTACTTTGCTTAATTAACTTAATTAGAGCGTCGTAGCTCTACAAATTGCACCCGTTCTTCGTCATTTTGTGAGGATTTTAATCTATCATTAGCAAAATTTTTAGCAAGCAGACAGTCTGAAATATCTTTATTCCACCATTTGGGCTTATCATTATGGCCTGGACGCCGTATTTTCGATGGTATGCAGTCTTGCACTGCCTTAAGGTAAGTGGTTGTGAAACACTCCCAAGATGTATTTATATCGTTATTGTTAGTCAGAAACCTCCAGTCAGTTTCTTTAAGCTTTGATTTAAGTTTTATGAAAATTTTCTTTCTTGAAATTAGGGACTTTCTCAATGCTGCTATTTGATTTGTTACTAGTAAACTTTAAAGTGAAAGTTACGTACGATGGTCGCTGTTACTGAATTCATCACCAACATTCAAATTCTCTATTAATTCTTCTTTTGTTGCGAGTACAAGGTCAAGCACATTATTACCACGGGTCGGTCGGAGATTGTACAAATTGAAAAAGTTAACTCTCTTGCAAGTTAGCATAGAGGTCGTGTCCAGAGTGTGAAGTAAGAATATCGCCCCATTTAGTCACGGGTAAGTTGAAATCGCCAAGAATTACGGTATCTTGTATGTTAGTTATTTCTGCAATTTGTTCATAAATTCCACTGTCAGTTTGCACTGATTGAGATGGGGGTCTGTATAATAAAGCTAGAGTTATTTTAGTTCCTCGTTTATTATTTAATAGTACGTAAGATATGTCTATATTCGCAATTTGAGGTTTTGACATTAAGACGGGATTAAGACTCCTTTATAAAAAACAGAACTCCTCCTCCATTTCTATTGATCCGACTTTTCTCAAACATTGTATAACCAGGAAGCGTATATTCGGCTAAAAAGTCTCTGTCTTCCGTATTTAACCAAGATTCTGTAATGCCGATTATATCAAAATGTTCTGTAAACACGATTTCCTCTAGATCTGAAAATTTATTGCGTATGCTACGAGCATTTACATAAAACACCTTAAGAGTATTAGAGTTGGATGTTACCGATTGTGCATTGTCTGAATTTTCAGTTCGTATTTGACTTACACTACCCTGTCTGGGGTCTGGTTGACCCCGTTTTTTGAACGGAAATCCTTGACTGCATTGTTCAGCAGACGACCAAGACGTGCAGCTCCTACTTCATTGAGATGTACACCATCTCCTGAAAACAAAGATTTATCATAGTAAAAATGATCCCACGTGTCGACAAAGCCGATGTCCTCCTCCCTGCAGAGTTTGGCTAGTCGGCGATTTGTACTGGTAGCAATGTTGTAGAATCGGTTTTCTACATCAATCCGGGGAACAATTCCTGAAATTAAGATTCTATTAGATTTTTCCTTGAAGGACCTGATCAGCCGCCGGTACTTGCAAAGTAGTTCCTCTGACCGCGTCCGTTGGACATCGTTAGATCCAACGTGGATGACGTACGTAGTGCTTGCGGGGGCGAGCCTGGAAACCTCTTCCACAGCCACAACAATGTCGTCCACGCCGCCACCTGGGATACAGAATCGCTTTCTGGTCCTGGGTGCCCTGGCGCAGAACTCGGTTAGTTGGCCACGGACCATGGAGTCGCCCACAAGCCGAACTTCTTCCGTTTCCTCTTCCTCGTCAATAGCCAGAATTTTGAAGCGGTTTTGGCATGTTGTCGGGATGACCTTCCTGGTACTGGTACTGGGATGCACATTTTTTCTCACTAACTGAAAATTGTCCTGGGGGGGAGTGAGAGTAGAGTCATTATTATTTTCTGCAACATCTAAGGTAGCTGCTGGTGTGGGTACCGGTACCGGTACTGTATGCACTGGAATGGCGGTTGACATCGTAGTGGTTTCTTGGGCCGAGGGTACTCCTACGTTGAGTGTGGCAAATTCTTGAAGGGATTCAAGCTTCGTAGTCAGGGCATCGATCTTGCGGTGAGCTGCATTCAATTCATCCGCAATCTTCTCTCGGAGCTGGCAAAATCTACAAATTTGGACATCAGTATCAACAAACATGGTAGGGCCAAATTTACCGGAACAACTCGTGCAGGTTCGTTGCGGCGCCATGACTATATAATCACAATATGCCTAAAAATCACACAAATTTATGGTAGCAAAATGGTACAATTAAAGCCTGAAAATCACACAAAATTTTGTTAGCAATATGATAAAATTAATATGCCTGTAAATCACAAACAATATGTTAGCAATAGAACACAATTTATGCCTGAAAATAAAACTAAAATTGATGTTAGCAGTATGAGAGAGAGAGAGAGAGAGAGAGAGAGAGAGAGAGAGAGAGAGAGAGAGAGAGTAATGGAAGGGAAAGAGGAAACACGGACTGAGACAATAGTTCCCTCCATGCTTCAATACTCTCTCTCTCTCTCTTTACTTAGCCAGTTCTCTATGTTGGTGGTGTATTCCCTGCCTCTCATTCTTCCTCTGTTTCTCTCGCTTTCGCTCGTGACATCGCCTTAATTTAAAACCCAAATAATATCCATGAACAGACTTGCCAACAAACATATCGATCCATATGTCTCAGCAACATTATAACTCATTCTTGTTACTATACCTTGTTCCAAATAAGTTGGCCGAAAATCATGAACTCTAACCTCTATAACTCAAAAGGGGCTAAATCAAATGTTCTGTAAATGTCCACATCTATTCCCTGGCTGACCCTTCCCAAATGGTAGAAATGTTAGCTTGATTGTTCTAGCCGTTTGTGAGCTATAAAGGTAAATGTTCAAGAGTTTTGCCCTACTTATTTGGAGCAGAGTATATAATATTTAGCATAATGATCTAAACATTTGTATTCCACCATTAAACCTGTCATGATCGGTTCATTGTCAATTTTGAACACACACACACACACACACAAACACACACACACACACACACACACACACACACACACACACACACACACACACACACACACATTTACAACGAGGACAGGAGGGGGGAGCGGGGTCCTTAATTTCATATCGTTGTCTCCCAGCTTAATCATCTATTGAATAACTAGAGTGGAGGATACAATTTAATAATGTTTAGCCCCATTAGTTTTCAGATGTTAAGATGTTTGCCCCATTAGTTAGTCGATAGTAAGACCTTTCACCCCATTTCTTCGTCAATATTTAGACCTTTCGTGTCGATTTTTTCCCTGGCGAACAATAGTGAGCCTGTAATGTTGGAAGAACCGGCCTTGGGCCGGGACATTTTTCTACCGAAAAATTTACAAATTAATCTAGACGGATGTTAATCTAATGGATGTTGTTTTTTTTTTGTTTTTTTGATGGAGGTCTAGGGAGGAAACTAGAAAAATAATGAATACATGCAAACATCGGCCAAAAAACGGCCCATCTCCCCTTAAGAGATTTTAAGACGATACTTCACCCCACTTCACCCCATTCAGGGGTTATTATTTTTGTGCCAGCTAAAGCACGCCTGTAATTTATAATTTATAAGGCCGGCACATTTTTGTATGGACAAATTATAAATTGTGCTTGGAGGGAGTCTGGGTGGACAATTTATAATTTAAAGGAAGTCTGGGGAAGTCATTTTTGTTAGCCCAGCTGACAAATTAAAATTGCTCAACAATTGTATGAATAGTACCTCCATCAATAATAAAGTATGATATAATAACAACAAGACGTTGGACCAGATAGTGTTTAGTTTGTTCTGTATTGGTTTCAAATTAGTATATATAAAAATTATACGTTACTGGTAAGAAAGAAAGACAGAGTTATTTTAATTTTCATATATAATTAGTTAATGAATCTTTGCTGTCAATTATATATATACTGTATATGTGTGAGAGAGAGAGAGAGAGAGAGAGAGAGAGAGAGAGAGAGAGAGTGTGTGTAGAATACCATGAAGGAATCAGAGGTAGGAGGGAACGGAATATTATTTTAGGAGTTTGCTTGTTTTTGCCGTTGTCGAGCAATGTGTTGTAGTTTGTCCCCTAAGACCACATATTGTTATGTTCAAAGTTTGTCCTGTAGCTATGCCTACCTGTTTTTTTTTTTTAAACAGATTAATTACACACAGCCCCGTAAGGATCAATGTATTGGTTGTTCTGCTCCTTTATGAACACACACACACTCATTTCTCTCTCTCTCTCTCTCTCTCTCTAGTAAGGACCTAGTAAGGACCTTGAGGTCTGTGTGGTCTGTGTATCTATGTAGCTCTATGTAGCTCTCTCTCTCTCTCTCAGGTAGCCCATTAGAACAGCCGGGTGGGTTAAGAATGTTCCTGTTTACATGGGTTTTTGGGGGGCTAGAGTGTGTGGCAGAGAGAGAGAGAGAGAGAGAGAGAGAGAGAGAGAGAGAGAGAGAGAGAGAGAGAGAGATAAGGGGGGGGGGGGGAGGTAGTAGACATAGGTAGAAGTAGGATGATATAGAGATTTAAACGAAGATAAATGAGAATCAGATGGAAATTTAGTTACACAGATACTCAGACTACACAGAGCTTGTGGTCCCTGCTAGGTGGTCCGGCCTTAATACAACTAGACAAGGACAGTTGATAGTAGATAGACAGCCAAATAGAAGGCTCTCTCTTCACCCTCCTCTCGCTCCGGCTAAAAAGCCGTACCGGAAAATAGGATGAAGTGTAAGCTTATGGGTCATGAAATACTCACAACGAAAGTTTGTATAGAGTTACATAGATACACAGACTGCGCATACCTTGCTTTCCCTACTAGACAGACTGGAACTTGCAGTCGTTTCACCCAATTAGTTTCGTGATTTAAACTCTTCACCCCATTCAGTTGTCAATTTCTCTAGGCGAGCGATAGCGAACCTGCATTTTAAAAGAAATCGGCCTTTGGCAAGGACATGTTTCTCTCGAAAAATGTACAAATTTATCTTGAAGGGTGTCTGGGTGGGCAAAAATTAGTTTAAGGAAATCTGGGGAAGGTGATTTTGTTAGCCAGGGAGAAAATAAATAATACTTCGAAAATTGCACAACTAAGCAAAACCCTAAATAGTCGTTAAACACAAATATAAAAATGACCAACGTAACACGTCGAACCAGGAACTGTTAAGCCCTTTGTTTGTATATATGTTTCAGAAGTATTAAAATTTTGGCTAGTTATAATAAATAATGAATAGATTTTTCTTATATATATATATATAATTCATTACTGAATCTTCGCAGTGTTAGTGTAGACGAGAGAGAGAAAGGGAAGGAGTGGGTGTGTGTGGGGGGGACTTTGGTTAGAGACAATGACTACTATAAATAGTTAAGGGAGCCCACATCGCTTTTTTTTCTCTTTCTCGCTCTCTCTCTTTGGCTTGTATCCATTCGACCTACTGTTTTCAGACTTTTACCCTCATCCAGGTTTCTATATTTTCCTGGCGAGCGGTAGCGAGCCAGCATACAATTTTTTAGTTTTGACAGGAAGCTAAATTTTTACATTTTTCGATAGAAAAATTTCGAATTCTCCATACAATGGTGGCTCGCTATCGCTCGCCAGGAAGAAATCGACACCGGGATGGGGATAAACGCCTTAAAACATATTTTGGCTGAATGGGACCGAATGGGTACAAGTCAAAGAGAGAGGGAGAGAAAGATAAATAAATAGATATAATAGATATAATAGATATAATAGATATAATAGGTACATTTCTATTTAATAAGAGTAGAATGGAAGAAAAGAAAGATTTTTTTTATAAGTTCTGGAAAAAAAGAGGGAAACAAAAAGGGAAAGAGAGAAAAGGAGAGAAAGATAAACAAAACAAAAAGCCGGCGACCCCCCCCCCTCCCCCCTTACTGTACATTCAATAAAGCCGGCGACCCCTCCCCCCCCCACCCCCTTACTGTACATTCAATAAAGACGCCGAGAATAATAATTCAGGAATTGCTTCACCAATCCTGCCAAAAGGCACTTAAATTTAAGGGGGGATGGGCCTGTTTTCTGGACCACTTTCTCCCTCGTGTTTAACCCCATTAGTTTTCAGATGTTAAGATGTTTGCCCCATTAGTTAGTAGATTTTAAGACCTTTCGCCCCATTTCTTCGTCAACATGTAGACCTTTCGTGCTATTTAGGTGTCAATTTTGTTCCTGGCGAACGATTGTGAGCCTGTAATGTTGGAATAATCTGCCTATAGTCGGTACATTTTTCTACCGAAAAATGTACAAATTAATCTACAAGGGGGATCTAATGGATGTTTTTTTTTTTATTTGATGGGGGTCTAGGGAGCAAACTAGAAACATAATGAATACATGCAAAATTCGTCATAAAGTGAAACCCCCCCCCCCCCCCTTGAACGTGTAACAAAACCAAACCAATACTCTCTTCAAATACCACGCCGCTGCCTAGAAATGTCTCAGATTTGGGTGACGCATATAGAAAGTGGTGGCGACTCTCCATACCACATCCTCCACTAACCCCCCCCCCCACCATCCCCCCCGTTCACTATATTCCCCTCCCCCCTCCCGCCCTCAACTTGACCATTTTTTGTACACAGATTTTAGCAGTTCATGAGAGAATATTCATATTTTTTCACCAACCAACTTTACTTCTAAACTCAGTTAATGAAATCAACAAATACATGTGGCACTCCAAGGACTGGAACCTAGGATACTCACACCGAAATTCCGCGAATAGTTTAGGTGCTTATGTTCTGGGTGTGGTGTCCCGAGTTTGAATCCCCGGAGGACCATATGCCATCATTAGTTTATTCAAGTACCTTGGGGTTTGTAATTGATGATTATTGTTGAGAACGGGGTGTTACTTATATAATGCATTACGCTATCAAGACATCTGAATTATTATGTTTTTTCCACCAACCAACTTTACCTCTAAACTTAATTAAAGAAATCAACAAATACATGTGGCACTCCAAGGACTCGAACCTAGGATACTCACATTTATAAGATATACTTTGGGTGAGAGTTAGCAAGCCTGCTACTAAAACTATATTGCTTTAATAATATTATGGCTGTATCAAAAACTGTCAATAATAATAAAACACTTCATACTAGCACTTCATACTGTGTCGCACCAGATAGTGTTAATAGGGTTTCCGGTAAACTCCCTCGTGTAAATCCACATTGAATATCCAAACGTTTCACACCATTAGTTTGGCAGTAATAAGACGCTTCACCCCATTCAGGTGGCAAATCTTTTTTTTCTGGGCGAGCGACAGTGAGCCTGTAATTTAGAAGAAATCATCCTTCGGCTAAAACATTTTTCTCCTAAAAAAGTACAAATTAAGCTTGATGGGATTTGGGTGGGCCTTATTTTGTTTAGCTTGGAGGAAGTTTAGGAAGGTTTTTGCTAGCCTAGGGATAAACTAAATACATTGCTCGAAAATGAAAACAAAATAACAAGTAGAATCTTTATCAATACATCATCAATATATCCTAATAACTCACAAGATATTGTAGCAGATAGCCTTAAATTGTAGATTTGTTTCAGAAATATTATAATCTCATGTTTCAATATTTTCATAGGAAGGTGTTTGGTGTTGGGAGCGAAATTACTAAATGAGAATATTACAAAATGTACGTGTTTAGGTTATTTGTGTATCAACCAGACCAGACCAGATGGCTGGAGTAAAATAGGAAAGAAGAGTATCTGGACTGAGGAAGAACAAGCGGAGAAGTGAGAAGTACAGTAGAAGACTGAAAGTTCTAGGGCTCGACTTCCTTAATAATCCAGAAGGATCGATAGCCTCTGAAGTCCTATTATAACGAAATATACCATGCAAATTGGGGAGAGAGATAGAGAGAGAGAGAGAGAGAGAGAGAGAGAGAGAGACAGGATAACATGAACGTGAAAGTAGGAGGAAGCAGATTATACGTTATACGTTTCTTCTATTCAGCAGCTGAGCTCTGGTATTTTCTCCCTGAATCCATTTTCCCTCATCCTATTACTTAAATTGCTTCTAACTCCGTGTGTCCAGACATTTTGGTTCGAACATTCCTTGATATTGACCCTGTCACTCTTTTAACTCCGAGGGAGGCACTCGTCACAAGCGGTTTTGCCTCTTGTGTCCTTCGTCAACATCCCCCCCCCCCCCCCCCCAAAAAAAAAAAAAAAAAAAAAAAACGTTCATCAATCGATAGGACGTCGGATCAAGTAGTTCAGGTCTAATCCAGCAGACGAGTTCCAGTACTTCTATTAAAATTTTTAACAATGCAGTTCCAGACTGCACGACATTTTTAAATTTTTGATATATTCGTAATTACTGAATCGCTGTAGTGTTACGGTATATATATATATATATATACATTATTCTACAGATATTTTCACAGCAATTGTTCCGAGGAACTTGCTTCAATTGTGCCGCCTCTCCACATCTTTCCCCGTAGAACTAGGGCAGCTGAGAGCGCCCATGAATTTACACTTTCTCCTCCACAATGCAGAACTTCTGCTTATCAGAATTCATTTATCCCCAGAGCTACTACTCTTTGGAATTCACTTCCCTCGAATTGCTTTCCACAAACTTACAATCAACAAATGTTTAAATCCAGTTGTTACAAACATTTTATGAATGGAGGATGCCTTTAGGCACATGGACCTTTTTGTTTTATCTGTGTTTTTCCTTCCTCCGTTCATTGTCTCTTAAAAAAAAAAAAAAAAAAAAAAATATATATATAGAGAGAGAGAGAGTGAGAGCATTAGGCGATACGTTATTTACGTATGTGACAGCAAATATATACTCGTTGATAGCCAGCATGATGAGTAAAGGTGTAGGCCTATAGACAGTCATCTAAAGAATGAACGAATGAACCGGATAGATTAACATACTGTAGATTAATTAGGCGTATAGCAATCGAAGCAAATACAGGCCTACTACATGCATACATGTACTTGTATTTTGTATGGAGGCCTATGTATGTATATACACAGGCACATACCCCATTGCTAGGGGTGGCCGACTAGAGACAGAGCCCGAACAGGGACAACCCAACACACACACACACATCTCTCTCCACCCCTCCTCTCACTTACTCATGCCTAATATCCCAATATCTTCGAAAGATGTACTTTCTACCCTCTCTGGGCTTAATACTAAGAAGGCTTACGGTCCGGACGGTGTTCCTTCTGTTGTACTAAAAAACTGTGCTTCCATAATGACTCTCTGCCTAGGCAAACTCTTTCGTCTCTGTCTCTCCTCTAACGTTTTCCCTTCTTGCTGGAAGTTTGCTCTCATTCAACCTGTCCCAAAGAAGGGTGAACCCTCTCAACCCTCCAACTATCGTCCAATTGCTCTCATCTCCTGTATCTCTAAAGTTTTTGAAACTATTCTTACTTCAAATTTCTTAAGCATTTATCTTCTCATAATCTACTCTTAGATCACCAGCATGGATTCCTTAAGGGTCGCTCTACTGGGGATCTCCTTTCATATCTTACTAACTCTTGATCATCCTCCTTCCGGGACTTCGGTGAGACCCTTTCTATTGCGCTAGACATATCGAAGGCTTTTGATAAAGTCTGGCACAAATCTCTAATGTCTAAACTACCCTCCTTCGGATTCTATCCCACTATCTGTGCCGTTATCTCTAATTTCCTTTTCAGGCCGTTCCATAACTGCGGTTGTGGACGGCCATCGTTCACTTCCTCAATCTATCAACTCCGGTGTTCCTCAGGGTACCGGCCTATCTCCAATTCTCTTTATAATATTAATTAATGATCTCAGCTGTACCTCCAGTCCTATCCATTCATATGCTGATAACTCTACCTTACACAATTCAACTAGTTTTCCAATACCCCCAAACAAGTAAGCACTCAAAAAATCACGCGAAGATGCCATAAAACACTTAAATTCTGACCTGTCAACCATTTCCATTTGGGGCTTTCAATGTTACTTTCAATGCTTCCAAAACACAATTTCTCCATTTATCTAGCCGTAAAGAACACCCACAGGACTATCCCTTATGTTTCAACAATACAAAAATCAATCCTTCATCGCCCTTCTGTACCGGCGCCGGCCTTTTAACCTTATTCTGGCTATTATTAGATGATTTTATTCAGTTTAATAAGGGCCTCAAGCAATTAACAGGCTTCTAACAATCTCATTTGACCCTTTCTACTACCACAGATCCTTCTTAAACTGCACAAAATGGTCGAGATATACTTAAGATACAATTAATTGAGAAGATGTCGTCTGTACAGAAAGGGTTAATCTTGTCTGGTGCAGGGAGGGTCTTTATGGAGCAGTCCTGTTTCACTCCATTTTTTCGAGATTTGAAGACGTTTCACCTCAATAGTTTGGCGATTATATGGCGCTTCACCCCATGAAGGTGTCGATTTTTATCTGAGCGAGCGATAGCGAACCTGTAATTTAGGAGAGATCGACTTTAGGCCTGGAGATTTTTCTACCGAAAAATGTACATATTTAGCTTGAAGGGGATTGTGGGGGTGTTTTTTGTTGTTTTCTTTGGAGGAGGTCTGGAGAGTCGTTTTGGGGGAAAACAAAAAATTACATTCCTCTAAAATGGTTGAATCAAAACTCTTAGCCCCTTTTGTACCGGAGACGTGTTCTAAATTTTATTCTTGATATATTTAGACGATATTGTGGAGTTTAAGAAGGATCTGTGGTAGTAAAAGGGGTTAAGTGAGATAGCTTGAAGCCTGATATTTGCTGAAGGCCTTTTTTAAACTGAATATAATCGTCTAAAAGTAGCCAGAATAAAGTTGAAAGGACACATCGGTACAGAAGGGGTTAATAATAATAATAATAATAATAATAATAATAATAATAATAATAATAGTAATAAAACAATAGCATACTAACCCCCAACATGTCGCATCAGATAGTGTCAATCTTTCTGTACCGGCAACGTCTTTTTAAGTATAATATAGCTACTATTTGACAATTTTATTCAGTTTAAAAAGGGCCTCCAGCAATTAACAGGCTTTGATTTATCTCACTTAACCCTTTTTACTACCACGAAACCTTCTCAAACTGCACAAAATCGTCTAAATATAGCTAGAATAAAAATAGAAAGACGTCGCACCAGATAGTGTTAATAGTGTTTCCGGTATAAAGCCTCGTGTAAATCCACCTTGAAATACCAGACGTTTCACCCCACTAGTTTGGCAAGAAGAATACGATTCATCCTTTATTTTGGCCATCAGAAGACGTTTCACCCAACTAATTCGGTGCTAGTAAGACCTTTCACCCCCTTAATTTGGCGATAATAAGATGCTTGGCTTCATACAGGTCTCGATATATTTTCTGGGCGAGCGAGAGCGAGCCGGTATTTAAGAAGAAATCAGCCTTCGGCCAGAATATTTTGTTCTCGAAAAATGTAAGAAAATTAACTTGAAGGGGTTATGGATGGGCCTTTTTATTGTTTGTTTGAAGGAAGTCTGGGAAGGCGTTTTTGTTATTATATTTCTATTTTAGATACTCAGGCCCAATCCCCACTTTTCCGATTTGTTTCATCGCTTTTCCCTTTTTGTTTTGGTTGGGGGGGGGGGGGGCGACTCAAGACAGAGCCAGACTAGGGATAACACAACAGAAAACAATGAACACAAAATACAAATTCACGTTTTTGTTATACCCTGTTCAAAGTAAGTAGGCCTAAACTATTGAACATTTACCTCTATAACTCACAAACGACTAGAGTAATCGAGCTAATATATATACCATTTGGGAAGGGTCAGCCGGGGAATCGGTGCGAAAATTTACAGCCCATTTGCTTTAGCCCTTATGAGTTATAGATGTTAGGGTGTAAAAAGGTTTGGACCTATTTATTTGGAACCAGATATAGGTGTAATGGTTTAGATGCTTATATTCTGTGTGTGGTGTCCAGAGTTCGAATCCCGGGAGGACCATATGTTTTCATTAGTTTATTCTAGTGCATTGGGGTTTCTAATAGAGGTTTAATGTTAAGAACGGGGTGTAACTTTAAGGAGTCCACCTCGCTTATGTGTTTTATCTTTCTCTCCCTCTCTTTGGCTTGTATCCATTCGGCCCCATTCAGCGTACTGTTTTAAGACGTTTACCCCCATCCAGGTGTCAGGCGTCCTCCTGGCGAGCGGTAGCGAGTCAGCATATATATTTTTTGTTTTTACAAGCTAAATTTTTACATTTTTCGATAGAAAGCCGGATTTCTCTACACAATGCTGGCTCGCTATCGCTCGCCAGGAAGAAATCGACACCTGGATGGGGATAAGCGTCGTAAAACAGTTTGCTGAATGGGGCCGTATGGATACAAGCCAAGATAAAAAAAAAACGGTGACTCCCCTTAATAGCCTACTGTACAAACTATAATGCATTGCTCGTAAGTGGTAAAAGTAAACAAATTCCTCCACAAAATAAAATTATTCATACAGGACGTCGGACTATGTAGTATCAAGTCCATTGATTGTAAATTTATTTCGGATATGAAAGCAATGTTTTTTTTTCTTCTAATCTTGTGAATGTTTTTTTTTCCTAGTGGGGGAAGGGGGAGGAGAGTAAAGGTTTGGTCAGGAAGGTAAAGTAGGAAATTACGAAGGAAAGTAGTAGATTAAAAGTAGGTGGGCACACCACCTTGCTTTATTTAGGAAAGGGCAACTTTATTTTTATTAAAAAAAAAAAAAAAAAATGGATGTTTAGATGATGGTCTCTTTCTCAGTGATGTTGAGTCGAATTCTTCTGATATGTTGTTTCGCTGGTGACATTCATGTATTCAGGGGCTCTGGCTTTCTTCAGGAGGGTCCTTCATATTTGTAGGGATCCCCTGGTGTTCTGCCATTGTCCAGGTTGTGGGGGGTGGTGGTGGATGTCTGCGGTGTTATTGTTGGATGTTCTGGTGTTCTTGTTTAACTGGCGATGGCCTGCCACTGAGTTGAAGGAAGAGGTTCTCCTTTGAAGGTGAGATCCACTGAATAATGTTGTTGAATTTGTTTGCTATATATCATCAACTACTGAATCATTGCAGCATTACGTGTGTGTGTGTGTGTGTGTGTGTGTGTGTGTGTGTGTGTGTGTGTGTAAGAGAGAGAGAGAGAAGGCTAACATGAAAGACGTTGAGGTAGGTAGGAGGGAGCAGCGTATACATTATATAGGTAAATAAAGTAGCCAAGGAGAAAGCAAGCCCGTAAATCATGGTGTAGGTTAACCCCTTCTGTGCCGACGACGTCTTTTCCATTTGATTGCAGCTATCTTTAGATGATCTCTGTATTGTTCCATCTATCTACAGTACGTATCTATCGCTCTATCTATCTATCTATCCATTGTTCTGTCTATCGCTCTATATATCTCTCTATTGTTATATCTATTGATATATTTATCTATCGCACTATCTAGCTATTTATCAATGTATCTTTTGCTCTATCTATCCATCTATCAATATATTATCTATTGTTCTGACTATCTATCGCTCTATCCATCTATCTATCGCACTATCTACCTATCCATCGCTCGATATACCTATCTATCTATATCTATTTCCTCCCCCAGTAACAACCCTTGGGAAAGAGGAGGAGGAGGTGGGGGGAGAGAGGAGGAGGAGGAGGAGGAGATAACGGGAGGGGGAGGGGAGGGAGGAGGAGGAAGGAATGGGGGGAGAGGGAGGGAAGAGGAGGAGGTAATGGGAGGGGGAGGAAGGAGGAAGAGGTAATGGGAGAGGAAGGAGGAGGAGGAGGAGGAGGTAATGGGAGGGAGAGGAGGAAGTAATGGGAGGGGAGGAAGGAGGAGGAGGTAATGGGAGGGGCGGAGGAAGGAGGAGGAGGTAATGGGAGGGGGAGTAGGAGGAGGTAATGGGAGGAGGAGGAGGAGGTAATGGGAGGGGGGGAAGGAAGAGGACGTAATGGGAGGAGGATGAGGTAATGGGAGGGGTGGGAGGAGGAGGTAATGGGAGGGGGAGGAGGAAGGAGGAGGTAATTGGAGGGGAGGGAGGAGGGAGGAGGAGTACAAAGGAAATCAAGCAACAATAGGCCCTTCTAGGCTGCTTGTCCTCCAAACCACTGAGGATCAAGTGTCCAAACAGTGGTTTAGGGTGGGTAAGGGAACATTGGAAAGGAAACTACTGCCCTGGAACTAATGTCCGTGGC
The DNA here is from genome assembly GCA_032716605.1 of Paralithodes platypus. Classification (NCBI taxonomy): domain Eukaryota; kingdom Metazoa; phylum Arthropoda; class Malacostraca; order Decapoda; family Lithodidae; genus Paralithodes; species Paralithodes platypus. Next base: position 3,326,336 of record CM064523.1, read on the forward strand.
AGGATTAGGAAGTTAGTAGGGGACAGATGGGTTAGTAACTGAGGGGGGGATAAAATAAAGTTATTAATTTACAAACGCAGTCAGTCGCGGGTTTGATGCGAGATATTTGTCTAGGCAAAGTTTAAATAAATCAACGGTGCTGCAGTCTATAAGGTTTCGGGGAAGCCCATTCCACAAATTGACAACTCGATTGAAGAAGAAATTCTTAGATTCGTGTGAGTTAAAAGTTTTACCAATACTTTTGCAACCGTTTCCCCGCGTGTAATTAGATTGGTCGATAGTGAAGTACTTACTGCAGTTCATATTGTCGATGCCTTTGATGATTTTGAACACTTGAATTAAGTCGCCTCTTAATCTGCGCTGGGTTAAAGGAAATAGATTTAATTCTCTAAGACGCTCCTCGTATGGTTTGTTGTTTAGGCTAGGTATCATTTTGGTAACTCTACGTTGAACTCGTTCTAGCTTGTCTATATCTTTTTGGTAATAAGGGAGGTAATGGGATGGGAGGGAGGAGGGAGGAGGAGGTAATGGGAGGGGAGGGGAGGGGAGGGAGGAGGGAGTTGGGGAGGGAGGAGGAGGGAGGGTTGAGATAACAATAACCCTTGCTCTTAAAGATAACCTATCACTCACAGGCGGAGAGAGAGAGAGAGAGAGAGATTTGAACTCTATTATTGTACAGTACACTGTTGTGAATGTAGTCTTTCTCAATTAATATTTGTTCTAGGACGAAGAGAGATAGATAGACAGGCAGATAGATAGATAGATAGATAGATAGATAGATAGATAGTTGGAGAGAGATAGAGAGTGAGAGTGAGTGAGAGTAATTAACGATGCTCGAACTTCATCATATGAAAAACTCTTAATTGATTGAATTAATCATACAATGGCCAGGGGGTGAATTTTATGTATTGTATGCCAAATAGAATACTGCATTGTGTGGGATGAAAGGAGTGTGAACCTTATTTGGTCTTAAAGGGTGAGGGGGAGGTTATTTTATTTTATTTTTGTTTTATCCTCCCTGTTTCGCTCCATTAGTTTGCAGATTTAAAGACTTTTCACCCCATTACTTTGACGTTTCACCACGATCAGGTGTTGAGGTTTTGGGGCGAGCGATAGCAACTGCCGATTAAATAAAATTAGCCTTCGGCCGAGCAATTTTTCCATCGAAAAATACACAAACTTAAGTCTGGAGGAGAGTGAAGGAAGTATGGGAAGGCGTTTGCTTTAGGTGTGTGTGTAAAAGAGGGATAAAAAAAAAAAGGCTTTCTACAATGAAGAGGAAAGGATCTGGTGACTGATCCAGTAGACACAAAACAGAAACTAAAATAAACACATTGCTATATAGAAATAAATAACAAGAGAACAACACACACACACACACACACTCACACAAAAGAGGGAGATTGAGAAAATATATAGGCAAACACTAGAGGTAATTCTTTATGTATTCTCTTCCATATTCACAATTGTATGAATGTTAATAAATATGTCTATTGTTTTTTTTATTATTATATATATATATATATATATATATATATATATATATATATATATATATATATATATATATATATATATATTTATACAGTAGAGAGATACAAAGAGAAATGTTGGGGATTTAGGGCAACATACCTCTCCTTTGTACCTTTCCCTTCTCTCTCTCTCTCTCTCTCTCTCTCTCTCTCTCTCTCTCTCTCTCTCTCTCTCTCTCTCTCTCTTCCTATCCTTCTATTATTCTCCCCTTTTTTCTCTGTTTGTCCTTTGAGGTTTTCTTTTCTACCGTTTGATCATTCATTACATTTTTTGTGGAGATCAAATATGTTTAATTGAAGTGCGCCAGTGAAAAATGATCTCTGTCTGTCTGTATGTCTGTCTCTCCCTCTCTCTCTCTCTCTCTCTCTGGCTGTTTGTCTATCTATCTTTCTATCTATTTATCTGTCTTTGTTGCTCTCTCTCTCTCTCTCTCTCTCTCTCTCTCTCTCTCTCTCTCTCTCTCTCTCTCTCTCTCTCTCCCTCTCTCTCTCTCTCTCTCTCCCTCCCCCTCCCCCTCTCCCTCTCCCTCTCTCTCTCTATCTAATTTATCTATATCTATCTATCTATCCATCTCGTGAAACGCATTGCAGTTTTTGTTTAAATGTGCTCTCCCTACTTTCTTTTTATACCACAATGTATATATTACTCTGTACCAGAAAAATGATACCACCTGCTATTCCGCATTTAACGTAAACCCCGCTCACCTCACCGGAAGTTACTGTCATGTTGTGTTAGTCCTTTTCCTTCTACTCTGCAACGATACTCTCAACTGATACAACTGAATATAATCGTCTATTAACCCGTTCAGCAGTACCGGTGACACATCCTTTTTAATTATATTCTCGCAATGATTGGACGATTTTATTCAGCTTAGGAAGGACCTTAGCAATAGTATTAATGCTTCAAACTATCTCAACCAACTCCTTTGAACTACCACAGATCCTTCCTAAGCTGCATAATATCGTCAAAATATAGCTAGAATTATATAGAACCGGCTTTTTTTTTAATCTTTCTCTCCTTTTCTCTCTTTCCCTGGCTTGTATCCATTCGGCCCCATTCAGCCAACTGTTTTAAGACGTTATTCCCATCCAGGGCAAGGATTGTTTTCCTTAGAGTGTACCTCATACTCTTCTTTTCCCTCCTTCATTGATTCAACCAAGCATGGGACTGGTATTCTCGAAAAGGGCCTCCAGTCCTGAAAATATACTTGACTTGCAGTGTGCTGGCTTAACAATCGAGAAAGGTTGATAGCCTCTGAAGTCCTATTTTAACTAACTAATCAACCAAGCAAACCATAATCCTCTACGCGAACTTTTTCCCCAACAATGAAACCCCTGAAACTCCTAACTAACCCCTGAACCTCCCAACTAACCCCTGAACCTCCTAACTAACCCCTGAACCTCCAATCGAACCACCTCTAAGACACAGTTCAATCCATCCTCTTCAAACAGCACCTCATCACCCCCCTTCCCTCCCCAACCTTTGTGTCCACGAATTCAGCTGTCATCATGAATCAATTGTCAGGGGCACTGTTGCAGGGAGGGGCAAGGGGGTGGAGGGGTCAGAGGAGGTGTATTTGTATTTGTATTATAATTTGTTGTTTATTTATCGTTTGGCTGGGGTGAATACCTTTCGTTAGACGCAAACTAGAATAGAAAAGAAACCCGTGATGTCTGGATTCCTGATAATTATAATGGAATTATGTATTTTATATAATTATGTAATTTTTTATATGTATTATGCCTAGTGTTTTATCTCGTATTCTGGGACTTGGTTTTTAATGCCAGTAGCTGGGGAAAGAACTCCATGCGTGGCATCTTAGTTTTCTTTCACTTAGGTTAATTAGAGCAGCTATATCAATGGATCAGACAATATGGTAGGCCTATTCGTATATGAACAATTCTAAATCGCCTATAGACGGGTTATTTATGTATGGACTTTGCTCAATTTTCTACCACTTGTACACTTTCACCCGCTGAATCCAATGGCACAAACAAAATTAAAATCGGACTATTACTTTAGGATTTAGGTTTTGAATCGAACTCCAGAAACGCCCGAAATGAGCACTTTTTCAACTTGTAAAGTCTTCTGTAGCCCAAACTAAAAGTCCAAATTAATTCTACGTGGTGCCATACGATTTATCTCGCCCAACACCTTCCAAACGTGGTTGTAGATTCCATTTCCGAAAAGCCATTCGTACAGAATCAAACGTTATTAAAAAAAAAAACATGTTTTTTGCCCAGGCAAATCGGTGATTTTGGTCGAATTTTGACTTGTCAATATTATTACATGTTTGGATTCGTAACGCCGTTGCCGTTTCAACGGTATTATTATGTTTTAATTTTGACAAATTTTAAAGGCCCAATAGGCCTATTTTAAAGTTTACAAATTCCATAGACAAGTTATTTATGTACGGATATTTTTTAAATTTATACCATAAGTACACTTTGGCAAGCTGAATCGAATGGCGCAAACAGAATTAAAATCGGACCATTAGTTTAGGATTTTGATTTTGACTTGGCCTTCCTGGAGAGCCCAGGGGACCGTTTTTTGGACTTTAAAAGTCCTCTGTAGCCCAAACTATAAGTCCTAGATAATTCTAACTGGTGCCATTCGTTTTTTCTCGCCGAGCTGCTTCTAGACATGGTCGTAGATTTCATTTTCGCTCAGCCATTCGCCCAGAATCGAAAATATTTTGGTCGAAAAACCTTGGGTTTTAGCCCAGGCAAATCGGTCATTTTGTTCGAATATTGACTTGTCAATATTATTACATATTTGCATTCGTCTCGCCGTTGTCAATATTATTACATATTTGCATTCGTCTCGCCGTTGTCAATATTATTACATATTTGGATTCGTCTCGCCGTTGTGGTTTCAATGGTGTAATTATTTTTTTAATTGTGACCCATTTTTAGGCCCAATAGGCCTATTTTAAAGTTTAAAAACTCCATAGCCGAGTTATTTATGTACGAATTTTGTTTAAATTTATACCATAAGTACACTTTGGCAAGCTGAATCGAATGGCGCAAACAGAATTAAAATCGGACCATTAGTTAGGATTGTGATTTTGACGTGGCCTTCCTGGAGGGCCCAGGGGACCGTTTTTTGGACTTTAAAAGTCCTCTGTAGCCCAAACTATAAGTCCTAGAGAATTCTAACTGGTGCCATTCGTTTTTTCTCGCCGAGCTGCTTCTAGACATGGTCGTAGATTTCATTTTCGCTCAGCCATTCGCCCAGAATCGAAAATATTTTGGTCGAAAAACCTTGGGTTTTTTTTTTGCCCAGGCAAATCGGTAATTTTGTTCGAATTTTGACTTGTCAATATTATTACATATTTGCATTCGTCTCGCCGTTGTCAATATTATTACATATTTGGATTCGTCTCGCCGTTGCGGTTTCAATGGTGTAATTATTTTTTTAATTGTGACCCATTTTTAGGCCCAATAGGCCTATTTTAAAGTTTAAAAACTCCATAGACGAGTTATTTATGTACGAATTTTGTTTAGATTTATACCATAAGTACACTTTGGCAAGCTGAATCGAATGGCGCAAACAGAATTAAAATCAGACCATTAGTTAGGATTTTGATTTTGACGTGGCCTTCCTGGAGGACCCAGGGGACCGTTTTTTGGACTTTAAAAGTCCTCTGTAGCCCAAACTATAAGTCCTAGATAATTCTAACTGGTGCCATTCGTTTTTTCTCGCCGAGCTGCTTCTAGACATGGTCGTAGATTTCATTTTCGCTCAGCCATTCGCCCAGAATCGAAAATATTTTGGTCGAAAAACCTTGGGTTTTAGCCCAGGCAAATCGGTCATTTTGTTCGAATATTGACTTGTCAATATTATTACATATTTGCATTCGTCTCGCCGTTGTCAATATTATTACATATTTGGATTCGTCTCGCCGTTGCGGTTTCAATGGTGTAATTATGTTTTTAATTGTGACCCATTTTTAGGCCCAATAGGCCTATTTTAAAGTTTAAAAACTCCATAGACGAGTTATTTATGTACGAATTTTGTTTAAATTTATACCATAAGTACACTTTGGCAAGCTGAATCGAATGGCGCAAACAGAATTAAAATCAGACCATTAGTTAGGATTTTGATTTTGACGTGGCCTTCCTGGAGGACCCAGGGGACCGTTTTTTGGACTTTAAAAGTCCTCTGTAGCCCAAACTATAAGTCCTAGATAATTCTAACTGGTGCCATTCGTTTTTTCTCGCCGAGCTGCTTCTAGACATGGTCGTAGATTTCATTTTCGCCCAGCCATTCGCCCAGAATCGAAAATATTTTCGTCGAAAAACCTTGGGTTTTAGCCCAGGCAAATCGGTGATTTTGTTCGAATATTGACTTGTCAATATTATTACATATTTGCATTCGTCTCGCCGTTGTCAATATTATTACATATTTGGATTCGTCTCGCCGTTGCGGTTTCAATGGTGTAATTATTGTTTTAATTGTGACCCATTTTTAGGCCCAATAGGCCTATTTTAAAGTTTAAAAACTCCATAGACGAGTTATTTATGTACGAATTGTGTTTAAATTTATACCATAAGTACACTTTGGCAAGCTGAATCGAATGGCGCAAACAGAATTAAAATCGGACCATTAGTTAGGATTTTGATTTTGACGTGGCCTTCCTGGAGGGCCCAGGGGACCGTTTTTTGGACTTTAAAAGTCCTCTGTAGCCCAAACTATAAGTCCTAGATAATTCTAACTGGTGCCATTCGTTTTTTCTCGCCGAGCTGCTTCTAGACATGGTCGTAGATTTCATTTTCGCCAAGCCATTTGCCCAGAATCGAAAATATTTTGGTCGAAAAACCTTGGGTTTAAGCCCAGGCAAATCGGTGATTTTGGTCGAATTTTGACTTGTCAATATTATTACATATTTGGATTCGTCTCGCCGTTGTCAATATTATTACATATTTGGATTCGTCTCGCCGTTGCGGTTTCAATGGTGTAATTATTTTTTTAATTGTGACCCATTTTTAGGCCCAATAGGCCTATTTTAAAGTTTAAAAACTCCATAGACGAGTTATTTATGTACGAATTGTGTTTAAATTTATACCATAAGTACACTTTGGCAAGCTGAGTCGAATGGCGCAAACAGAATTAAAATCGGACCATTAGTTTAGGATTTCGATTTTGACTTGGCCTTCCTGGAGTGCCCAGGGGACCGTTTTTTGGACTTTAAAAGTCCTCTGTAGCCCAAACTATAAGTCCTAGAGAATTCTAACTGGTGCCATTCGTTTTTTCTCGCCGAGCTGCTTCTAGACATGGTCGTAGATTTCATTTTCGCCCAGTCATTCGTCCAGAATCGAAAATATTTTGGTCGAAAAACCTTGGGTTTTAGCCCAGGCAAATCGGTCATTTTGTTCGAATATTGACTTGTCAATATTATTACATATTTGCATTCGTCTCGCCGTTGTCAATATTATTACATATTTGGATTCGTCTCGCCGTTGCGGTTTCAATGGTGTAATTATTTTTTTAATTGTGACCCATTTTTAGGCCCAATAGGCCTATTTTAAAGTTTAAAAACTCCATAGACGAGTTATTTATGTACGAATTTTGTTTAAATTTATACCATAAGTACACTTTGGCAAGCTGAATCGAATGGCGCAAACAGAATTAAAATCGGACCATTAGTTTAGGATTTCGATTTTGACCTGGCCTTCCTGGAGTGCCCAGGGGACCGTTTTTTGGACTTTAAAAGTCCTCTGTAGCCCAAACTATAAGTCCTAGATAATTCTAACTGGTGCCATTCGTTTTTTCTCGCCGAGCTGCTTCTAGACATGGTCGTAGATTTCATTTTCGCCCAGACATTCGTCCAGAATCGAAAATATTTTGGTCGAAAAACCTTGGGTTTAAGCCCAGGCAAATCGGTGATTTTGGTCGAATTTTGACTTGTCAATATTATTACATATTTGCATTCGTCTCGCCGTTGTCAATATTATTACATATTTGCATTCGTCTCGCCGTTGTCAATATTATTACATATTTGGATTCGTCTCGCCGTTGCGGTTTCAATGGTGTAATTAGTTTTTTTAATTGTGACCCATTTTTAGGCCCAATAGGCCTATTTTAAAGTTTAAAAACTCCATAGACGAGTTATTTATGTACGAATTGTGTTTAAATTTATACCATAAGTACACTTTGGCAAAGTGAATCGAATGGCGCAAACAGAATTAAAATCGGACCATTAGTTAGGATTTTGATTTTGACGTGGCCTTCCTGGAGGGCCCAGGGGACTGTTTTTTGGACTTTAAAAGTCCTCTGTAGCCCAAACTATAAGTCCTAGATAATTCTAACTGGTGCCATTCGTTTTTTTCTCGCCGAGCTGCTTCTAGACATGGTCGTAGATTTCATTTTCGCTCAGCCATTCGCCCAGAATCGAAAATATTTTGGTCGAAAAACCTTGGGTTTTAGCCCAGGCAAATCGGTCATTTTGTTCGAATATTGACTTGTCAATATTATTACATATTTGCATTCGTCTCGCCGTTGTCAATATTATTACATATTTGGATTCGTCTCGCCGTTGCGGTTTCAATGGTGTAATTATATTTTAATTTTGACCCATTTTTAGGCCCAATAGGCCTATTTTAAAGTTTAAAAACTCCATAGACGAGTTATTTATGTACGGATTTTGTTTAAATTTATACCATAAGTACACTTTGGCAAGCTGAATCGAATGGCGCAAACAGAATTAAAATCGGACCATTAGTTTATGATTTGATTTTGAGTGGCCTTCCTGGAGGGCCCAGGGGACCGTTTTTTGGACTTTAAAAGTCCTCTGTAGCCCAAACTATAAGTCCTAGATAATTCTAACTGGTGCCATTCGTTTTTTCTCGCCGAGCTGCTTCTAGACATGGTCGTAGATTTCATTTTCGCCCAGCCATTCGCCCAGAATCGAAAATATTTTGGTCGAAAAACCTTGGGTTTTAGCCCAGGCAAATCGGTGATTTTGTTCGAATTTTGACTTGTCAATATTATTACATATTTGGATTCGTCTCGCCGTTGTCAATATTATTACATATTTGGATTCGTCTCGCCGTTGCGGTTTCAATGGTGTAATTATTTTTTAATTTTGACCAATTTTTAGGCCCAATAGGCCTATTTTAAAGTTTAAAAACTCCATAGACGAGTTATTTATGTACGGATTTTGTTTAAATTTATACCATAAGTACACTTTGGCAAGCTGAATCGAATGGCGCAAACAGAATTAAAATCGGACCATTAGTTAGGATTTTGATTTTGACGTGGCCTTCCTGGAGGGCCCAGGGGACCGTTTTTTGGACTTTAAAAGTCCTCTGTAGCCCAAACTATAAGTCCTAGATAATTCTAACTGGTGCCATTCGTTTTTTTCTCGCCGAGCTGCTTCTAGACATGGTCGTAGATTTCATTTTCGCCCAGCCATTCGCCCAGAATCGAAAATTTTGGTCGAAAAACCTTGGGTTTTAGCCCAGGCAAATCGGTCATTTTGTTCGAATATTGACTTGTCAATATTATTACATATTTGCATTCGTCTCGCCGTTGTCAATATTATTACATATTTGGATTCGTCTCGCCGTTGCGGTTTCAATGGTGTAATTATTTTTTAATTTTGACCCATTTTTAGGCCCAATAGGCCTATTTTAAAGTTTAAAAACTCCATAGACGAGTTATTTATGTACGAATTTTGTTTAAATTTATACCATAAGTACACTTTGGCAAGCTGAATCGAATGGCGCAAACAGAATTAAAATCGGACCATTAGTTAGGATTTTGATTTTGACGTGGCCTTCCTGGAGGCCCAGGGGACCGTTTTTTGGACTTTAAAAGTCCTCTGTAGCCCAAACTATAAGTCCTAGATAATTCTAACTGGTGCCATTCGTTTTTTCTCGCCGAGCTGCTTCTAGACATGGTCGTAGATTTCATTTTCGCTCAGCCATTCGCCCAGAATCGAAAATATTTTGGTCGAAAAACCTTGGGTTTTAGCCCAGGCAAATCGGTCATTTTGTTCGAATATTGACTTGTCAATATTATTACATATTTGCATTCGTCTCGCCGTTGTCAATATTATTACATATTTGGATTCGTCTCGCCGTTGCGGTTTCAATGGTGTAATTATTTTTTTAATTGTGACCCATTTTTAGGCCCAATAGGCCTATTTTAAAGTTTAAAAACTCCATAGACGAGTTATTTATGTACGAATTGTGTTTAAATTTATACCATAAGTACACTTTGGCAAGCTGAATCGAATGGCGCAAACAGAATTAAAATCGGACCATTAGTTTAGGATTTTGATTTTGACGTGGCCTTCCTGGAGGGCCCAGGGGACCGTTTTTTGGACTTTAAAAGTCCTCTGTAGCCCAAACTATAAGTCCTAGATAATTCTAACTGGTGCCATTCGTTTTTTCTCGCCGAGCTGCTTCTAGACATGGTCGTAGATTTCATTTTCGCTCAGCCATTCGCCCAGAATCGAAAATATTTTGGTCGAAAAACCTTGGGTTTTAGCCCAGGCAAATCGGTCATTTTGTTCGAATATTGACTTGTCAATATTATTACATATTTGCATTCGTCTCGCCGTTGTCAATATTATTACATATTTGGATTCGTCTCGCCGTTGCGGTTTCAATGGTGTAATTATTTTTAATTGTGACCCATTTTTAGGCCCAATAGGCCTATTTTAAAGTTTAAAAACTCCATAGACGAGTTATTTATGTACGAATTTTGTTTAAATTTATACCATAAGTACACTTTGGCAAGCTGAATCGAATGGCGCAAACAGAATTAAAATCGGACCATTAGTTAGGATTTTGATTTTGACGTGGCCTTCCTGGAGGGCCCAGGGGACCGTTTTTTGGACTTTAAAAGTCCTCTGTAGCCCAAACTATAAGTCCTAGATAATTCTAACTGGTGCCATTCGTTTTTTCTCGCCGAGCTGCTTCTAGACATGGTCGTAGATTTCATTTTCGCCCAGCCATTCGCCCAGAATCGAAAATATTTTGGTCGAAAAACCTTGGGTTTTAGCCCAGGCAAATCGGTCATTTTGTTCGAATATTGACTTGTCAATATTATTACATATTTGCATTCGTCTCGCCGTTGTCAATATTATTACATATTTGGATTCGTCTCGCCGTTGCGGTTTCAATGGTGTAATTATTTTTTAATTTTGACCCATTTTTAGGCCCAATAGGCCTATTTTAAAGTTTAAAAACTCCATAGACGAGTTATTTATGTACGAATTTTGTTTAAATTTATACCATAAGTACACTTTGGCAAGCTGAATCGAATGGCGCAAACAGAATTAAAATCGGACCATTAGTTAGGATTTTGATTTTGACGTGGCCTTCCTGGAGGACCCAGGGGACCGTTTTTTGGACTTTAAAAGTCCTCTGTAGCCCAAACTATAAGTCCTAGATAATTCTAACTGGTGCCATTCGTTTTTTCTCGCCGAGCTGCTTCTAGACATGGTCGTAGATTTCATTTTCGCTCAGCCATTCGCCCAGAATCGAAAATATTTTGGTCGAAAAACCTTGGGTTTTAGCCCAGGCAAATCGGTCATTTTGTTCGAATATTGACTTGTCAATATTATTACATATTTGCATTCGTCTCGCCGTTGTCAATATTACATATTTGGATTCGTCTCGCCGTTGCGGTTTCAATGGTGTAATTATTTTTTTAATTGTGACCCATTTTTAGGCCCAATAGGCCTATTTTAAAGTTTAAAAACTCCATAGACGAGTTATTTATGTACGAATTGTGTTTAAATTTATACCATAAGTACACTTTGGCAAGCTGAATCGAATGGCGCAAACAGAATTAAAATCGGACCATTAGTTAGGATTTTGATTTTGACGTGGCCTTCCTGGAGGGCCCAGGGGACCGTTTTTTGGACTTTAAAAGTCCTCTGTAGCCCAAACTATAAGTCCTAGATAATTCTAACTGGTGCCATTCGTTTTTTCTCGCCGAGCTGCTTCTAGACATGGTCGTAGATTTCATTTTCGCCCAGCCATTCGCCCAGAATCGAAAATATTTTGGTCGAAAAACCTTGGGTTTTAGCCCAGGCAAATCGGAGATTTTGTTCGAATTTTGACTTGTCAATATTATTACCTATTTGCATTCGTCTCGCCGTTGTCAATATTATTACATATTTGGATTCGTCTCGCCGTTGCGGTTTCAATGGTGTAATTATTTTTTTAATTGTGACCCATTTTTAGGCCCAATAGGCCTATTTTAAAGTTTAAAAACTCCATAGACGAGTTATTTATGTACGAATTTTGTTTAAATTTATACCATAAGTACACTTTGGCAAGCTGAATCGAATGGCGCAAACAGAATTAAAATCGGACCATTAGTTTAGGATTTTGATTTTGACGTGGCCTTCCTGGAGGGCCCAGGGGACCGTTTTTTGGACTTTAAAAGTCCTCTGTAGCCCAAACTATAAGTCCTAGATAATTCTAACTGGTGCCATTCGTTTTTTTCTCGCCGAGCTGCTTCTAGACATGGTCGTAGATTTCATTTTCGCTCAGCCATTCGCCCAGAATCGAAAATATTTTGGTCGAAAAACCTTGGGTTTTAGCCCAGGCAAATCGGTCATTTTGTTCGAATATTGACTTGTCAATATTATTACATATTTGCATTCGTCTCGCCGTTGTCAATATTATTACATATTTGGATTCGTCTCGCCGTTGCGGTTTCAATGGTGTAATTATTTTTTTAATTGTGACCCATTTTTAGGCCCAATAGGCCTATTTTAAAGTTTAAAAACTCCATAGACGAGTTATTTATGTACGAATTTTGTTTAAATTTATACCATAAGTACACTTTGGCAAGCTGAATCGAATGGCGCAAACAGAATTAAAATCAGACCATTAGTTAGGATTTTGATTTTGACGTGGCCTTCCTGGAGGGCCCAGGGGACCGTTTTTTGGACTTTAAAAGTCCTCTGTAGCCCAAACTATAAGTCCTAGATAATTCTAACTGGTGCCATTCGTTTTTTCTCGCCGAGCTGCTTCTAGACATGGTCGTAGATTTCATTTTCGCTCAGCCATTCGCCCAGAATCGAAAATATTTTGGTCGAAAAACCTTGGGTTTTAGCCCAGGCAAATCGGTCATTTTGTTCGAATATTGACTTGTCAATATTATTACATATTTGCATTCGTCTCGCCGTTGTCAATATTATTACATATTTGGATTCGTCTCGCCGTTGCGGTTTCAATGGTGTAATTATTGTTTTAATTGTGACCCATTTTTAGGCCCAATAGGCCTATTTTAAAGTTTAAAAACTCCATAGACGAGTTATTTATGTACGAATTGTGTTTAAATTTATACCATAAGTACACTTTGGCAAGGTGAATCGAATGGCGCAAACAGAATTAAAATCGGACCATTAGTTAGGATTTTGATTTTGACGTGGCCTTCCTGGAGGGCCCAGGGGACCGTTTTTTGGACTTTAAAAGTCCTCTGTAGCCCAAACTATAAGTCCTAGATAATTCTAACTGGTGCCATTCGTTTTTTCTCGCCGAGCTGCTTCTAGACATGGTCGTAGATTTCATTTTCGCCCAGCCATTCGCCCAGAATCGAAAATATTTTGGTCGAAAAACCTTGGGTTTAAGCCCAGGCAAATCGGTGATTTTGTTCGAATTTTGACTTGTCAATATTATTACCTATTTGCATTCGTCTCGCCGTTGTCAATATTATTATATATTTGGATTCGTCTCGCCGTTGCGGTTTCAATGGTGTAATTATTTTTTAATTTTGACAATTTTTTTAGGCCCAATAGGCCTATTGTAAAGTTTAAAAACTCCATAGACGAGTTATTTATGGACGGATTTTGTTTAAATTTATACCATAAGTACACTTTGGCAAGCTGAATCGAATGGCGCAAATAAAATTAAAATCGGACCATTAGTTAGGATTTTGATTTTGACTTGGCCTTCCTGGAGGGCCCAGGGGACCGTTTTTTGGACTTTAAAAGTCCTCTGTAGCCCAAACTATAAGTCCTAGAAAATTCTAACTGGTGCCATTCGTTTTTTCTCGCCGAGCTGCTTCTAGACATGGTCGTAGATTTTATTTTCGCTCAGCCATTCGCCCAGAATCGAAAATATTTTGGTCGAAAAACCTTGGGTTTAAGCCCAGGCAAATCGGTTTGTTCGATTTTGACTTGTCAATATTATTTTGCATTCGTCTCGCCGTTGTCAATATTATTACGTATTTGGATTCGTTTCGCCGTTACGGTTTCAATGGTGTAATTATTTTTAAATTTTTACCAATTTTTAGGCCCAATAGGCCTATTTTAAAGTTTAAAAACTCCATAGACGAGTTATTTATGTACGAATTTTGTTTAAATTTATACCATAAGTACACTTTGGCAAGCTGAATCGAATGGCGCAAACAGAATTAAAATCGGACCATTAGTTAGGATTTTGATTTTGACGTGGCCTTCCTGGAGGGCCCAGGGGACCGTTTTTTGGACTTTAAAAGTCCTCTGTAGCCCAAACTATAAGTCCTAGATAATTCTAACTGGTGCCATTCGTTTTTTCTCGCCGAGCTGCTTCTAGACATGGTCGTAGATTTCATTTTCGCCCAGCCATTCGCCCAGAATCGAAAATATTTTGGTCGAAAAACCTTGGGTTTTAGCCCAGGCAAATCGGTCATTTTGTTCGAATATTGACTTGTCAATATTATTACATATTTGCATTCGTCTCGCCGTTGTCAATATTATTACATATTTGGATTCGTCTCGCCGTTGCGGTTTCAATGGTGTAATTATGTTTTTAATTGTGACCCATTTTTAGGCCCAATAGGCCTATTTTAAAGTTTAAAAACTCCATAGACGAGTTATTTATGTACGAATTTTGTTTAAATTTATACCATAAGTACACTATGCCAAGCTGAATCGAATGGCGCAAACAGAATTAAAATCAGACTATTAGTTTAGGATTTTGATTTTGACTTGGGCTTCCTGGAGGGCCCAGGGGACCGTTTTTTGGACTTTAAAAGTCCTCTGTAGCCCAAACTATAAGTCCTAGATAATTCTAACTGGTGCCATTCGTTTTTTCTCGCCGAGCTGCTTCTAGACATGGTCGTAGATTTCATTTTCGCTCAGCCATTCGCCCAGAATCGAAAATATTTTGGTCGAAAAACCTTGGGTTTAAGCCCAGGCAAATCGGTCATTTTGTTCGAATATTGACTTGTCAATATTATTACATATTTGCATTCGTCTCGCCGTTGTCAATATTATTACATATTTGGATTCGTCTCGCCGTTGCGGTTTCAATGGTGTAATTATTGTTTTAATTGTGACCTATTTTTAGGCCCAATAGGCCTATTTTAAAGTTTAAAAACTCCATAGACGAGTTATTTATGTACGGATTGTGTTTAAATTTATACCATAAGTACACTTTGGCAAGCTGAATCGAATGGCGCAAACAGAATTAAAATCGGACCATTAGTTAGGATTTTGATTTTGACTTGGCCTTCCTGGAGTGCCCAGGGGACCGTTTTTTGGACTTTAAAAGTCCTCTGTAGCCCAAACTATAAGTCCTAGAGAATTCTAACTGGTGCCATTCGTTTTTTCTCGCCGAGCTGCTTCTAGACATGGTCGTAGATTTCATTTTCGCCCAGCCATTCGTCCAGAATCGAAAATATTTTGGTCGAAAAACCTTGGGTTTAAGCCCAGGCAAATCGGTGATTTTGGTCGAATTTTGACTTGTCAATATTATTACATGTTTGGATTCGTCTCGCCGTTGTCAATATTATTACATATTTGGATTCGTCTCGCCGTTGCGGTTTCAATGGTGTAATTATTTTTTAATTTTGACCCATTTTTAGGCCCAATAGGCCTATTTTAAAGTTTAAAAACTCCATAGACGAGTTATTTATGTACGGATTTTGTTTAAATTTATACCATAAGTACACTTTGGCAAGCTGAATCGAATGGCGCAAACAGAATTAAAATCGGACCATTAGTTTAGGATTTCGATTTTGACTTGGCCTTCCTGGAGGGCCCAGGGGACCGTTTTTTGGACTTTAAAAGTCCTCTGTAGCCCAAACTATAAGTCCTAGATAATTCTAACTGGTGCCATTCGTTTTTTCTCGCCGAGCTGCTTCTAGACATGGTCGTAGATTTCATTTTCGCTCAGCCATTCGCCCAGAATCGAAAATATTTTGGTCGAAAAACCTTGGGTTTTAGCCCAGGCAAATCGGTCATTTTGTTCGAATATTGACTTGTCAATATTATTACATATTTGCATTCGTCTCGCCGTTGTCAATATTATTACATATTTGGATTCGTCTCGCCGTTGCGGTTTCAATGGTGTAATTATTTTTTAATTGTGACCCATTTTTAGGCCCAATAGGCCTATTTTAAAGTTTAAAAACTCCATAGACGAGTTATTTATGTACGAATTTTGTTTAAATTTATACCATAAGTACACTTTGGCAAGCTGAATCGAATGGCGCAAACAGAATTAAAATCGGACCATTAGTTAGGATTTTGATTTTGACGTGGCCTTCCTGGAGGGCCCAGGGGACCGTTTTTTGGACTTTAAAAGTCCTCTGTAGCCCAAACTATAAGTCCTAGATAATTCTAACTGGTGCCATTCGTTTTTTCTCGCCGAGCTGCTTCTAGACATGGTCGTAGATTTCATTTTCGCTCAGCCATTCGCCCAGAATCGAAAATATTTTGGTCGAAAAACCTTGGGTTTTAGCCCAGGCAAATCGGTCATTTTGTTCGAATATTGACTTGTCAATATTATTACATATTTGCATTCGTCTCGCCGTTGTCAATATTATTACATATTTGGATGCGTCTCGCCGTTGCGGTTTCAATGGTGTAATTATTTTTTAATGTTGACCAATTTTTAGGCCCAATAGGCCTATTTTAAAGTTTAAAAACTCCATAGACGAGTTTTTTATGTACGATTTTGTTTAAATTTATACCATAAGTACACTTTGGCAAGCTGAATCGAATGGCGCAAACAGAATTAAAATCGGACCATTAGTTAGGATTTTGATTTTGACGTGGCCTTCCTGGAGGGCCCAGGGGACCGTTTTTTGGACTTTAAAAGTCCTCTGTAGCCCAAACTATAAGTCCTAGATAATTCTAACTGGTGCCATTCGTTTTTTCTCGCCGAGCTGCTTCTAGACATGGTCGTAGATTTCATTTTCGCTCAGCCATTCGCCCAGAATCGAAAATATTTTGGTCGAAAAACCTTGGGTTTTAGCCCAGGCAAATCGGTCATTTTGTTCGAATATTGACTTGTCAATATTATTACATATTTGCATTCGTCTCGCCGTTGTCAATATTATTACATATTTGGATTCGTCTCGCCGTTGCGGTTTCAATGGTGTAATTATTTTTTTAATTGTGACCCATTTTTAGGCCCAATAGGCCTATTTTAAAGTTTAAAAACTCCATAGACGAGTTATTTATGTACGAATTTTGTTTAAATTTATACCATAAGTACACTTTGGCAAGCTGAATCGAATGGCGCAAACAGAATTAAAATCGGACCATTAGTTAGGATTTTGATTTTGACGTGGCCTTCCTGGAGGACCCAGGGGACCGTTTTTTGGACTTTAAAAGTCCTCTGTAGCCCAAACTATAAGTCCTAGATAATTCTAACTGGTGCCATTCGTTTTTTCTCGCCGAGCTGCTTCTAGACATGGTCGTAGATTTCATTTTCGCTCAGCCATTCGCCCAGAATCGAAAATATTTTGGTCGAAAAACCTTGGGTTTTAGCCCAGGCAAATCGGTCATTTTGTTCGAATATTGACTTGTCAATATTATTACATATTTGCATTCGTCTCGCCGTTGTCAATATTATTACATATTTGGATTCGTCTCGCCGTTGCGGTTTCAATGGTGTAATTATTGTTTTAATTGTGACCCATTTTTAGGCCCAATAGGCCTATTTTAAAGTTTAAAAACTCCATAGACGAGTTATTTATGTACGAATTTTGTTTAAATTTATACCATAAGTACACTTTGGCAAGCTGAATCGAATGGCGCAAACAGAATTAAAATCGGACCATTAGTTAGGATTTTGATTTTGACTTGGCCTTCCTGGAGTGCCCAGGGGACCGTTTTTTGGACTTTAAAAGTCCTCTGTAGCCCAAACTATAAGTCCTAGAGAATTCTAACTGGTGCCATCCTTTTTTTTCTCGCCGAGCTGCTTCTAGACATGGTCGTAGATTTCATTTTCGCCCAGTCATTCGTCCAGAATCGAAAATATTTTGGTCGAAAAACCTTGGGTTTGCCCAGGCAAATCGGTGATTTTGGTCGAATTTTGACTTGTTAATATTATTACATCTTTGGATTCGTTTCACCGTTGTTAATATTATTACATCTTTGGATTCGTTTCACCGTTGCGGTTTCAATGGTGTAATTATTTTTTAATTTTGACCCATTTTTAGGCCCAATAGGCCTATTTTAAAGTTTAAAAACTCCATAGACGTGTTATTTATGTACGGATTTTGTTTAAGTTTATAGCATAAGTACACTTTGGCAAGCTGAATTGAATGACGCAAACAGAATTAAAATCGGACCATTAGTTAGGATTTTGATTTTGACGTGGCCTTCCTGGAGGACCCAGGGGACCGTTTTTTGGACTTTAAAAGTCCTCTGTAGCCCAAACTATAAGTCCTAGATAATTCTAACTGGTGCCATTCGTTTTTTTCTCGCCGAGCTGCTTCTAGACATGGTCGTAGATTTCATTTTCGCTCAGCCATTCGCCCAGAATCGAAAATATTTTGGTCGAAAAACCTTGGGTTTTAGCCCAGGCAAATCGGTCATTTTGTTCGAATATTGACTTGTCAATATTATTACATTGGCATTCGTCTCGCCGTTGTCAATATTATTACATATTTGGATTCGTCTCGCCGTTGCGGTTTCAATGGTGTAATTATTTTTTTAATTGTGACCCATTTTTAGGCCCAATAGGCCTATTTTAAAGTTTAAAAACTCCATAGACGAGTTATTTATGTACGAATTTTGTTTAAATTTATACCATAAGTACACTTTGGCAAGCTGAATCGAATGGCGCAAACAGAATTAAAATCGGACCATTAGTTAGGATTTTGATTTTGACGTGGCCTTCCTGGAGGGCCCAGGGGACCGTTTTTTGGACTTTAAAAGTCCTCTGTAGCCCAAACTATAAGTCCTAGATAATTCTAACTGGTGCCATTCGTTTTTTCTCGCCGAGCTGCTTCTAGACATGGTCGTAGATTTCATTTTCGCCCAGCCATTCGCCCAGAATCGAAAATATTTTGGTCGAAAAACCTTGGGTTTTAGCCCAGGCAAATCGGTCATTTTGTTCGAATATTGACTTGTCAATATTATTACATATTTGCATTCGTCTCGCCGTTGTCAATATTATTACATATTTGGATTCGTCTCGCCGTTGCGGTTTCAATGGTGTAATTATGTTTTTAATTGTGACCCATTTTTAGGCCCAATAGGCCTATTTTAAAGTTTAAAAACTCCATAGACGAGTTATTTATGTACGAATTTTGTTTAAATTTATACCATAAGTACACTTTGGCAAGCTGAATCGAATGGCGCAAACAGAATTAAAATCGGACCATTAGTTTAGGATTTTGATTTTGACGTGGCCTTCCTGGAGGGCCCAGGGGACCGTTTTTTGGACTTTAAAAGTCCTCTGTAGCCCAAACTATAAGTCCTAGATAATTCTAACTGGTGCCATTCGTTTTTTCTCGCCGAGCTGCTTCTAGACATGGTCGTAGATTTCATTTTCGCTCAGCCATTCGCCCAGAATCGAAAATATTTTGGTCGAAAAACCTTGGGTTTTAGCCCAGGCAAATCGGTCATTTTGTTCGAATATTGACTTGTCAATATTATTACATATTTGCATTCGTCTCGCCGTTGTCAATATTATTACATATTTGGATTCGTCTCGCCGTTGCGGTTTCAATGGTGTAATTATGTTTTTAATTGTGACCCATTTTTAGGCCCAATAGGCCTATTTTAAAGTTTAAAAACTCCATAGACGAGTTATTTATGTACGAATTTTGTTTAAATTTATACCATAAGTACACTTTGGCAAGCTGAATCGAATGGCGCAAACAGAATTAAAATCGGACCATTAGTTAGGATTTTGATTTTGACGTGGCCTTCCTGGAGGGCCCAGGGGACCGTTTTTTGGACTTTAAAAGTCCTCTGTAGCCCAAACTATAAGTCCTAGATAATTCTAACTGGTGCCATTCGTTTTTTCTCGCCGAGCTGCTTCTAGACATGGTCGTAGATTTCATTTTCGCCCAGTCATTCGTCCAGAATCGAAAATATTTTGGTCGAAAAAACTTGGGTTTTAAGCCCAGGCAAATCGGTGATTTTGGTCGAATTTTGACTTGTTAATATTATTACATCTTTGGATTCGTCTCGCCGTTGTCAATATTATTACATATTTGGATTCGTCTCGCCGTTGCGGTTTCAATGGTGTAATTATTTTTTTAATTGTGACCCATTTTTAGGCCCAATAGGCCTATTTTAAAGTTTAAAAACTCCATAGACGAGTTATTTATGTACGGATTTTGTTTAAATTTATACCATAAGTACACTTTGGCAAGCTGAATCGAATGGCGCAAACAGAATTAAAATCGGACCATTAGTTAGGATTTTGATTTTGACGTGGCCTTCCTGGAGGGCCCAGGGGACCGTTTTTTTGGACTTTAAAAGTCCTCTGTAGCCCAAACTATAAGTCCTAGATAATTCTAACTGGTGCCATTCGTTTTTTCTCGCCGAGCTGCTTCTAGACATGGTCGTAGATTTCATTTTCGCCCAGCCATTCGCCCAGAATCGAAAATATTTTGGTCGAAAAACCTTGGGAAATCGGTGATTTTGTTCGAATATTGACTTGTCAATATTATTACATATTTGCATTCGTCTCGCCGTTGTCAATATTATTACATATTTGGATTCGTCTCGCCGTTGCGGTTTCAATGGTGTAATTATTTTTTTAATTGTGACCCATTTTTAGGCCCAATAGGCCTATTTTAAAGTTTAAAAACTCCATAGACGAGTTATTTATGTACGGATTTTGTTTAAATTTATACCATAAGTACACTTTGGCAAGGTGAATCGAATGGCGCAAACAGAATTAAAATCGGACCATTAGTTAGGATTTTGATTTTGACGTGGCCTTCCTGGAGGGCCCAGGGGACCGTTTTTTGGACTTTAAAAGTCCTCTGTAGCCCAAACTATAAGTCCTAGAGAATTCTAACTGGTGCCATTCGTTTTTTCTCGCCGAGCTGCTTCTAGACATGGTCGTAGATTTCATTTTCGCCCAGCCATTCGCCCAGAATCGAAAATATTTTGGTCGAAAAACCTTGGGTTTTAGCCCAGGCAAATCGGTGATTTTGTTCGAATTTGGACTTGTCAATATTATTACCTATTTGCATTCGTCTCGCCGTTGTCAATATTATTATATATTTGGATTCGTCTCGCCGTTGCGGTTTCAATGGTGTAATTATTTTTTAATTTTGACCCATTTTTAGGCCCAATAGGCCTATTTTAAAGTTTAAAAACTCCATAGACGAGTTATTTATGTACGAATTGTGTTTAAATTTATACCATAAGTACACTTTGGCAAGGTGAATCGAATGGCGCAAACAGAATTAAAATCGGACCATTAGTTAGGATTTTGATTTTGACGTGGCCTTCCTGGAGGGCCCAGGGGACCGTTTTTTGGACTTTAAAAGTCCTCTGTAGCCCAAACTATAAGTCCTAGATAATTCTAACTGGTGCCATTCGTTTTTTTCTCGCCGAGCTGCTTCTAGACATGGTCGTAGATTTCATTTTCGCCCAGCCATTCGCCCAGAATCGAAAATATTTTGGTCGAAAAACCTTGGGTTTTAGCCCAGGCAAATCGGTGATTTTGTTCGAATTTTGACTTGTCAATATTATTACATATTTGCATTCGTCTCGCCGTTGTCAATATTATTACATATTTGGATTCGTCTCGCCGTTGCGGTTTCAATGGTGTAATTATTTTTAATTGTGACCCATTTTTAGGCCCAATAGGCCTATTTTAAAGTTTAAAAACTCCATAGACGAGTTATTTATGTACGAATTTTGTTTAAATTTATACCATAAGTACACTTTGGCAAGCTGAATCGAATGGCGCAAACAGAATTAAAATCGGACCATTAGTTAGGATTTTGATTTTGACGTGGCCTTCCTGGAGGGCCCAGGGGACCGTTTTTTGGACTTTAAAAGTCCTCTGTAGCCCAAACTATAAGTCCTAGATAATTCTAACTGGTGCCATTCGTTTTTTCTCGCCGAGCTGCTTCTAGACATGGTCGTAGATTTCATTTTCGCTCAGCCATTCGCCCAGAATCGAAAATATTTTGGTCGAAAAACCTTGGGTTTTAGCCCAGGCAAATCGGTCATTTTGTTCGAATATTGACTTGTCAATATTATTACATATTTGCATTCGTCTCGCCGTTGTCAATATTATTACATATTTGGATTCATCTCGCCGTTGCGGTTTCAATGGTGTAATTATGTTTTTAATTGTGACCCATTTTTAGGCCCAATAGGCCTATTTTAAAGTTTAAAAACTCCATAGACGAGTTATTTATGTACGAATTTTGTTTAAATTTATACCATAAGTACACTTTGGCAAGCTGAATCGAATGGCGCAAACAGAATTAAAATCAGACCATTAGTTTAGGATTTTGATTTTGACGTGGCCTTCCTGGAGGACCCAGGGGACCGTTTTTTGGACTTTAAAAGTCCTCTGTAGCCCAAACTATAAGTCCTAGATAATTCTAACTGGTGCCATTCGTTTTTTCTCGCCGAGCTGCTTCTAGACATGGTCGTAGATTTCATTTTCGCTCAGCCATTCGCCCAAAATCGAAAATATTTTGGTCGAAAAACCTTGGGTTTTAGCCCAGGCAAATCGGTCATTTTGTTCGAATATTGACTTGTCAATATTATTACATATTTGCATTCGTCTCGCCGTTGTCAATATTATTACATATTTGGATTCGTCTCGCCGTTGCGGTTTCAATGGTGTAATTATTGTTTTAATTGTGACCCATTTTTAGGCCCAATAGGCCTATTTTAAAGTTTAAAAACTCCATAGACGAGTTATTTATGTACGAATTGTGTTTAAATTTATACCATAAGTACACTTTGGCAAGGTGAATCGAATGGCGCAAACAGAATTAAAATCGGACCATTAGTTAGGATTTTGATTTTGACGTGGCCTTCCTGGAGGGCCCAGGGGACCGTTTTTTGGACTTTAAAAGTCCTCTGTAGCCCAAACTATAAGTCCTAGAGAATTCTAACTGGTGCCATTCGTTTTTTCTCGCCGAGCTGCTTCTAGAAATGGTCGTAGATTTCATTTTCGCCCAGCCATTTGCCCAGAATCGAAAATATTTTCGTCGAAAAACCTTGGGTTTTATTTAGCCCAGGCAAATCGGTGATTTTGTTCGAATTTTGACTTGTCAATATTATTACATGTTTGGATTCGTCTCGCCGTTGTCAATATTATTACATATTTGGATTCGTCTCGCCGTTGCGGTTTCAATGGTGTAATTATTTTTTTAATTGTGACCCATTTTTAGGCCCAATAGGCCTATTTTAAAGTTTAAAAACGCCATAGACGAGTTATTTATGTACGAATTGTGTTTAAATTTATACCATAAGTACAGTTTGGCAAAGTGAATCGAATGGCGCAAACAGAATTAAAATCGGACCATTAGTTAGGATTTTGATTTTGACGTGGCCTTCCTGGAGGGCCCAGGGGACTGTTTTTTGGACTTTAAAAGTCCTCTGTAGCCCAAACTATAAGTCTTAGATAATTCTAACTGGTGCCATTCGTTTTTTCTCGCCGAGCTATTTCTAGACATGGTCGTAGATTTAATTTTCGCTCAGCCATTCGCCCAGAATCGAAAATATTTTGGTCGAAAAACCTTGGGTTTTAGCCCAGGCAAATCGGTCATTTTGTTCGAATATTGACTTGTCAATATTATTACATATTTGCATTCGTCTCGCCGTTGTCAATATTATTACATATTTGCATTCGTCTCGCCGTTGTCAATATTATTACATATTTGGATTCGTCTCGCCGTTGTGGTTTCAATGGTGTAATTATTTTTTTAATTGTGACCCATTTTTAGGCCCAATAGGCCTATTTTAAAGTTTAAAAACTCCATAGCCGAGTTATTTATGTACGAATTTTGTTTAAATTTATACCATAAGTACACTTTGGCAAGCTGAATCGAATGGCGCAAACAGAATTAAAATCGGACCATTAGTTAGGATTTTGATTTTGACGTGGCCTTCCTGGAGGACCCAGGGGACCGTTTTTTGGACTTTAAAAGTCCTCTGTAGCCCAAACTATAAGTCCTAGATAATTCTAACTGGTGCCATTCGTTTTTTCTCGCCGAGCTGCTTCTAGACATGGTCGTAGATTTCATTTTCGCTCAGCCATTCGCCCAGAATCGAAAATATTTTGGTCGAAAAACCTTGGGTTTTAGCCCAGGCAAATCGGTCATTTTGTTCGAATATTGACTTGTCAATATTATTACATATTTGCATTCGTCTCGCCGTTGTCAATATTATTACATATTTGGATTCGTCTCGCCGTTGCGGTTTCAATGGTGTAATTATTTTTTAATTGTGACCCATTTTTAGGCCCAATAGGCCTATTTTAAAGTTTAAAAACTCCATAGACGAGTTATTTATGTACGAATTTTGTTTAAATTTATACCATAAGTACACTTTGGCAAGCTGAATCGAATGGCGTAAACAGAATTAAAATCGGACCATTAGTTAGGATTTTGATTTTGACGTGGCCTTCCTGGAGGGCCCAGGGGACCGTTTTTTGGACTTTAAAAGTCCTCTGTAGCCCAAACTATAAGTCCTAGATAATTCTAACTGGTGCCATTCGTTTTTTCTCGCCGAGCTGCTTCTAGACATGGTCGTAGATTTCATTTTCGCTCAGCCATTCGCCCAGAATCGAAAATATTTTGGTCGAAAAACCTTGGGTTTTAGCCCAGGCAAATCGGTCATTTTGTTCGAATATTGACTTGTCAATATTATTACATATTTGCATTCGTCTCGCCGTTGTCAATATTATTACATATTTGGATTCGTCTCGCCGTTGCGGTTTCAATGGTGTAATTATTGTTTTAATTGTGACCCATTTTTAGGCCCAATAGGCCTATTTTAAAGTTTAAAAACTCCATAGACGAGTTATTTATGTACGAATTGTGTTTAAATTTATACCATAAGTACACTTTGGCAAGGTGAATCGAATGGCGCAAACAGAATTAAAATCGGACCATTAGTTAGGATTTTGATTTTGACGTGGCCTTCCTGGAGGGCCCAGGGGACCGTTTTTTGGACTTTAAAAGTCCTCTGTAGCCCAAACTATAAGTCCTAGAGAATTCTAACTGGTGCCATTCGTTTTTTCTCGCCGAGCTGCTTCTAGAAATGGTCGTAGATTTCATTTTCGCCCAGCCATTTGCCCAGAATCGAAAATATTTTCGTCGAAAAACCTTGGGTTTTAGCCCAGGCAAATCGGTGATTTTGTTCGAATTTTGACTTGTCAATATTATTACATGTTTGGATTCGTCTCGCCGTTGTCAATATTATTACATATTTGGATTCGTCTCGCCGTTGCGGTTTCAATGGTGTAATTATTTTTTTAATTGTGACCCATTTTTAGGCCCAATAGGCCTATTTTAAAGTTTAAAAACTCCATAGACGAGTTATTTATGTACGAATTGTGTTTAAATTTATACCATAAGTACAGTTTGGCAAAGTGAATCGAATGGCGCAAACAGAATTAAAATCGGACCATTAGTTAGGATTTTGATTTTGACGTGGCCTTCCTGGAGGGCCCAGGGGACTGTTTTTTGGACTTTAAAAGTCCTCTGTAGCCCAAACTATAAGTCCTAGAGAATTCTAACTGGTGCCATTCGTTTTTTCTCGCCGAGCTGCTTCTAGACATGGTCGTAGATTTCATTTTCGCCCAGCCATTCGCCCAGAATCGAAAATATTTTGGTCGAAAAACCTTGGGTTTTAGCCCAGGCAAATCGGAGATTTTGTTCGAATTTTGACTTGTCAATATTATTACCTATTTGCATTCGTCTCGCCGTTGTCAATATTATTATATATTTGGATTCGTCTCGCCGTTGCGGTTTCAATGGTGTAATTATTTTTTTAATTGTGACCCATTTTTAGGCCCAATAGGCCTATTTTAAAGTTTAAAAACTCCATAGACGAGTTATTTATGTACGAATTGTGTTTAAATTTATACCATAAGTACACTTTGGCAAGCTGAATCGAATGGCGCAAACAGAATTAAAATCGGACCATTAGTTAGGATTTTGATTTTGACGTGGCCTTCCTGGAGGACCTAGGGGACTGTTTTTTGGACTTTAAAAGTCCTCTGTAGCCCAAACTATAAGTCCTAGATAATTCTAACTGGTGCCATTCGTTTTTTTCTCGCCGAGCTGCTTCTAGACATGGTCGTAGATTTCATTTTCGCTCAGCCATTCGCCCAGAATCGAAAATATTTTGGTCGAAAAACCTTGGGTCCAGGCAAATCGGTCATTTTGTTCGAATATTGACTTGTCAATATTATTACATATTTGCATTCGTCTCGCCGTTGTCAATATTATTACATATTTGGATTCGTCTCGCCGTTGCGGTTTCAATGGTGTAATTATTTTTTTAATTGTGACCCATTTTTAGGCCCAATAGGCCTATTTTAAAGTTTAAAAACTCCATAGACGAGTTATTTATGTACGAATTTTGTTTAAATTTATACCATAAGTACACTTTGGCAAGCTGAATCGAATGGCGCAAACAGAATTAAAATCAGACCATTAGTTAGGATTTTGATTTTGACGTGGCCTTCCTGGAGGACCCAGGGGACCGTTTTTTGGACTTTAAAAGTCCTCTGTAGCCCAAACTATAAGTCCTAGATAATTCTAACTGGTGCCATTCGTTTTTTCTCGCCGAGCTGCTTCTAGACATGGTCGTAGATTTCATTTTCGCTCAGCCATTCGCCCAGAATCGAAAATATTTTGGTCGAAAAACCTTGGGTTTTAGCCCAGGCAAATCGGTCATTTTGTTCGAATATTGACTTGTCAATATTATTACATATTTGCATTCGTCTCGCCGTTGTCAATATTATTACATATTTGGATTCGTCTCGCCGTTGCGGTTTCAATGGTGTAATTATTGTTTTAATTGTGACCCATTTTTAGGCCCAATAGGCCTATTTTAAAGTTTAAAAACTCCATAGACGAGTTATTTATGTACGGATTTTGTTTAAATTTATACCATAAGTACACTTTGGCAAGGTGAATCGAATGGCGCAAACAGAATTAAAATCGGACCATTAGTTAGGATTTTGATTTTGACGTGGCCTTCCTGGAGGGCCCAGGGGACCGTTTTGTGGACTTTAAAAGTCCTCTGTAGCCCAAACTATAAGTCCTAGATAATTCTAACTGGTGCCATTCGTTTTTTCTCGCCGAGCTGCTTCTAGACATGGTCGTAGATTTCATTTTCGCTCAGCCATTCGCCCAGAATCGAAAATATTTGTTTCCAAAAACCTTGGGTGTAAATAAAGCCCAGGCAAATCGGTGATTTTGGTCGAATTTTGACTTGTCAATATTATTACATATTTGGATTCGTATCGCCGTTGCGGTTTCAACGGTATTATTAGTTTTTAATATTGACCAATTTTTAAAGGCGGGGGGGGGGGCTCATGGGTTGAGATAAACATGGAATGATAATCGCCAAGCTGTACATAGTTATCCTGCAAAATGCAATGGCACTTAAATAATTATTAACAATGGTATAAAGGATTTTGTGGATCGTCTATACCGGGCCTGTGACGTCACAAGAGTGTAAGTCCACCATCCAGTCTAGGCTAATGATACTGGTGTGACGTCACTATGACGTCACAGGCCCGGTATAGACGATCCGCAAAATCCTTTATACCATTGTGGGGTTTTGAACAGAAATATTGAGAGTGTAAATGAGAGGTTAAATGGAACAATTTTAGCGTCAGGCGAAAGCGATAAGGATATTCAGTCTCATGTTAAACATGATGACTATATTGCAAATGATAGTAGTGATGGTGCAACGGAAGATGGAAATGTCGTTAGAAATAAAGGTAAATTAGGTATAAAGAAAAGAAGTAAATTGAGATTATATTACACAAACTGTAGGAGTCTATGTAACAAAATGAACGAACTTAGAGCCCTTGTTAGCAAAGAAAATATAGACATAATAGCGCTAACTGAAACGTGGATTAATACAGAAACCAGGCATTTTTTAGCAGAATTTGATATACCAGGATATAGTTTGTTTAAATATGACCGAACAAGTAAGAGAGGTGGCGGTATAGCAGTGTTTGTCAGGAGTACATTAAAAAGCTGTATTAAATCAGGTATTAGACTAAATAACGATAATGAAAGTGTTTGGGTAGAGGTTAACGAAGGTAGTGAGACCATAGTTATTGGAGTTATGTATAGACCGCCAAATATGAGTAGAAATGACGGAACGTCATTATGGGAGGAAATTAAAATGGCATCAAGGTTTAGCAATGTGTGCATTATGGGGGATTTTAATTTTCCGAATATAGATTGGCAGCATCAAATAGGAGACTCTGATTCTGAGGAGTTTATAGAGGTAGTACAAGATAGTTTTGTATTTCAATTCATAGATACGCCGACTAGAGGTAATAATATTCTCGATTTAGTTTTCAGTAACAATGAACATATGGTAAATAATGTAGAGATAGGGGACCACCTAGGAAATAGTGACCACAATTCTGTGTATTTTAATATACAATGGAAAGGTAATACCAGAGAGAATACAACATTAATACCTGACTTCAGAAAAGCCAATTATGGTGGGTTAAGAAGAGCCCTATTAGCAGACCCTATGGTCAAAAAATTAAGTCGATCCAGGTGACCAAATGAGTGTACCCCTTCTCAGGCACCTGTCATCTTAAGTCAGGAAGAGACATCAACCTTGGTAGATACATACGATAATTTTATCGAGTCAGTATTCAATGCACAAAATAAATACATCCCCAAAAGAAAATTTCGATCAACATAGAACCAACCCAAATGGATGAATAATAGACTATTAGATCTTCTAGGACAAAAGAGAGGAATATATAGAAAAATTAGGAAAGGCGAAATTCACCTACTTGCTTACTATCAGAATCTATCAAGACAGGTAAAAAAGGATATTAGGAAAGAAAAAATAAATTATGAAATTAAGGTTGCCAATGACTCAAAAAATAATCCTAAAGCTTTTTACCAACTATATAAATCCAAGGTTAGAGATGTAATTGGTCCCCTTAAAACTTCGATAGGAGAAATGACAGAAAATGATTTAGAAATGTGCAGTACATTAAATAGTCAATTTCTTTCCGTTTTCACTAATGAAAATTTGGCACAGTTTCCACAAGTCCGTAAGGTATATAGCGATAGTATAGAAAATAGGTTAAGTACGGTTACTATAAGTAGAAATTATGTGCTTAAGGAAATTGACAGACTGAAACCTCATAAATCGCCTGGTCCTGATGAGGTATATGCTAGAGTAAAGAATGTAGGGATGAGTTAAGTTACCCATTAACATTTCTATTTAACAAGTCATTAGAGACAGGTATAGTTACAGAAGCTTGGAAGCTTGCAAATGTAGTTCCGATCTTCAAAAAAGGTGACAAATCAATAGCATCCAATTACCGTCCCATTAGTCTTACATCAATCATAGGAAAGCTACTAGAGTCAATTATTGCTAGTAAAATTAGAAACCACTTAGATACATTTAATTTAATAAATTCTTCTCAGCATGGATTCACTCAGGGACGTTCTTGCCTTACTAATTTGCTTAGTTTTTTCTCAGAGGTATATGAAGCAGTAGATAATGACAAGTCATATGATATAATATATTTAGATTTCAGTAAAGCTTTCGACAGAGTCCCCCATGAGAGATTGATGAGAAAGGTTGAGGTGCATGGAATAGGTGGGGCGTTGTTGGGATGGATTAGGTCATGGCTAATTGGTAGGAAGCAGAGAGTCAGTATAAATGGTACGAAGTCAGAATGGGGTGCAGTCAAAAGTGGTGTCCCCCAGGGATCTGTATTAGGTCCTCTGTTGTTTGTTATATACATAAATGACCTTGATTTAGGTATAACTAGTAGGATAAGTAAATTTGCAGACGATACCAAAATGGGGAGAACAATTGATTCAGATAGAGATATAGAGTGCCTCCAAAGGGATCTAGATCCCTTACACGAATGGTCAGTAAATTGGCGGATGAAGTTTAACATTGACAAATGCAAGGTATTAAAGATAGGGAAGATGCATACAAATGTTAAATATAAACTAGCTAATATGGAATTAGAAAACTCGAATTGTGAGAAAGATCTAGGTGTGTTTGTTAGCAATGATTTGAAGCCTAGAAAACAGTGTATAAGCGTTCGAAACAAGGCAAACAGGATTCTCGGGTTCATCTCTAGGAGTGTGAGTAACAGAACTGCTGATGTTATCTTAAAACTTTACTTATCATTAGTGAGACCCCATATGGATTATGCTGTTCAATTTTGGTGTCCTTATTACAGAATGGACATAGATTCATTGGAGAGAGTACAACGTAGAATGACAAAAATTACCCATAATATTAGAAATCTTCCGTATAAAGAAAGGTTGAAGAAATTAGGCTTACATTCGTTAGAGAGACGCAGAATTAGAGGGGATATGATAGAGGTGTTCAAGTGGGTTAGTGGGATTAACAAAGGGGACATGACAAATGTACTAAAGCTCAGTGATAGCGAAAGAACTCGTACCAATGGTTTCAAATTAGATAAATTTAGTTTCAGAAAAGATATAGGCAAATATTGGTTTGGTAACAGAGTTGTAGATGGGTGGAATGGACTACCAAGTGCTATAGTGGGATTAAAAACTGTAGGGAGCTTTAAGATAAAATTGGATAAGCATATGGACGAGAAGGGTTGGGTGTGAAGGGGGATCAGCCGGGTTGGGCCAATCAGCGCTCTGCTGACCCCGTAATCCTGCGTTAATCTTTAACCGTTTTGGAAAGATGATCCTCAGGGTATTAGAGTGTTGAGCCTATAATTGGGCTTTGTAATTGGGTTGTGTGGGACAGGGATCTGCCTTGCTTAGGCCAATCGGCTTTCTGCAGAGCCCCATTTTCTTATGTTCTTATGTTCTTATGTTCTTATGTTCTTATGTAATAATTATTTCAGTGACATTGCATTTTACAAGATAATTATATGCAGGTTGGCAATTATTTTTCCATGTTTACCTCAACCCATGAGCCCCCACCTTTAACCCTTATTTAGCGGGCTAGGTGGTCTATTTGACCGTAGCGGCCAGCGGGGGTTTTTACCCTAAATAGGGTTGTTTCCGTGCTCATTTTCATGCCTAAATAAGACCCAGAGCGTAAAACAAGTATCTATCCCTGAAAGGGCGTAAACAGAGCTTTCCAATGACACCCGAACCATCCTTGTACGACCACTGGTTCTCTTGCAACGATCGTGCAACACAAGTGCAAAAACCCTGAAATAAGGTAATTTTCTTACATAATTCCCTGTGTAGCGAGTGGGGAGGAAGTTAGAATACAGTTCAGTACACCCGCGGTGGTCGTGGGGAGCGGTCATAAGGTTACTACGCTCGTCCCACCGCTCAGCTCTCTTTCTCAGCAACATTACGTGCTGAAAATGGTGCTCGACAGATGTCGTGCACCGCCACATAGTCCAAATTTATTTCACTCGACAAATGTCGTGCGCCGCCAATAAGGGGTTAAGGCCCAATAAGCCTATTTTAAAGTTTAAAAACTCCATAGACGAGTTATTTATGTACGGATTATGTTTACATTTATACCATCAGTACACTTTGGCAAGCTGAATCGAATGGCACAAACAGAATTAAAATCGGCCCATTAGTTTAGGATTTCGATTTTGACTTGGCTTTCCTGGAGGGCCCAGGGGACCATTTTGTGTACTTTAAAAGTCCTCTGTATCCCAAACTATAAGTCCTAGATAATTCTAACTGGTGCCATTCATTTTTTCTCGCCGATCTGCTTCTAGACATGGTCCTAGATTTCATTTTCGCCCAGCCATTCGCCCAGAATCGAAAGTATTTGTTTCCAAAAATCTTGGGTTTGCCAAGGTTTTTGGAAAACAAGAGAGGGAATGGCAGTAGGGGAACAAATCGAGGAAGGTGAAGACACGCAGACATTTCTCGCATTTTCACCAGTTCAGCCGGACCACATGAGCTCCACGTCAGAGCTCTTATAGGGCAGGGCCGAAGGATGAGGCAAGAACTGCTACACCGCAACACCAACCAAGAAGTGATCAGGGCGAAGAATGAGAGATCAGGTCGAAGGTAGAACAAATAACATCGAGAAGCAAAACATGCATTACCGAAGGGAACCAACTCATTTCGGCCACATCAGGAACCGAAGAGACAAATCGGGTCAAGAGTCAACCACCTAGCCAGGCCAGGGAGACACGAGATATAGGCTGCCCGAGGACAGCCGAATGGGACAGAATAAGAATAGAAGGGAAAAAACATAGAATGAGGAAAGAAAAACTATTCAAAATTAGTCAAGCTGAGGACGAAAGCTCGAGGGGAGAGGGAGGGAAAACCACATCCCTCCCCCATCAAGCCCCAGTCGCCGGCCCGGAAGCCCCCCAACCGCGACAAGGAGAGTAGTACCAGGGGGGTAAAAGCATAGTGAGGCCCCATCTTGATTATGGCGTGCAATTTTGGTCTCCTTATCTGACCAAGGACATTGAGAAACTCAAGTCAGTGCAGCGTAGAGCGACAAAGTTGATAATTCATATCATGAAAGATTATAGAAACTTAATTTGTTTTCACTTAAGGAGACATGAGCCGTTTTTCTGGTCCACTTTCTCCCTCATGTTTAGCCCATTAGTTTTCAGATGTTAAAATGTTTGCCCCATTAGTTAGTCGATTTTAAAACTTTTCGCCCCATTTCCTCGTCAATATTTAGACCTTTCGTGCTATTTAGGTGTCGATTTTTTCCCTGGCGAACGATAGTGAGCCTGTACTGTTGAAAGAACCGGCCTTCGGCCGGAACATTTTTCTACCGAAAAATGTACAAATAAATCTAGAAGGGGGATCTAATAGATGTTTTTTTGTTTTTAATTTGATGGAGGTCTAGGGAGGAAACTAGAAAAAGAATGAATACATGCAAACATCACCCAAAAAGTGAACAAACCCCCCTTAAGAATAGAAGAGAGCGAGGTCAATTAATCCAGTGTTTCAAGACATTGAAGGGTTTTGACAACATTTATGTAGATTCACTTTTCAAAATCGATAATAGTTCATTAACTCAGGGAAATGGAATTAAATTAAATACCAGGAGGGCAAATCTCAATGTCACAAAACACTTCTTCAACTACAGTGTGGTCAACGAGTGGAACAAACTGCCAGAGAAAGTGATACAATGTAAGACAACTGGCACATTCAAAAGGAGTCTAGACATCCTTTTTGAGGAGGTTGGAATAATATAGGTAAAACAAACAAAAAACAAAAAATAGGTTAAGCATCAGTAGTATATATATAATATTTCTCAAATTCATTCTTTACTATGAATTTCACAGTAGAAATGTTCTCATTCTGCTGGGGGACTTGTTTCCCCAACTATAATTTTATGCCGACAAATGGTCGGAGGGAGTGGTGGAAGGGGAGAGAGCCTTCTGCTTTGCTATCCTTGCCTTCCACTTTGTAGCCAATTATATTTAAATCCGGACTTAAATCCGGACTGCCTAGTAGGGACCACAAGGTTTGTGCAGTCTGTGTAGTGTGTAACTCTGTGTAACCCTCTCCTTCACCTGAGGTATTGACACCAAACTTTCTCCACACTGTTTAATGGACATCTGACACACACAGTGAGAGGGAGGCTCAGCCACAGAAGCAACTGTGGCCCGAGACAGTTGGAAGCAGAGTGAGAGAGAGAGAGTTAGAGTGAGTTAGAGAAAGAGTAAATTAGAGTAAGTTAGAGGGAGAGTAAGTTAGAGGGAGAGTAAGTTGGAAGCAGAGTGAGAGAGAGAGAGAGAGTAAGTTAGAGGGAGAGAGTAAGTTAGAGTGAGTAAGGGCTTAATCAGAGTTATGTAGTGTGGTCCAGAGTAATTGCGTGATTGTATAAAGTAAATCTTGGAGTGAAAGAAAGTTATATTTATCTTTTTTTTGTAAACACATATTGAGAAAAAAGGTAATATTACTTTTAACATCGTCGTTAACACCAATAACCACCCAAATTATAATAATTAAACCATTCAAGTCTCTCCAGGATTCGAACCCACGACACCACATACGGACCTTACTCGCTCTAACCATTACACCATCAAGACAGTTAAGTAACACCCCGTTCTTAATATTAATCATCAATTACAAACCCCAATGCACTTGAATAAACTAATAAAAGCATATGGTCCTCCCAGGATTCGAACTCGGGATACCACAACCAGAACTTACTCGCTCTAACCACTACACCCATCAAGACAGTTACATTAGAGTGAG
Source organism: Paralithodes platypus (assembly GCA_032716605.1). Classification (NCBI taxonomy): domain Eukaryota; kingdom Metazoa; phylum Arthropoda; class Malacostraca; order Decapoda; family Lithodidae; genus Paralithodes; species Paralithodes platypus. Next base: position 3,360,428 of record CM064523.1, read on the forward strand.
TCAGGGCTGAATTAGAGTTAGGTAGGATGATTTTGGATGATACAGAGTAAGAGATGTCTTTAATTGATAAAAGGGTAATGTTTGTAACTTAAGGGGGTAGTTCAGTGCATTTATTATTGATGAAAGAGTGCTTGGCAAGTCGAAGAACAGATTTGCCTTGATTCCGGGCAGAAACGTAGGAAGAATGAGGGGGGGATGGTTCACTTTTTGGTCGGTGTTTTCATTTATTAGTTTTCTAGTTTCTTCCCTAGACCTCCATCAAACTTAACAACAACAAAAAACATCCATTAGATCCCCCTTCTAGATTAATTTGTATATTTTTCGGTAGAAAAATGTCTCGGCCGAAGGCCTGTTTTTCTAAAATTACAGGCTCACTACCGTTCGCTAGGGAGAAAACTCGACAACTAAATAGCATGAAAAGTCTTAATATTGACAAATAAATGGGGTGAAAGGTCTTAAAATCGACAATCTAATGGGCCGAGCGTCTTATAACCTCAAAACAAATGGGGCTTAAAATGAGGGAGAAAGGGGACCAGAAAAAGGGCCCATCTCCCCTTAACATACACACTAAGAGAGGAAAGCACGGGAGAGGCTATTGCAGCTGAAATCAGTTAATGGCAGAGTGACATGGAGTGACTTAAGAGAAGAGTAAATTAGAGTAAGTTAGAGAGGGACAGTAAGTTAGAATGAGAGAGAGAGAGAGTGAGTAAGTTGGAAGCAAAATGAGAGAGAAAGTTAGAGGGAGAGTAAGTTAGAGTGATAGAGGGAGAGTAAATTAGAATGAGAGAGAGAGAGAGAGAGAGAGAGAGAGAGAGAGAGAGAGAGAGAAAATGTAACATGATCCTGCCTCACTCTTGACAACTCTGATAGTGAGGGTCAGGGCCAGTCTCTCTCTCTCTCTCTCTCTCTCTCTCTCTCTCTCTCTCTCTCTCTCTCAAACCTATTCTGTATGTATTTCTGTTCTATTTTTCTGCCATTTGTATTCCTTTCACAATTATCTTAAAAGCTATTGTTAACAAGATTAAGATAGCATTTTAAATCTATGGAAAAATGAACAAATTAATAGATGAATAAATTGCTGATATATTCTAAACAGACTATTGAACAACAATTTTTAAAGACATATTACTAATGCTAAAGCAGGATTAACGTATGGCTTTATCTTGTCATCGATTTCCATTTACTTCTAGATATAGTTTTATACATTCATATTAATATCAACCCCCTAATTAACTTACGCAAACCCTAATTTATGAAATCAATGAAACTTATTACTAAATGTGGCACTCCAAAAATTCGAACCTAGGATACTCACACCGAAATACCGCGCACTAACCATAACGCTATCATAAAGGAAAAATTGTAAACAATGGCAATGACAGATTTCCACCTTTTACTTTGCTCTTTCTTTCCTCCTTTACTTCTCTCTCATTCTTAACCCCTTCTGTACCATCGGCTGGCTTCCTATATATTTCTTTCTGGCTACTACTAATCGATTTTATTCAGTTTAGGAATGATCTCGATCAATTATCAGGCTTCGAACTATGTCAGTCAATCTTTTTAACTACCAGAGATCCTTCCTAAGTTGCAGAGAAGGGACTGAGGTTCTCGCAGAGATACTTCGGTCCTGACGTTATTCTTGACTTACAGTGTGCTGGCTAAATAATCCAGCCTCTGGATTAGCCTCTGAAGTCCTATGTTAACCCTTTGAGTACCAGCGACGTGTATGATATTATATTGTAACTATATTCATACAATATTATGCAGCTTGGAAAGGTTCTGTGGGAGTTAAAAGGATTGGTTGTGATAGTCTGAAGCCTTATTATTGTTAGAAGTCTTTCCTAAGCTGAATAATATCGTCGAATAGTTGCCAGAATATGATGAAAAGGACGTCCCTGGTCCTGAACGGGTTAAGAGACCGCTCACCTTACCAATCTGTCTATCCCCCCTCAACTTTAACTTGACTTCAAGGCGCATTGTTCATACAATATACTAATAAGGACTTGGTGTGATTAATCCCTATTTAACGATGTGTAGTTTTATAGCGAAACGACAAAACAAAACAACCTCCTTCAATGGTATCATCAACACTACTATTGGAAAAGGAAATTGAGCCGTTTACAAAGAATACATTTATAAAGTAAAAAAAAAAAAAAAAAAAAAAAAAAAAAAAAAACACATATATATATATATATATATATATATATATATATATATATATATATATATATATATATATATATATATATATATATATATATATAGAGATATATATAGAGAGAGAGAGAGAGAGAGAGAGAGAGATTGATGGATTGATATATGAAATGGGTGACACTGAATCAATTCCTCCCACCCTATCTCTCTCCCATAAGACATCACACACATACACCTATCTATCTATATATTTATTCACACATGTTCCACGTTCACCAACACACACACACACACACGCATTACCGGAAGCGAAATATCATACGAATGAGAGAGAGAGAGAGAGAGAGAGAGAGAGAGAGAGAGAGAGAGATGAATGAGTGAGTGAGTGACGGGTGGTGAATAAGTAAGAGTTGGATAATAAAACTCGTATTATTTTTCCGTGCTGTCCGATCGTGCATTAATCCGTAATCAATACTGTATGAGGGAGCGAGAGAGAGAGAGAGAACGATAGCGAGAATGTGTGTTTGGTCTTGCATAAGCGTATCTTTCAGCATATATATAATCAAGCTAATTATTTTATAGTTATATTTAGGAAAGTTAACCACTATTATAATTATTTTATAGTTATATTTAGGAAAGTTAACCACTATTATAATTATTTTATAGTTATATTTAGGAAAGTTAACCACTATTATAATTATTTTATAGTTATATTTAGGAAAGTTAACCACTATTATAATTATTTTATAGTTATATTTAGGAAAGTTAACCACTATTATAATTATTTTATAGTTATATTTAGGAAAGTTAACCACTATTATAATTATTTTATAGTTATATTTAGGAAAGTTAACCACTATTATTTAACCCATGTTTAATTTTGACACAATCAATAATTATAGTACCAGTATCCCAAATTTCATAATAATTTAATACTCCACGGAAAGTAAAGCAAGTTACTGCTCTTTTACAATTATTACACTTCATGGTCTTAAAGGGAGGTAGACCGTTTTTCTGGACCCCCTTCTCCCTAATGTTAGCCCCACTAGTTTTGAGATTATAAGACGTTCGGCCCATTAGTTTGGCGATTTTAACACCTTTTGCCCCATTTCGTTGTCAATTTTAAGACCTTTCGTGCCATTTAGGTGTCGATTATTTCCTGGCGAGCGATAGCGAGCCTGCAATTTTAAGAGGAATCGGCCTTAGGCCGGGAATGTTTTCTACCGAAAAATGTAAACATTTATCTTAAAGGAGGGGTCTAGGGGGTGTTTTTCTAAGCTTGATGGAGGTCTAGGGAGGAAACTAACAAAAATATGAATCAATTAATTAATAGACCAAACAAACGGTAGTCCTGCAATCAACGAAAAATTGTCTTGGACATATCTGAAATGCTGACCAACGGTTTTGTAATATTGCCTCTAAACACATACCTTAACGGGAGACTGGCCGTTTGTTTGGTCTATTAATTAATTTATTCATATCATGTCCTTCATGTTTTCGTGGTGCAATGCATAAGTGTGTTGATTTTCGGTGTGAGCGTCCTGGGTTCGAATCCCAGGACTGCCACATGTGTTTGTTAATTTCATTAATCGAGTTTAGGAGTAAAGTTGGTTAGTGGAGAGAACATAATAATTTAGTTTCCTCCCTAGACCTCCATCAAGCTTAGAAAAACACCACCCGAGTCAGCGTATGCCCAATGTTTACTATTAGATATTTAGCATAGAGGAGTGTGTTCCAGCTGTTTGACCCGTTCCTTTCATCATAGGCTGGCAACTGTTAGACGATTTTATTCAGCTTAAGAAGGATCTATAGCCAATAACAAGTCTTCAAACTATCTCAACCAACCTTTTTCTGTAACTACCACCGATCCTTCTCAAGCTGCATAATATCGTCTAAATTTAGCTAGAATAAAATATAACACACGTCGCTGGTACTCAAAGGGTTAAGTCTGAGGTTGGCCGGACAAGCTAAGTGGGGGGGGGGGGGGAGGGGGGTATCTATCTCCTTATTTATGTATTTATTTTTATTTATGTGTGAATTTGTGTTGATTGTTAATTATGTGTGAATTTGTTTTTTGTGTTTGTGTGTTCAGTGTTTTCTGTTTTGTTTCGTGTTGTCCCTATTCTGGCTCTGTCTTGAGTCGGACCCCCCCCCCCCCAAAAAAAAAAGGAAAAGTGGGGAATGGGACTGAGTATATAAATAGATAGATGTATTTTTGTATTGTCTTTTTATTTACCTCCCTAGACCTCATCAAGCTTGAACAAACCACCCGTCCAAGACCCTCGTTCAAGATACATTTGTTAATTTTTCGATATAAAAATGTCACGGCCGAAGGCCGGTTTCTCTTAAATTACAGGCTCGCTATCGCTCGCCAGGACAAACAAGAATAGACACCTATATGACACTAAAGTCTGAATATTGACAAAGAAATGCTGCGAAAAGTCTTAAAATTGCCAAACTAATGGGCCAAACGTCTTAAAATCTGAAAACTAATGGGGCTAAACATGAGGAAGAAGGGGATCCAGAAGAAAACAAACCTCCCTTAAAACACCAACCCGAGTCAGTGTTTTCCCTCCCTCAATGTTTACTATTAGATGTTTATCATCGAGAAGTGTACCAGCTGCTTGTGTCTGAGGTTGTCCGGACAATTTGCCTGAAACTCGCAAGTGGGCAATTGACCACTTGCGAGTTTTGATCTATAAGGTAGTTGGAGCTCTAGCCATCAATAGTTATTATAATTACAAGCTATGATTCGGTTATATTATTACATTTATGAATATATACAATCAAATTTATCATACTTTTTATATATCCGAAACCCACATTATTATTGCATTTCTCTTTAAAATCGATGTTCACGGCTCCAAATTCCTTATAGCCTGAAATCCGCAAGCAGCAGTAATTTGCCTTATCTATAAGGAAGAGCCGTAGATGAATAGAAACATGCCACCCAAGACTTCAGGAAAGGCCGCCAAGACCACACCATTTCACAGACACCATGAACACCAAAATCATAGGGACTGTGAAGTGGTACAATCATAAACGTGGTTTTGGCTACATAACTCGTGAAGACAATGAACAAAACATATTTGTCAATTTTTCAGGAATTAAACATCATCAGAACACTAAAAGATCCCTGGAAAATGGCGAAAAGGTAGAGTTCATTATCAGAGGAGGAAGGAAAGGACAAGAAGCACACGAAGTCACGGGACCAACTGGCAGCAGAACAAAGGGATCTATCGTCAAAGTTACCAAGAAAGAACACAGCAGGAATGTAGAACACGACATTAATGCAAAAATGTATGCATGTGTTCAAACTGCAGTGGCACTTTCTGGATCCAACAAACATCAACTAAGCCGTATGATTCCACTGATTCTTGACTACAATAATCTACCAAAAATCAAGATCCCTACTGACGCTCTGAAGCCTTCTACAAAATATAGTAGAAATAAGAAAACATCAAGAAAGGAACACACACCCATCATCCAAGAAGAAGCAGAAGCTGATGAAGAAGAAATTAATCTTGCAGAATACGAGGAGGAAGATGAAAAAGAAG
>CM064523.1:3371138-3406138 GCA_032716605.1 Paralithodes platypus
ACTTTAAGCTCAAATGAAAAGTGAGAAATTGAATGCTGAGAGTTACAAGGAGTTAAAAGGAATAGTTTGTATCTCAAAAACCTTGCGGTCCATTCTGGGGAGGTAGGCTACTCGAAGTAGAAAGAGGGAGATTGTGTAGTGCACTACACTCATTGCAGAGTGCAAAATAGGGATTATTATTATTATTATTATTATTATTATTATTGACAAGCTATACTGGGAGTCGATCCCGAGTTACATATACTACTCTACTTACAAATGCACATGCTCACATTTATCTACCTATCTCTCTACCCATTATCTATCTGTCTCTATATATATATCTATCTATCTATCTATCTATCTATCTATGTGTGTTTTCATGTATAATATGCCCAATCTCAGTAGAATAGCAGTATATTGAAACAAAAATGTAAACATACAAGAAGAATACAAAAACATAAATCCCCACGCCGATGATCTTCTTGTTCTTCTTCTTGTTGTTCTTCGTATTATTATTATTCTTATCCTTCGCCTTCTTCTTCTTCTTATCCTTCGCCTTCTTCTTCTTCTTCTGCTTCTTTTTCTTCTTCTTCTGGATCGTTTTATTAGGGAGGGTCACAGGTAATATTGGGAAGAAGAGGGGCGAGTAATAGCCAGGTAAATAGAGAGGGGGGGGGGGAGAGGATTGGAAGCGTTAGAAGAGAGAGAGAGAGAGAGAGAGAGAGACTGGCCAAACAGACCTTACGATCCTAGCCAGGGGGGTCATAATTTAATTCTAGTAGGGATAACAAACCCGATGGTAAGGGAAATTGAAAGGAAAGGATATCAAGAGGGAGAGAGATTTCTTCAAGAATTATTATTTTAATCGTCTCCGAATAGTATTGTTCTTAGTATGCCTTCTTCGTATGGCCTGTTAAATATATTGTCTTTGTTTGACCAATACGCCAAATTATATCCTAGAACTTCAGAAAACACAATGTGTATGCATATAAACTCTGAATGGCGAGGAACGTTTCGCATATAGCTTCATCAGGCTACAGTATGTGCGAAACGTCAATAAAGTGTTCATTCGCATATTGTGTTTATATTAATTGTCACTTATGTTTAAAGTTTATTTTTTATCATTATTTGTAGTGCTTACTGCTTTGATGATTTAATTTATTTGCTTATATATATATATATATATATATATATATATATATATATATATATATATATATATATATATAATATATATATATATATTATATATACAGTAATATATATATATATATATATATATTATATATATACAGTAATATATATATATATATATATATATATATATATATATATATATATATATATATATATACACTAAGTTTCTTCCCTAGCCCTCATTGATTAAATAAAAAGACCCCAAGATAAATTTGTAAATTTTTTCAATAAAAAAATGTTCCGATCCTACATTACAGGCTTGCTATCACTCGCCAGGAAAAAATCGACACTTGGCAAGGTCATAATATTGACAAAGAAATTGGGCGAACAATCTTAAAATCGCCAAACTAATGGGCCGAACGTCTTAAAATCTGAAAACTACTAGGGCCAAACATGAGGGAGAAAGGGGGGTAGAAAAATCAACCTTTACTTTTTTTCTGTTGCCTAAATTCTGTCATCACCAGTCTAATTTCCGATACCAGTGCAAAATACTCCAGAAATGTTACCAGAAAAATGTTGATCATCGAATGTTGACTATAAAAGCTCTCGTGTGATACCTGTATTAGTTACACCCGGGGATCTCGTCTAGATCCCCTTCTCCCTCATGTTTTTCCCCATTAGTTTTCAGATTTTAAGATGTTTGCCCCATTAGTTTGTCGATTTTAAGACATTTTACCTAAATTATTTGTCAATATTAAGACTTTTCGAGTATTAAGGTGTCTATTTTTTTCCTGGCGAACGATAGTGAGCCTGTAATTTAGGAAGGGGCATTTTTCTATCTAAAATGTACAAATTAATCAAGAAGGGGGATCTAATGGATGTTTGTCTAAGTTTGATGGAGGTCTAGGGAGGAAACTAAACAAAAATAATAAAAGTATATATAAATGAGCAAATAAATCATCGCATTCCCCCTTCATGTTTTAATATTCCCCCAAGTAACGTCAATGATTATAAGTATGTCACTTGATTGAAATTTGAATGGCGACTTTATATGGGCCATGAGATTAGAGAAGTGTGGGCTAAAAATTTAATATCTACTCTTCTGACTATTGTTACCCGACTCCTAACAATTTCAAATATATGTTTTAATCTTCTGATTACTTGAAGGTTTATTCTATTTGGTTATAATATTACAATATATAAATCGTACGCCATGTAAGATAAACAGGCTTATATACCTAGATAACTATAAGGTAGACACACTTATGTAACCATGAAGTAGACGAACTCATGTAACTAATACTTTCATAGCATACTTATGTAACTAGGTAACTATGAGGTAGACAGATTTATGTGGTGACCGGTCACTTCAACCAGTAGAACATTTCAACCAGTAGCTCTCAACCAGTACCAAATCAACCAATACGGTTAGGTTAGGTTAGTACTATATTTTGGCACTGGTTTGGTTGGTCTGGGTTAATTTGGCACTGGTTGAGAGCTACTGGTTGAAATGGTCTACTGGTTGAAGTGACATGGAACCAATTTATGTATTTAGGTAACTTTTAGATACACAAACTCGTGTAACTATAGTCTATTCGCCGTAAGTAGGCGAGAAATCTTGACCTTTATCCTCTGTAACTCAAAAAGGGCTAGAGCAAATTGGCTTTAAATTTCCACATCTATTCCTTGACTGACTCTTCCCAAATGGTAGAAATATTAGCTCGATTACTCTAGTCGTTGTTGAGTTACAGAGGTTTGAAATCATGATTTTTCGCCTACTTACAGCGAATAGACTATAGTAGGTAGACAGATGTGTGTATTTAGGTAACTATTAGGTAGAGCAGGGGGAAGGAAGGTAGATAGGTAGAAATGGGGTAGATAGATGGGTAGGAAGGTAGACAGTTAGGGATACGGTAGACAAGGGTGGGGGGTTAGGAAGGTAAGGATGGGTTAGGAGGGTAAGCAGTTAGAGAGGGGTTAGGAAGGTAGGCAGGTAGGGATGGGTTAGGAAGGTAGACAGGTAGGGATGGGTTAGGAAGGTAGACAGGTAGGGATGGGTTAGGGAGGTAGACAGGTAGAGATGGGCTAGGAAGGTAGACAGGTATGGATGGGTTAGGAAGGTAGGCAGATAGGGATGGGTTGGATGGTAGACAGTTAAAAAGGGGGTAGGAAGGTAGACAGGTAGGGAAGGGTTAGGAAGATAGGGATGGGTTAGGAAGGTATACAGGTAGGGATGGGTTAGGAAGGTATACAGCTAGGGAAGGGTTAGGAAGGTAGAGATGGGTTAGGAAGGTAACAGGTAGGGATGGGTTAGGAAGGTAGACGGTTAGAGATGGGTTAGGAAGGTAGACAGGTAGGGATGGGTTAGGAAGGTAGACAGGTAGGGATGGGGTAGGAAGATATACAGGTAGGGATGGATTAGGAAGGTAGACAGGTAGAGATGGGGACAGGTAGGGATGGGTTAGGAAGGTAGACAGATAGAGATGGGTTAGGAAGGTAGACAGGTAGGTATGCGTTTGGAAGGTAGACAGGTAAGGGATGAGTTAGGAAGGTAGACCGGTAGGGATAGGTTAGGAAGGTAGACAGGTAGGGATGGGTTAGGAAGGTAGACAGGTAGGGATGGGTTAGGAAGGTATACAGGTAGGGATGGGTTAGGAAGGTAGACAGGTAGGGATGGGTTAGGAAGGTATACAGGTAGGGATGGGTTAGGAAGGTAGACAGATAGAGATGAGTTAGGAAGGTAGACAGGTAGGAATGGGTTAGTAAGGTAGACAGGTAGGGATGGGTTAGTAAGGTAGACAGGTAGGGATGGGTTAGGAAGGTAGACAGGTAGAGATGGGTTAGGAAGATAGACAGGTAGGGATTTGTTAGGAAGGTAGACAGGTAGGGATGCGTTAGGAAGATAGACAGGTAGGGATGCGTTAGGAAGGCAGACAGGTAGGGATGGGTTAGGAAGGTAGACAGGTAGAGTGGGGACAGGTAGGGATGGGTTAGGAAGGCAGACAGGTTGGGATGGGTTAGGAAGGTACACAGGTAGGGATGCGTTAGGAAGGTAGACAGGTAGAGATGGGTTAGGAAGGTAGACAGGCAGAGATGGGTTAGGAAGGTAGACAGGTAGGGATGGGTTAGGAAAGTAGACAGGTAGGGATGCGTTAGGAAGGTAGACAGGTAGAGATGGGTTAGGAAGGCAGACAGGTAGGGAGGGGTTAGGAAGGTAGACAGATAGAGGTGGGTTAGGAAGGTAGACAGGTAGGGATGGGTTAGGAAGGTAGACAGGTAGGGATGGGTTAGGAAGGTAGACAGGTAGGGATGGGTTAGGAAAGTAGACAGATAGGGATGGGTTAGGAAGGTAGACAGGTAGGGATGGGTTAGGAAGGTAGACAGGTAGGGATGAGTTAGGAAAGTAGACAGATAGGGATGGGTTAGGAAGGTAGACAGGTAGGGATGGGTTAGGAAGGTAGACAGGTAGGGATGGGTTAGGAAAGTAGACAGATAGGGATGGGTTAGGAAGGTAGACAGGTAGGGATGGGTTAGGAAGGTAGACAGGTAGGGATGAGTTAGGAAAGTAGACAGATAGGGATGGGTTAGGAAGGTAGAGATAGGTTAGGAAGGTAGACAGGTAGGGATGGGTTAGACAGGTATGGATAGGTTAGGAAGGTGGACAGGTAAAGATGGGTTAGGAAGTTAGACAAGTAGAAATGGGGAGTAGGAAGGTAGGTATGGGCTAGAAAGATATACAGGTAGATATAGGGGTAGACAGGTAAGAGATGGCGTAGACTGTGAGGTAGAATGAAGGTGTCAGCCCGAGGGTTGGGGCAGGTAGTAAAAGGACATCCCATTTTCCCCTCGCCCGTCTCCCCAGTATATATATTTTGTTCTGCAACTGGAGTCAGGAAATGTGTACAGTCGCGATAAAAAGTTATGTTCAACCTCTATTTTTTTTTTTTTTTTTAATCTTTTTGGATTCAGGAAGTTTGTTCAGTTACGGTCAAGAGTTGTGTTCGACCTATGCTAGTTTGTGTGTGTGTGTGTTTTGTGTTATTATAGTATAATAATAATAGCCTAATACTAATTATTATTATTATTATTTTTTTTTTTTTTTTGTAACTAGATTCAGGAAGTTTATTTAGTCACTATTAAAAGTTGTGGTTGGCCACTTGCGAGTTTTGGTTTATTAAAAAGTTCAAGGTTGTAGATGTCTAGGAATAATACAAGCTAAATTATGCTTTTAGTACACACATAAATATAGTAAAACATAAAAACATTTTCCATATAATCTCATCCATCTCAATCTTATATCATATTTGTATGTCTGCAAAAGACCAATGTCTACAGATTAAATTTCCTTATTATCCTAAGCTTTCAAATCGACAATTAGGCGCGCGGTTAGCGTTTGCACTGTTTGACGATGTGTTCTTGCAGTTTATTATGGCAATTATTATATATAGTTCTCACTTGTGTAAGGACCTCTAATGATCAAAGACGTAAACTCAATCCTAATTAACTTTCGGACTCCCAAAAATGTCTCATTAAGTTTAACAAATTCGTATAATAATAGCCATAATATAAAGACGGACGCGTCATAGAAATGTGAGAGGGTTGAGATGAACAGATTATAATACCGATTTTGCCATCCCTACGAATATCCCGAACTAGACTGCAGATAATAGACTCTCCTCTCCCCCTCTCGCTCTCTCTCTCTTTGTGTGTATTGGAGGGGAGTGAGAGCGTCTGGCTGTGTGGAAGGTGTGATGATAGTGATCTGGGTGGTGTAAGGTGATGCTTCCACGGGATTCTATTGCAGTTGCCCCCTTGTGTCGAGGCTCGTTTCTTCTGTTTATGCACTCCTGCTTCTTCTTGTTCTTGATCTGGGTTATTTTCTTAAATTTTATACTATTATTTCAATTTAATTCTTCCTGATTTATGTTCGACAGTATCTTTAGCTTGCTCGTCTTATTAGCAACTTTTGGGATGTTGTACAATTTGCTATAGGATGTAACCCGAGGCACGAGGTCTATTATGTTTTCTCTTTGTTTATTGTAATGCCGGTATCACACAAGCTCGTTTTCCCTCAATATTTATCCTCAACACTGGTCTGGCAGCTTATTAGTTCAACATTTATAATATATATGTCACCTAAGTTCATCTGTCATCAGTTTTGTTTCCGATACCAGTGCAAAATATTCCAGAAATGTTGCCAGCCATTTTTTGATTATCAAATGTTGACTATAAAAGCTCTCGTGTGATACCGGCTTAACCCTCTCCGACATATGACGCGATTTTAAGCCTATTAGGGATACTGTAAAGCCTTTGTTACCATCAGGGGTATTTAGAAACCTTTAGTTTAGTTACTTCAACCTCTGCAGTTGTCTTTGAGTTAGCTGTGGGCAGAAAACTAATTTTTGAGAGGTAATTATAAGTGAGAGAACTCTATTTCTTATTGCTAATCTGGCAACCTCTGCGTCATATGAACGTGAAAGGGTTAAGGGGGTGACTCCGAGTGAGAGCGTCTGGCTGGGTGGAAGGTATGTTGATAGTGATCTGGGTGTTTGTAAGGTGATGCTACCACGGGATTCTATTGTAGTTGCTCCCTTGTGTCGAGGCTCGTTTTCTTCTGTATATGTACTGCCTTTTCCTGCTGTTCTTGATCTGGGTTTTCTTCGACTTTCATCCTTTGCGATATTGTCTTCTTTACTTATTTGTTTCTTTAACGTCATCTACTTGTTTGTCTTAGCCCTATTTATCAACCATTTGGAGCGCTTTCCAATAGCCTTTAACCTCAGGCAAGGTCGAGTGGTTTTATATTATGTTTTGGCTCTCTCTGAAGAAGTTAAGGAGCCTGGCTAGGTGGAAGGTGTGCTGATAGTGATCCAAGTGTGTTGTAAGATAATGCTACTACGGGATCTGTTGCAGTGTCCCCTTTTGTCGAGGCGCGTTTTCTTATGTGTATGTACTGTTGATTATTCTTGTCCTTGATCCGGATTATCTTCTTTGACTTTGACTTGGTTCTGTAACAATGGCATCGTGTGTTGAATCTCGTTTTCTTCTATTATTATACTTTTTGCTGTACTTTTCCTTGATCGTTAACTTTAGCCTGGTCATGTAGCAAGGCCATCTACTGTTGAGGCTCATTTTCTCCTGTATATTAACAATTTAAGGGGGGATGGTTAAATTTTTGGTTGATTTTTTTCATATATTTATTATTTTTCTAGTTTCCTCCCTAAACCTTATCAATCTTGACAAAACAACAACCCCAGGATTCCCCTTCAAGATACATTTGTACATTTTTCGGTAGAAAAATGTCGCGGCCAAAGGTCGATTCCCAATAAATTACAGGCTCGATATCGCTCGCCAGGAAAAATTCGACACCTAAATGACATGACAAGTTTTAATATTGACAAAGAAAAGGTGTGAAAGGTCTTACAATCGACAAACTAATGGGGCTAAGAATGAGGAAGAAGGGGGACCAAACAAACGACCCATCTCCCCTGAATCATCATCATCAACATCATCATCATCATCATCATCATCATCATCTTCTTCTTCTTCTTCTTGGAACTTACCTTTTTATCTCCATGTCGTAATTCAGCAAAAATTGGCCACATAATTTTGTTCCTCATCGAGATCTTATGCATGGAAGTGAGATAGCATTGATGAATGACGAGTGTGGTTTCTTTTCATTAGCATTTGACTTATCAAGTGAGTTAAGGGGAGATAAGCCGTTTTTATTGGCTCATATTATGTGTATCTTTTGTATCCTTCTTTAGTTTCCTCCCTAGACCTCCATCAAGTTGTAAAAAAACACCCTCTAGGCTAGAACCCCTTTTGAAGATAAATTTGTAAATTCTTGGGTAGAAAAATGTCCCGGATGAAGGCCGGCCACTCTTAAAATTACAGGCTTGCTATCGCTCGCCAGGAAAAAAAATCGACACCTAAATGGCACGAAAGGTCTTAATATTGACAAAGACATGGGGTGCAAAGTCATAAAATCGCCAAACTAATCTGTCGAACGTCTTAAATTGTAAAAAAAAAAAAAAAAATGGGATTAAACACGAGGGAGAAAGGGGTCAGAAAAAAACAGCCCATCTCCCCTTAAAACCACTGCATAAGAAACTAAACTCGTAATTAAATCAGGCGCCTCTCACCTGCTGCGCATTCCGTACCTCACCTGTGCCTTACGTTCCGTCATGTCACGCGCCCCAGACCATAACACACTTCTCACCCTTCTTCTTCTCCTCCTCCTTCTCCAATCTTCTTTGCTATCCTTTTCTCTACCTCGTAGTTACTAAATTAGTAGTTTTAGATATCCAAACTGCCCCGTAAGGACTAAATAGGTCTGCTGCAGTTTGTTCTCCTTTGTATTCCTTTGTATTTCCCCTCCTCTTGCTCCTTCTTCTTCTTCTTCTTCTTCTTCTTCTTCTTCTTCTATTGAGCTTGCCCCGGCTTCTTGGACTTCCACGGGTCTGACCTTTGCATCGGCGCTAGCTCAGAGTATGTTAGTCAGAGGGAAAGTCAGAGTAGGAGGAAAGTCGTAGGAACATCTCGTTTGGATCGTAAGGTCCATGAGGTCAGCGTAAACCTATCTGTAAACTAATCTATTCAAAACTCTCTCTCTCTCTCTCTCTCTCTCTCTCTCTCTCACACACACACACACACACACACACACACACACACACACACACACACACACACACACACACACAAATGAAACCTTCAGATTATAGCTCTGAATAATTCCTGATAATCTCCCAGGGCAATTAGCGTGTCGAGGATAATGCGATTTGGTTAAAGATGATAATTTATTGTCACTTCAGTCAGGAGGGAGGTGGTGGTGGTGGTGGTTCGGGGGTGCGAGTGTTGGTCTAGTGAAATGGGAGAAAGGGGTCAAGAAAAATATCCCTCAGGTGGAAATATTGCTGATTCCTATTAATGATCAAAACATAATCAGGCCGACTGTACACACACCCAGGTCAGATCATGGTCAGGGGAAGGTATTACACATTCATATAATTATTATGTTCCTTCCAACAACCAACCATACTCCTAAAATCGATTAATGAAATTTACAAACACATGTGGCAGTCCGTGGACTCGAACCCAGGATGCTCACACCGAAAATCAACACCTTATACATCGCACCACGAAGACAGTTAAAGGTTGGTGGATATTCAACCAAGTAAGCACGTCACACACACACACGCACACATCTCTCCTTTATACCACCTTGTAGCCTACTCTCTCTCTCTCTCTCTCTCTCTCTCTCTCTCTCTCTCTCTCTCTCTCTCTCTCTCTCTCTCTCGTGATGGTGTAATGGTTCGAGTGTTTAAAATCTGTATGTGGTAACCCAGTTTCGAATCCCGGTGGATTACATGCTTGCTTTCATTAGTTTCATTGGGAGGTGTTTGGTGTTAGAGTGAAATTAATATAAATAAATTACTATTATTTTTATTATTATTATTATTATTCTTATTATTTATTATTATTATTCTCATTCTCTCTCTCTCTTTCTCTCTCTCACACACACACACTGTTGGTAGGTAAGTCACGATCTTCTCGTGTTTCCTTTGTGCCTCTGTGGCCTCAACCCCCCTTTACCAGCCCCCGACCCCTTCCCCCTCAACTAACCCCCCCCCCCCCCCCACCAAGCCATCCAGTCCTTCACTCCTTCTTTCGTACCTCCTACATGTCTTTTTTTTTTTTTTTTTTTTTTTTTATGCTTATTGTTTTTATTTTTTTGCAATTTTACTGATTTTCTCTTTCACTCCGTCTTTCCTACTTTAACTATACTTTATATGTTTGTATTCCTCGATTCTTTCTTTTTGGTCTAGTTTATTAGTGTTTTTGTTTTGTTTGTTTTTCCTTTTCCCTTCTCACCCTCGCTATGCAATCCATGACTTCTTCTATCGTACTTACAACATACTTTTATTTTTGTTTTCTTTAGCCCTTCTTTGTGTATATCTTTCATTTTCGGCCTGGTTCTTTTGCCTTTCTCCCAAATTGTCGTCACCCTCGGCATCCAATCTTTCACTTCATATGAAAATGAAGGGGACAAAAGGCGAAGCTACCCGTAACAAGTGTCTCCCTCAAAGTTGAAGGAGTGACAGAAAGACAAATTCAAGATACGTTAGAGTAAAAATGTCTGGAAACGGGGAGCTTGAAGTAGTTTTAGTCATAGGATAAGGGAAAGACAAATTAAGGGAGAGAGTTCCAAAGCTTACTCCATACAGTATATCTATCTGTCTATCTCTATTTATATATCTATCTATTTGTCTATATCTATCTTTCTATCTATATCTATCGATCTATCTATCTATATATATATATATATATATATGGCCCTTTTTATATTATTAACTCTATGTTTGGTCTAGTTATTTTGTTTTTCTTTTGTTTTATTCCTTCTGCCTTCTCGCCATCCAATCCTTCCTTTATACTTGTTTTCTGTATTTCTTGTTCTTCGTTTATTTCTGGTCTAGTTCTTTTGTTTTTATTTATTTTTCCTTTTCCTCAACCTCGCTATCCATTCCGTTCACTTTTGTTTCTATCCCAATTCCAATATACCTTTTATTTTGTATTTTCATTTTTGCCTCCCTTCCTTGTTTATGTCCTTTACTTCTGCTCCGGTTATTATTTGTCTCTATTGTTTGGCTACAATTCCTTCCTATTTTCCTTTTGTTTTATATTTACTTCTTCCCATTGTCTTTAGTGCTTTTATTGTGTTGCTACTCCTGTTGGTGTCCCGTTGTTTTTATTTACACAAGGTAACCACTAATTGGTATTCAGTTACTGAATTTTAAGGTATTTCTTCGTCCTCTCTCTCTCTCTCTCTCTCTCTCTCTCTCTCTCTCTCTCTCTCTCTCTCTCTCTCTCTCTCTCTCTCTCTCTCTCTCTCTCTCTCTCATCACAGCGACACCTTTTTAGCTCTGATTTTGCCTAAAATTAGACGATTCTATGCGGTTCATGAAGGACCTACGCCATAGACCAGAACATGATGAATATTAAGTCGTGCTGATTGCCATTTTCTATTAATGTATTTAAGGGGGCCCACCTCTTTTTTCTCTCTCTCTCCTTCTTTCTCTGGTTTATATCCATTCGGCCCCATTCAGCCAACTGTTTTAAGACGTTTATCCCCATCCAAGTGTCGATTTTTTCCTGGCGAGCGGTAGCGAGCCAACATATTTAAACAAAATGTTTCTGACAGGAAGAAATCGACACCTATATGGGGATAAACGTCTTAAAACAGTTGGCTGAATGGGGCCGAATGGATACAAGCCAGGGAAAGAGAGAAAAGGAGAAAAAGATAAAAAAAAAAAAAAAAACGGTGACTCCCCTTAAGAGTCTTTCCCAAAATATAATGAAAAGGACGCCACCGGTACAGAAGGGGTTAACCCCTTCTGTACCGGCGATGTCTTTTATAACTTTATTTAGGCTTCCATTAGACGATTTTACTCGGCTTACAGAGGGCCTCCAGCAATTAACCGGCTTCGAACCATATCGCTTAACCCTTTTTTTCTACCACAGATCCTTGTTAAACTGAACAAAATCGTCTAAATATAGCAACCATACAAATGAAAAAACGTCACCGGTACAGAAGGGGTTAAGGGGGGACTGGCCGTTTGTTTGGTCTATTAATTAATTTATTCATATATTTTTTTAGTTTCGTCCCTAGACCTCCATCAAGCTTAAAAAAAACACCCCCTAGATAAATTTATAAACATTTTGGTAGAAAAATGTCCCGGCCGAAGGCTGGTTCCTCTTAAAATTGCAGGCTCGCTATCGTTCGCCAGGAAGTAATCGACACCCAAATGGCACGAAAGGTCTTAAAATTGACTACGAAATGGAGTGAAGGGTGTTAAATTCGCCAAACTAATGGGCCGAACGTCTTATAATCTCAAAACTAGTGGGGCTAAACATTAGGGTGAAGGGGGTCCAGTAAAACGGTCTGCCCCTTAAGCTAAAACGGTCTGCCCCTTAAGCTAAAACGGTCTGCCCCTTAAGCTAAAACGGTCTGCCCCTTAAGCTAAAACGGTCTGCCCCTGAAGCTATAACGTATATTCTGTTCCTGCTTATTTCCTCCACGTCTTATTTCCTCCACGTCTTATTTCCTCCACGTCTTTCATGTTAACTTTTATTGTTTTCAACTTTGTTATTCTCACTTTTACTGCCCCTCATCCTTTCTCGTTTTCTCTCTCTCTCTCTCTCTCTCTCTCTCTCTTTTTTTCTCTCTCTCTCATACACACACACACACACACACACACACACACACACACACACACACACACACACACGCGCGCGCAATTACTATAACGTTTCAGTAGATTCTTATAATTTAAAATGATATCGACTTATTTGCCATCCATAACGATAGGCAAGAGAAAATTTTGATAATAAATAATAAAATATAATGCCAACTATAATATTATGTTAAAGAGTTCTCCAATCATCGGACGTAATACTATCTGATCCGACGTCTTGTTGCTTATTATGCTATTTTGGTTGTTATCAAGAAATTTACTTAATTATTGAATCCCGGTGGATCATATATACTTTAATTAATTTCATTGGGGGTGTGGTGGTGAGATTAATAAAAATAATATTATTAGTAGGTTTAGGGATATTTCTTCGAGAGGCCGGTCTATATGATCTGTGCCCCATGAATATTCTTTCCTCTCACTTAAACAGTAGGCTACCATAGTGCGGTTGGGAATATGAACATGATTAGATTAATATCCAGTATTCGAGAATGGATAATAAGTCGTAGGCGTGTGCATAAACCTTTAACCGTCCTGGTGGTGTAATGGTTAAGGTGGCAAAAATATGTGTGTGATAACCCGGGTTCGAATCCCGGTGGATCATATATACTTTAATTAATTTCATTGGGGGTGTGGTGGTGAGATTAATAAAAATAATATTACCAGATATTTAATTTAGTTTGTCCCCAAGAATAACTAAAAGCTTTCTCAAACTTTAAAAAAAAAAAAAAAAAAAAAAAAAAATATATATATATATATATATATATATATATATATAGATACCGGACAGGGTTAAGGGGAGAGGGGTCGCTTTTCTGGTCCCCCTTCTTCCTAGAGTTTAGTCCCATTAGTTTGGTGATTTTAATAGTTTTCGCCCCACTCTTTTGTCAATATTAGGACTTTTTGTGACATTTAGGTGTCTATTTATTTCTGGCGAGCGATAGCCAGCCTGTAATTCTAAGAGGAACTGGGCTTCGGCAGGGACATTTTTCTACCGAAAAATGTACAAATTGATCTTTAAAGGGGGGTCTAGAGGGGTGTTTTCTAAGTTTGATGAAAGTCTAACGAGAAAACTAAGAAATGAAGGAATTAATAGAAACAAAAAAGGTCCGCCTCCCTTTAACCCTTCGAGTACCAGCGACGTTTGTTATACTCTATTCTAGCTATATAAAGACGATATTATGCAGCTTAGAGAGGATCTGTGATAGTTAAAACGGTAGGATGAGACAGTTGGAACCCATAGAATTGCTAGAGGTCCTTCCTAAGCTGAGAAGAATGGTCAAATAGTTGCCAGAATATGCTGCAAAAGACTTCCCTGGTACAGTAGGGGTTAAGTCCTGGCCAACTAGCAAGATCGTAAGTTTTGTGTTTCTGTGTTTACCTACAGTATGTTAATTAAGGGAAGATGGGTAGTTTTTTTTAGGTCCCCTTCTCTCTCATGTTTAGCCCCACTTAGTTTTCAAATATTAAGATGTCTGCCCCATTAGTTTGTCGATTTTAAGACCTTCCGCCTCATTTCCTTGTCAACATTAAGACCTTTCGTGTTATTTAGGTGACGATTTTTTTTTCTTCTGGCGAACGATAAAGGGCCTGTAATTTTGGAAGAACCGGCCTTCACCCGGACATTTTTCGGTGATGGGGGATCTAATGGATTTTTTTTTTTTTAAAGTTTGATGGAAGTCTAAGGAGGAAATTAGAAATATAATAAATGTATTGAAAAATCGATCAAAAAGTGAACTATCCCCCCTTAACCCCTTCTGTACCGGTGACTTCTCTCTAATTTCATTCTGGCTGCTCAAGACGAATGAATTTGATTTAATAAGGGCATCTAGCAATGAAAATGCTACGAACTATCTCACTTAACCCTTTATACTGTCACAGATAATTTTTAAGTTACACAACATGTAAATATAGCAGGAATAAAATCAATAAGATGTCGACGGCACAGAAGGGGTTAATTTTCTTACTAAATCTCCCCCCCCCCCCCCACCCCCTCCCCCTCTATCTCTCACACACACGCTACGAAGACAGTGTGCTGGATTAATAATCTAGGTTTGATAGCCTCTAGAGTCCTTTTTCACTTATTAACACCTTAGCTATGAAGTTTCAGTAATTATGTATATTTTCAAAAGAAAATCAGTGACGGCACTGGGACGGCACTTATATAATTTTGTTTGTATAAATTAAATTGATCTACAATTATTGGCCAGAACCCCTTCTGCACCAGTGACGTCTCTGTAATTTTATTCTGGCTATATAGACAATTGTGTGCATTATAAGTAGGTTCTGCGGTGGTAAAAAGGGTTGAGAGAGATGGTTCGAAGCCTGTTAATGGCTGGAAGCCCTCTTTGTGAGTCCACCTCACTTTTCTTCTTTTTCCCTCTCTCTTTGGCTTGTATCCATTTGGCCCCATTCAGCCTACTGTTTGAAGACGTTTACCCTCATCCTGGTGTCAATATTTTCCTAGCGAGCTGTAGCGAACCAACATGTATATATTTTTTTGTTTTGACAGCAAGCTAAATTTGTACATTTTGCTATCAAAAAATGTCTCCGGCGAAGCCGCATTTCTCCAAGCAATGCTGGCTCGCTATCGCTCGCCAGGAAGAAATCGACACCTGGATGGGGATAAACGTCTTAAAACAGTTGTCTGAATGGGTCCGAATGAATAGAGGCCAGAGAAAGAGAGAAAAGGAGAGAAAGAGAAAAATAGCAGTGACACCCCCCCTTAAGCTGAATAAAAGCATCCCATAGTAGCCAGAGTCAAGTTAAGAGGACGGTACCGGTAAAGAAAGGGTTAAGTGGAGACGGACCTTTTTTGTTTAATTTGTTCCTTCGTTTCTTAGTTTTCTCGCTAGACCTCCATTAAGCTTAGAAAAAAAAAAAAAAAAAAAAACCCTCTTCAAGATAAATTTGTACATTTTTCGGTATAAAAATGTCCCGACCGAAGGCCGGTTCTTTTTAACATTTCAGGCTCGCTTTCGCTCGCCAGGAAATAATCGACACCTAAATGACACGAAAGATCTTAAAATTGACTACGAAATGGGGCGAAAGGTGTTAAAATCGCCAAACTAAAGGGCCGAACGTCTTATAATCTCAAAACAAATGGGGCTTATCACGAGGGAGAGAGGAGACCAGAAAAACGACCCATCTCCCCTTAACCTCAGCAGTCCATCAGCCTCACCTTAACATTGACTGATCGATCGGACGCCTTGTTGGTTATTGCGTTAACTGTCTTGATAGCGTAATGAATAGTGAGCGGAATCTAGGTGTGAGTATCCTAGGTTCGAGTCCTGGGAGTGCCACATGTATTTCTTGATTTCATTAATTGAGTTTAGATGTCAAGTTGGTTGGTGTAAAAAACATAATAAATTATTAGTTTTGAGCAATGCATTTCAATTTGTATTAACCCCTTCTGTACCGGCCACGTGTTTTGTATTTGATTTCAGCTACATCTAGACGATTTTTGTAGTTTAGGAAGGATATATGGTAGTTAAAAGGAATCAATTGAGATAGTCTGTAGCTGTATAATTCGTCGACGTCCTTCCTAAGCTGAGTAAAATCGTCTAAATAGCTAAAATAAAAGGACGTCATCGGTACAGAAGGGGCTAAAGGGGTGACCTGTGTTTGTTTTTACTCTTTCTTGATTGTATCCATTCGGCCCCATTCAGCCTACTGTTTTAAGACATACAGTATATCCCCATCCAGGTGTCGATTTTTTCCTGGCGAGCGATAGCGAACCATCATTTTATGGAGAAATCCGGCTTCACCAGAGACATTTTTCTATCAAAACTTTTACAAATTTAGCCTGCTGTCCGACTCATTATCCAAAATAAGATGGCTCGCTATCGCTCGCCAGGTATAAATGGACACCTGGATGGGGATAAACGTCTTAAAACAGTAGGCTGAATTGGACCGAATAAATACAAGCCAGAGAGAAAAATAATAGCAGGTCACCCCCCTTAAGCTAACAAGAGCGACTCCCCAGACTCCCCTTCAAGCTTAAGGGAAGATGGGCTGTTTTTCTGGCCCCCCTTGTCCCTCATGTTTAGTCCCATTAGTTTTGAAATTTTAAGAAGTTCAACCCATTAGTTTGGTGATTTTAAGAACTTTCACCCCATTTTTATTGTTAATATTAGGTCATTTCGTGTCATTCAGGTATCGATTGTTCCTGCCTAGCGATAGCGAGCCTGTAATTTATGAGGAACTGGCCTTCGGCGGGAACACTTTTCTATCGAAAAATGTACAAATTTATCTTGAAGGAGGTCTTGGGCGTGTTTTGTTTGTATGCTTTTTTTTTTTTTTTTTTTTTTTTTTTTTTTTTTTTTTTCAACTTACTTCCTCTCGGGCATAGGCTGAGAGCCTTAACATTCACCGCTTTACAATGAACAGTGAAGCCTGTGAGGTCTTGTTCCAGTCTAGGGAGTGAGACATGTGAAGCACGTAGAGTACAACGAGCACCTGCCATCTTGCCTTCACATGAGGCACGGTGCTCACTCATGGCCCGAAACGACCCCATCTCTGAAGCCACCTCGTTCCCGTGCTTCACTGTCTCACTCCCTACACTCGGACTCTCACACTTACACACACACAACGCCACCTGTTGAGCATATAACTCACCAGGCATTGAACCCCTATAGCATATTTTGAATATGGGAATATTCATACAGTGCTATTTAATCAGGGAACAATGAGGGTATTTTATTGACGTTTCGGTGGGCTTTGTGGTAATGCACTGATACTAGGTACAGCACAAATTCCATCCCAATAATATCTTCCCATTGATACATCGGGATTTGAACCCGGGACCTTTGGATTACCAGGCCAGTGGCAAGACCACTCCACCACACCTCCCCTAATTTGAGCAATTGATGGAGGTCTAGGGAGAAAACTACAACAATATATAAATGAAAATATATAAAAGAGGAAAATAAATACGCCCCCCCCCACCCCCCCTCTTAACCTCATCGTCTTCATATAATTTACTCTTCCTCTCTTCCTTCATACGTACTCTCTCTCTCTCTCTCTCTCTCTCTCTCTCTCTCTCTCTCTCTCTCTCTCTTCATCTCGGCATTCCATCCCCCACCGCCACATTTTTGTCACGTCTGTTTCTCTCCTTTTATATAAATTTCACCCAATTCAATATTTGTCCAATATTTGTCTTTCTCTCCATTGTCGCGCCTTTTATTCGGGTTTATTGTGTTGTTTGGTAAGATCTCTGAAGGCGAGGGATTATGTTTCAGCTGGAATAACTCTCCCGGTGATGCCGAGTGTCAAACCGGAGCAATTGTGTTGGAAGACTTGGAAGAATATGAGCAGGAATACTAGCAAATTAAGGGGAGACAGACCGTTTTCCTGGACCCCCTTCTCCCTAATGATTAGCCCCACTAGTTTTGAGATTGTAAGACGTTGGTTCCATTAATTTTGGGATTTTATGACCTTTCGCCCCATTTCTTTGTCAATATTAGGACCCTTCGTGCCATTTAGGTGTTGATTTTTTCCTGGCGAGCGATAGCGAGCCTTTAATTTTAGGAGAAATCGGCCTTTGGCCGGTACATTTTTCTACCGAAAAATTTACAATTCTATCTTGAAGGGGGGTCTAGGGTGCGTTTTTCTAAGCTTGATGGAGGTCTAGGGAGGAAACTAAAAAAATATATGAATAAATGAATTAATAGACCAAACAAACAGCCCCTGTCCCTTTAACATGAAATAGCTTTGTTTTGGCCATTTCATCACTTCCAATGACATAATTTGAACAATTTCCATAGTTTTAACTTTACTTGCACAATAACATTATATCTATTCTATCTATATGCTCAGGCCCAATCCCCATTTTGGGGGTAGCTGACTCAAGACAGAGCAAGAACAGGGAAAACACAAAAACAACATAAAACAACAAATAAACACAGATAAAAAGCACAAACTCACACACATCCAGGTCACCCAGGAGAAGACCCAGAGACCAGGGTCACCAAGGTCGCTCCAGCACTCCCCCCGGCCCCCGACCACCCGGAGAGGTTCCGATCTCGGCAGGCAGACATGCAGCGGAGCCAAAGCCACAAGCCCTCCCACCACACTTCCAGGCGCACCCTTCATATTAATCGTCTCCCCGGGCGCCTGATGGACTATTATCTAGTCCAACTTGCGCCCGACCCCTTACTCCAAAATACACAATAACATACACTAAACATATTGGACTTGGCTATCGTTTGACACCCTGAGGGGATGCCTTGTTCTGAGTAAAAAATCGTTTGGTTTGAGCTGGAATATGCAAATTGGGTCAGCATTGTCAAAGGGAATTATAATGATTGTACTTGCCGTTGCTTTGTCAGTTAGTTAAAATAGAACTTCAGAGGCTATCAACCCTTCTGGATTATTAAGCCAGCACACTGTAAGTCAAGAATAGCGTCAGGACTAGAGCCCCTTTGCGAGAACTCCAGTCCCTTGTTGATTTGTTGTTTTATATGTATTATTTTAGAGCGTGTGGCTGACAACCCCTGCCTCCAAGTAATTATTCCGCACATACACATGGACGAAGGTGTGGTGAACTGGTCTTGTTACTGGACTGGTAACGTGTAGTTCCCTGGTTCAAATCCCTATGTGTCAAGTGAAAGACATTATTGGGATTCAATCTGTGCATCATTACAAAGCTCATCGGAACGCCATAAAAAATACCCAAATACCCTCGGTGTTTCCAATTAATTCTGGACCACTTTCTCCCTCATGCTTAGCCCCATTAGTTTTCAGATACTAATATGTTTGCCCCATTAGTTAGTCGATTATAAGACCTTCCGTCCCATTTCTTCGTCAATATTTAAACCTTTCGTGCTATTTACGTTTCGATTTTGTCCCTGGCGAACGATAGTGAGCCAGTAATGTTGGAAGAACCGGCCTTCGGCCGGGAAATTTTTCTACTGAAAAATGTACAAAATAATCTAGAAGGGGGATCTAATGGATAATTTGTTTTAAATTTGATGGAGGTCTAGGGAGGAAACTAGAAAAATAATGAATACATGCAAAAATCGCCCAAAAAGAGAACCATCTCCCCTTAAAGGAGCCCACCTCGCTTTTTGACAATGACAATGAAAGTTTCGGAGGTCTCACATTTTCATCGGTATCTCCTGCAAGTATACCTATACTTACATATGCGTATATACCTTCAGATTACAGTATACTATAGTCTATTCGCTGTAAGTAGGCGAGAAATCATGACCTCTAATCCTCTCTAACTCGAAAAGGGCCAAAGCAAATTGGCTGTAAATGTTCACACATATTCCCAGGCTGACCCTTCCCAAATGGTAGAAATATTAGCTCGATTACTCTAGTCGTTTTTGAGTTACAGAGGTTAGAGGTCATGATTTGTCGCCTACTTACAGCGAATAGACTATATCTGTTCTCAGTTCTGTATTATTATAATTTTCTTCATCTTCGTTTATCTCTTGATTTGTGAGTTGTTTTAATTTATTTTCTCTTTTTTTCCAGAACTTATACAAAATGGTTTTCTTTTCTTCCATTCTGCTCTTATTAAATAGAAATGTACCTATTATATCTATTTGTTTATCTTTCTCTTCCTCTTCCTCTCTCTTTGGCTTGTATCCATTCGGCTCCATTCAGCCTACTGTTTTAAGACGTTTACCCTCATCCAAGTGTCAATATTTTCCTGGCGAGTGGTAGCAAGCCAGCATATATAGGCTACTTGATATTTTTGTCATGACAGCAAGCTAAATTTGTACATTTTTCGATAGGAAAATGTCTCCAGCGAAGCCGGATATCTCCATACAATGCTGGCTCGCTATTGCTCGCCAGGAAAAAATCGACACCTGGATGGGGATAAACGTCTTAAAACAGTTGACTTAATGGGGCCGAATGGATACAAGTCAGAGAAAGGGAGAGAAAAAAGCAGGTGACCCCCCTTAACGGCGTTGGGAAGGGAAAGGATTGGTTCGGAATACAAAGAGAGAGAAAGAGAGAAAGGGAGAGAGATATAAAACAACAAAAAACAGTGACCCCCCTTAACGAATTTGATAGCCTCTGAATTCCTGTTTTAACTAACTAAGCTGTGAAGTTTCAGTAGTTAATAATATAAAAAACATATTTTTTATGTATATAGCATTTATTCTCTCTATTAAAATTTTCCATGTAAATTCTACAATTAACGAATGTTCGGACAACTCGACCAGTAGACGATTACAACCAGTACCTCTCTACCAACTCGCCATTTCCGATAGGTTAGGGTAGTTAGTTAGTTAACCCCTTTTGTACCGGCGACGTCTGTTTAACTATATTCTGGCTACTATAAGGCGATTTTATTCAGTTTCAAAAGGGTCTCCAGCAACTAACGTATAACACATACATATCTCTCTCTACATTATATATATATATATATATATATATATATATATATATATATATATATATATATATATATAATGTGTGTTATCTGCTTTCATTCCTGTTCTACTCTCCCCCCCCGCCCCCCCCCAACAGGTGACCAAGCGAGGTTAACAATGAATGAACCCAGGTATTTAAAAATGGCAACTCCTCCCCCCTTTACCACCCCCCTCCCCCTCCCCCTCACCCCTCCTTCCTTTCTTAAGGGGAGATGGTTCGTTATTCTGGTCCTCCTTCTCCCTCGTTTTTAGTTTTCAGATTCTCTGACGTTTCGGCCCATTAGTTTGACGATTTTAAAATCTTTCGCCCCATTTCTTTGTCAATATTAAGACTTTCTTGTCATTTAGGTGTCGATTTTTCTCCTGGCGAGCGTTAGCGAGCCTGTAATTTAAGAGGAACCGGCCTTCGGCCGGGACATTTTTCTATCAACAAATTTACAAATTATCTTGAAGGAGTGTCTTAGAGTTGCTTTGTTAAGCATAATAGATGTCTAGGGAGGACGCTAAACAAAATATATAAATGAGGAAATAATTACGCCCATCCCCCCGGGGGTTAAGGTGTGGTAAGCTAATTTGGTGCAGGAAGGCTTTTAATTGTCTTTATTTCTTTATCAATTAACTCCTTCATCACTATGGCACCATATTACTGGCGAAGGCCGTTTCTTCCAAAATTACGGGCTCACTATCGTTCGCCAGGAAAAAAATCGACACCGCAAATAGCACGAAAGGTCTTAATATTGACAGAAATTGGGCGAAAGGTCTTAAAATCGACAAGCTATTGGGGCAAACGTCTAATAATCTGAAAGCTAGTGAGGCTAAACATGAGGAAGAATGGGGACCAGAAAAATTACCCATCTCCCCTTAAGAAAGTAAATGTGCTGAACTCCGTTGGTTATTTGTCATACAGTCATTAGGAAGCCATATTTGTACCTATATAATTTTTTTTCTCAAACGTTTAACAATCTTAGATGAAGCGTTTAAGCACTTTTGATCAGTTAAGGAAAGACCTGTTGAAATTAGAGGCAAAATTAAATTGGTATTGCCCCCTTGGATTTCTAAAGATCCTTTCTAAGCTGCATAAAATAGGTTAATTACTGTAGAAAAACGACCCATCTGCCCTTAAGCTACGGGTTGCTTCGGTATTTACCAGGTTACGTTGTTGGCGTTCCGGTCGTGACTCGAAACAATACAAGTGGCGTTCTCCTTGTTTGAAACTCTGCCTCCCCTCTTCCCCTCCTGTTCGTACCTCTACCCCCCGCCCACCACCGCCCCCTCTCTTCTCCTCCCTCCCTCCCCCTCCTTACCCAAACCCCCTCCCATCCTCCATATTCCACCCCTACCCCTCCACCCACTACTCTCTCTTTGCTTATCCCACCACCACACCTTCACGCTTCTCTCACCCCTCATCCACCTTATTCATACCCTTACTCCCTCCTCCCTACCCACTCCTCTCCTTCCACCGCTCTCCTCCCCCCGCTCCCCCCCCTCCTCCTACCCCCCCCCCCTCCTTATCCACCAACCCCCTTTTCATCTCCTTATGCATCCCCACTCCCGCTCCTCTTCCTAATAACAAATATTATTAAAGAGCGTTCCGTGAGTTCTAAAATAACAAATTTAAAGGTTTTCTATGCAAACGCTCGTAGCATACGCAATAAATTTTCAGATTTAGAGGAGCTAGTGTTTACAGAAAATTATGATGTGATTGGCATAACAGAATCTTGACTCAATACAGAAGATAGAGACTTTTTAGCAGAGTATTCACTTCCCGGTTCAATATGTAATGTTTGAGAAAAGCCGAATAAATCGAAATGGAGGTGGCGTTTTACTTTATATCAAAGAAAGTCTTAACCCTACCCTCTTGTCAAAACCTCAAATTGTGAACGTCGACACATCTTTTGTGCTAATAAAGAATAATAAAGGTACAAAAATAATACTTGCGTTAATATACAGACCTCCAGCTCAATCAGTGCAAACTGACCGAGAAATTTACGAACAAATTGCAGATGTAAGTAACTCACAAGATACCGTAATTTTTGGCGACTTTAATTTACCTGTGACCAAGTGGGGCAATACTCTTACTTCACACTCCGGACATGACTTGTATACGAACATGCAAGAGAGTTCGCTTTATCAATTTGTTCGAACGCCGACCCGTGGTAATAACGTTCTTGACATTGTACTTGCAACAAAAGAAGATGATAGAGAATTTGAATGTTGGTGATGAATTCAGTAACAGCGACCATCGTACGATAACTTTCACTTTAAAGTTTACTAGTAACGAACCAAATAGTAGCATCGAAAAAGTCCCTAATTTCAAGAAAGCAAACTTCCATAAACTTAGAGCTATGTTTAAAGAAACTGACTGGAGCTTTTTAATTAACAATAACGACATAAATACATCTTGGAAGTTATTCGAAACCACTTACCTAAAAGCAGTGCAAGACTGCATACCATCGAAAATATGGCGTCCAGGCCATAATAATAAGCCCAAATGGTGGAATAAAGATATTTCAAACTGCCTGCTTGTTAAACAATTTGCTAATGATAGATTAAAATCCTCACAAAATGACGAAGAATGGGGGAAATTTGTAGAGCTACGACGCAATGCCAAAAAGTTAATTGAGCAAAGTAAAAAGACCTTAGAGTTACATATTGCGAATCAAAGTAAAACAAACCCGAAAAAATTCTATAGTTATATCAGAAAGAAAAAAGTAGTACTTCAACTGTTGGACCGTTAGTCGATGAAAATGGAGAATACACCAAAGACGAAGTACAAATGAATAATGCCCTCAATACCTTCTTTGCATCAGTTTTTACAACAGAAGACCTCAGTGATATCCCTCCACCATCGCCGATTCAGATTGATAATTCAGATGTTCTAAGCAATATCACCGTTACAGAGAGAGAAGTATTATAATTGTTTAGATAAACTCAAGGTAAATAAAACGCCTAGAGTTCTAAAGGAAGCTAAGGATGAGCTCTCCAAACCACTGACATTACTATTCAATAAATCCTTGCAGTCTGGAACTATGCCTGATCAGTGGAAGCTAGC
Organism: Paralithodes platypus; assembly: GCA_032716605.1. Lineage (NCBI taxonomy): Eukaryota > Metazoa > Arthropoda > Malacostraca > Decapoda > Lithodidae > Paralithodes > Paralithodes platypus. Next base: position 3,394,949 of record CM064523.1, read on the forward strand.
CAACGTAACACCGATATTAAAAAAAGGCAGCAACTATCGTCCAATTAGTTTAACCTCAGTTGTATGTAAAATGCTAGAAACGGTCATACGAGACAGACTCGTAAATCACTTAGAGGAAAATAACATACTTAAAGATACTCAACACGGCTTTCGTAAAAAACTTTCCTGTTTAACAAACCTCTTAGACTTCTTCCACGATATCCTCAACCTCTACGATGAGAGTAAAGCTGTAGATATTATATACCTTGATTTTCAAAAGGCCTTTGACAAAGTTCCCCACAAACGTTTACTGCTAAAACTAAAAGCGCATGGAATACAAGACGGTGTGTTGAAATGGATAGAAAATTGGCTCAGCAACAGAAAGCAAAGAGTAGTCATAAACGGTAAGGCATCTAAATGGACCAATGTAAGTAGCGGGGTACCCCAGGGATCGGTACTAGGACCAATTCTCTTTCTAATTTACATCAACGACATAGATGAGGGTCTCACCTGTACAATCTCAAAATTTGCTGACGATACAAAAATTGCAAATAGCGTACTCTCAAAAGAACAAGTTGACGATATGCAACACAATCTAGATAAATTGTCATGTTGCGCCCAAATTTGGCAAATGAGTTTAATGAGGATAAATGTAAAGTACTACATATCGATACCTAAATGAGAAAGCAAACTATTCGATGAATGGCACTCAGCTTAAGAATGTAAACAGAGAAACCGATCTGGAAGTAACAATATCGAGTAACCTAAAACAGAGTCAACAATGTTCAGAAGTTGTTAAGAAGGCAAACAAAATAATTGGCTTTATAGGCAGGTCATTTGAGCATATATCCAAAGAAGTTATCCTAACCCTTTACAATTCCTTAGTCCGCCCTCTTCTGGAATACTGCGTTCAATCCTGGTGCCCTTATTACCAAAAAGATATAAACAAGCTAGAACGAGTTCAACGTAGAGTTACCAAAATGATACCTAGCCTAAAGAACAAACCATACGAAGAGCGTCTTAGATAATTAAATCTATTTCCTTTTACCCAGTGCAGATTAAGAGGCGACTTAATTCAAGTGTTCAAAATCATCAAAGGCATCGACAATATGAACTGTAGTAAGTACTTCACTATCGACCAATCTAATTACACGCGGGGAAACGGTTGCAAAATTATTGGTAAATCTTTTAACTCGCACGAATCTAAGAATTTCTTCTTCAATCGAGTTGTCAACTTGTGGAATGGGCTTCCCCGAAACGTTATAGACTGCATCACCGTTGATTCATTTAAACTCCGCCTAGACAAATATCTCGCATCAAACCCGCGACTGACTGCGTTTGTAAATGAATAACTTTATTTTATCCCCCCCTCAGTTACTAACCCATCTGTCCTCTACTAACTTCCAAATCCTGCCACTGACATTAGTTCCAGGGCAGTAATTCCCTTTCCAATGTTCCCTTACCCACTCTAAACCACTGTTTGGACACTTGATCCTCAGTGTTTTGGAGGACAAGCAACCTAGAAGTCACTAGATCTGTTGTTGCTTGATTTCCTTTGTACCTGTCCCTCCCCCCACCTACCCCCCCCCTCTCTCCCTCCTCCTCCACCTACCCCCTCTTCCTCCACCTACCCCTCCTCCTCTACCTACCCCATTCCTCCTCCACCTACCCTATTCCTCTTCCCCCCACCCCATTCCTCCTCCCCCCCCTCTTCATCCACCCCCACCTCTCCTGTTCTCTCCTCCTCCACCCCCTCTTCATCCACCCCCCTTCCTCCTCCACCCATCCCTCCTCCTCCTCCTCTCGCTCTTCCTCCAACACCTACCCCCCCCCCCCCCCTGTTCTTCCTCACTGCTTCTCAATACCTGTACCACACCTGTCCCTAACACCTCCTCCCTCCCCCCCCCCCCCCCGTCCTCCTACAAACTTGGTTGAGTCAGTGTTTACCCTTTTAATTCACCCAGCTCCTTCCTACATTACATAACACAGGTTAATGACAGCAATAATAAACTGTCATAACGCGTCATAATCTGTTAGAGGGTTAAATTAGATGAGTTTTGTTACCACCAATAGACCGATACCATTAGGGGGAGGTATTTAGTTAGTTCCCTAGACCTCCATCAAGCTTACAAACACACACACATACAGATATACATACATACACGTGCCTCAATCCTGCCCCCAAAATACTCACACACACACACTCTCTCTCTCATACACACTCAAACCCACACACACACACACACACACACACACACACACACACACACACACATACACACACACATACAGACACGTGCCTCAATCCTACCCCCGTCACACATTCCTGCCTCCTCTGTGTGTACCTCACTGTCCTATTCTCTCCCTCTCTCTCTCACTGCTATCCTTTCCTTCCATTTTCTCTTAGGGTTGCTATCTCTACTAGGATTAAGTCGTGGCCACCTCGCAGGGATGGTAAGATCTGTGTGGCCAGTGTATCTATGTAAATCTATATCTCTGTCGTTAACCAACCCCCTTCTCTCTCTCTTTCTCTCTCTCTCTCTCTCTCTCTCTCTCTCTCTCTCTCTCTCTCTCTCTCTCACATGGAGTTGTATATATTACCCCTTTCAGTACATGATGTATTTCTTCCCCTTTTCTATGGGTATCATTTGGCGATGTATTTAACGTACGACGGACCGGTTGAAATCGAAGGAAAAATAGTACTACAAAATTAGGAGTTTAGTTTGCTATGCAGTCGTTAATTCATATGATCAATCAACGTGTTTATAATTTATTAATCTTGCAAGTCAATTGTACTACGTTTACTCATATGCATAACACCAGGGAGTGGATCCAAATTCATGCGACCAACTGTCAGTCAGTTAGTCAGTCAATAGCCAACCCTTACTCCCACAAGGGGTAGGGAGGATCAGCAAGATACACGAAAATGGGAAAAGAGGTGACAGGAGAAGAACACATATATCACTTTGCCCATAAAAATCATGCACGCAAGCATTCAGACGCACCAATCGCTTATCAGGCTCCGAAATCAATGGCTTCACCTCAGATGCAGCCAACTGTACTTCCAAATATTTTAACAGACAACGCCGGGTACCCCTGCTATACTCTGGTTAAATTCACTTGACAGCATATTCTTGCCCTGTCATAGATACTCTTGTGTCATGCAATTTATTTTCATGTTTTGGTCATGGTGGAAGTTCTTCATTATTCAGCTTCAAGAATCACTCTACAATTATTAACTTTATAACGTTGACAGAATGAATAGAAACACAATGTGAGAAGTAGCACTTTATTAACGTTTTGGCGTTAATGTGAACCAATGTATATTACTCAAATGACCCTCCTACTAAAATTCCAAAACTTTAATGATGATGTAAGAACCACAAGAGTATTATTGACAGTATTATTGAAAACATTAGTAATATCAACAAACAGCCCAACCTCCTATTAATAAACAAAAACAACATAAGCTCCTCATTGCAATCAAGTAACTATTATTTTTATATTCAATAACAAAAGGCTTTGTTGGGTCCTTTGATCATTAGAATAATTTATTGCGTGGGAGTATCAGAGGTGAATGTTACGTTACTGCATTTTCTGTAATTAATAGAAAAGAACTGATGATGAATATAAACACACACACACACACACACACACACCTCTCTCTCTCTCTCTCTCTCTCTCTCTCTCTCTCTCTCTCTCTCTCTCTCTCTCTCCTAAGAAAATCGTGCAATACTACAGATGAAAATAATAGTCACTATGCCTTTGATATTAATGGGAATATGTTCGTATCAAAGATTCAGTTTATGAAGCATACCTCAACTGATAAAGTTGAAAGACAAATAATTTAAGTGTATTTTTGTATTTTAACTGATTAAATATATAATTATTTGAATTGCTATAATTATCTTTAAGTGGAGGGGGTAGGCAAGTTTAAACAATGGCATATATTGTTGACGGATGAAGTTGAGAGGTACAGTAGCGCTAGTAAGTGATGTCTCGGCACCTATTATGTTCTGCTCAATAATTGGTGTCAGCAACATCTAAGCTTCATTTCTTCATATCGAGTGAAATATACTAACATGTGCCTACACTTACCCACCCTATTCAACATCTGACAGACATTAATACAGCACAGAGCAAGCTAAACGTAATGACATCTGGGACATGACTTATTAGCGCGACCGTACTATAGTCCATTCATTATATGTAGGCCACAAATCTTGACCACTAACCTCTATAACTCGTAAAGGACTACAATAATCAAGCCAATAGTTCTACCATTTGGGCAGAGCTGGCCAGGGAATAGGTGTGGACATTTACAGCCCATTTGATCCAGCCATTTTTGAGTTACAGAGGTTTGGGGTCACGATTTCTAGCCTACCTATAATGAATCGGCTATAGTATGAGTGAAACTGGTGATGGGTGGGAGGAGGGGCGCTGGCTGACAGGACCAGAGGTGCATGGAGGCGATTGATTCATGGCGGACACTTGTTACAGGCAACATTGCCTTTCGTTTCCTTCATAAACATAGGAAAAAAAAACGATTTCGATTTCAAATTTCTCACTTGTCAATTTAAGGAGGGTGGGGGGGGGGGTATATATTTGCTCATTTATGGATATTTTAATATTTTTGTCTTTAGTTTCCTCCCTAGACCTCCATCGAGCTATCGCTCGCCAGGAAAATTTCGACACCTAAATGGCACGAAAGGTTTTGATATGGATAAAGAGATGGGATGAAAGGTCTATAAAACGATAAATTAATGGGACGAACATCTTGAAATCTCAAAACTAATGGGACTGAACATAAGGGAGAAGGGGAACCAGAAAAACGACCCATCTCCCCTTAACAGCAGTGTAATGGGACGGATGACAGTCCTCCTGTCAATGTTGATAAATGTCAGGCCTTGCGGAATAGTTTAAATCTGCTGAAAGTTAGTTGACATTCCGCTTACAAACACCAAAACCGAGAAACAAGCACGCTCACAGAGAGAGAGAGTGAGAGTGTGTGAAAGAGTGAGAGAGAGAAAGACACTAGTATATACAGTATATATACAGTATATACAGTATATATACAGTATATACAGTATATACAGTACACACAGTACACACAGTAAAATCGTCCGAATTTAATACTATTTTTGTAAATGCTTCACAAATACACACGCTACAACAATTACCACAACTTAAAAATGCTGCACACACACAACAACAACAACAACAACAACAACAACTACTATTTCAACACCAACACAATCAACAACAATCACATAGCCTAATCTGCCTCGAATTCTGTTCTCGTGTAGGTAGCCTAATAATAAATTGAGTAAGAGCTGAAATCCCATAATTGGAATTATAAGTCAAGAAACTATGCCTTGTATTTACGGAAAGACCTTCGGGGCAATATGAAGAATTAGACGAACATTAGAGCGTTTGCATCTATTAACATTTGAATAATTATACACCAAGGTTTTAAAACTCATGTCTGGTCTTAAGGGGAGATGGGCCGGTTTTCTGGACCCCCTTTTCCCTCATGTTTAGCCCCATTAGTTTTCAGATGTTAAGATGTTTGCTCCATTAGTTAGTCGATTTTAAGACCTTTCACCCCATTTCTTCGTCAATATTTAGACCTGTCCTGCTATTTAGGTGTCGATTTTTTCCATGACGAACGATAGTGAGCCTGTAATGTTGGAAGAATCAGCCTACGTCCGGGACATTTTCCTACCGAAAAATGTACAAATTAATCTAGATGGGGGATCTAATAGATGTTTTTGTTTTTAATTTGATGGAGGTCTAGGGAGGAAACTAGAAAAACAATGAATACATGCAACAACAAAAAACGCTAAAAAGGTGAACCAAAAGCTCAATAAAATCATCTATCGCCAACCAAAATCAAATCAAAATACTTCCATGGTGTCTGTAGCACTTGCCTGAGCCTGTGGTTGTACATGTGATCGTGTGTACATGTAGCCTCCCGGGTCAAAGGTCAGGTGAGCCGTGACCCTGGAGTCTTAATTAGGGACATAGGCCAGGTACACGGCAGGGGTTAGGTCAGGGGAGGAAGAGAGAGAGACTTGGTTTGAGGCTACTGATAGTGAAACTCTCCCTCTCTCTCAGCTAAATTTGTATTTATTTCGATAGACAAATGCCATACAAAGCTGGCTTGCTATCGCTCGCCAGGAATAACTTGACACCTGGATGGGGACAAACGTCTTAAAACAGTTGGCTGAATGGGGCCGAATGGATACAAGCCAAGAAAAGAGAAAAAAGGATGATAAAAAAAAAGCCGGTCACCCCCCTTAAATTCCTTGGATAATATACTATTTACTCTGAAATTCTGTTCCGTTGGCGAAAGGTCAAGCTCCCTTCATTCATCATAACGTGCCTAAATTCTCACAGGAGGCTTTAGCTTATGTTCTCTCTCTCTCTCTCTCTCTCTCTCTCTCTCTCTCTCTCTCTCTCTCTCTCTCTCTCTCTCTCTCTCTCTCTCTCTCTCTCTCTCTCTCTCTCTCTCTCTCCAGTAGGTTGGCAACTTTGGGTCGATCATCTCAGTTAAATTTGATGGTGTAGAGAGGAGAGGTGAAAGCGAGGAAGGACGGAAGGAAGAGAGGAAGAAAGTAGGGAGGGAGGCAGGAAGAAAGAAAGGAAGGAGAGTACGGAGGAAGGAGGGAATGAATGAAGGCGTAAAGGAAGGAAGGAATGAAGAAAGAGTAGGGAGGGATGAAGGAAGGAAGGAAGGAAGGAAGGGAGTAGAGAGGAAAAAAGGAAGGAAGAGAGGAAGAGAGTAGGAAGGAAAAGAAGGAATGAATGAAGGAGTGAAGGAAGGAAGGAAGAAGATTAGGGAGGGATGAAGGAAGGAGAGTAGGCAGGAAGGATGGAAGGAAGGGAGAGATGGAGTGGAATAAAGGAGGAAGGCATGAGGAAGAGAGAAAAGTGATGAGAGATTGAAAGGAGGAAGGAAAGGATAGACGAAGGAGAGTAGATATGGAACGGAACAAAACAGAAGGAAGAAAGGAGAGACATTAATGGCTTGACCTCAGATGTTATACTTCCGGACAAGGTCTCTTCACTTCAACATCAGGGATAAAGACCTTCCAGGTTTGTCATTTAAGAGGAAGAGGGGTAAAATAAAAAGAATGTTCGGATTTGAATATACCACACGATAGGGAAGGGAAAAGAAATATTGGTATAATGTTATGAAGGAAACAAGAAGAGGCGAACGAAAGGTAGAAAGAAAGCAATACAAAAGATGAGGATAAAAGGGAAAACTGCAATAGATTATGAAAAAAGGAAAACGGGGGGAAAAGCCGAGAGAGATTTACATAGATACACTAGCCACACAGACCTTACGATCCAAACGAGGTGGTCAGGACTTAATTCTAGTAGAGATGGCATATCCGATAGAAAAGGAAAGTTGAAGGAAAGGATAGAAGAGAGAGAGAGAGAGAGAGAGAGAGAGAGAGAGAGAGAGCGAGAGAGAGAGAATAAACGCTAGGGTAGGAAAGAGAAAATCGAACAAGAGATCTAGTGAAAAGGAATGTGTGTGTGTGTGTGTGCGCGCGTGTGTGTGTGTAGTGCTTCATCATGTATGTATGCTCTTTGCTTGTCTTGTATGCATGCGTGGGTTGCTGAGTCTCTCTCTCTCTCTCTCTCTCTCTCTCTCTCTCTCTCTCTCTCTCTCTCTCTCTCTCTCTCTCTCTCTCTCTCTCTCTCTCTCTCTCTCTCTCATGTATATTTGTTTTTATTATTTAAACACCTAAAGCAAAGAATACATTATTACATTCAGTCTAACTGAATTCGAATTCGAATCCCGGAAGGACCATAATTATGCTTGCATTGGTTTATTCAAGTGCATTGGGGTTTGTAATTGATGATGAATGTTAAAACGAGGTGTTCCTTAACTATACATTTGTTTTACAACCATCTCTCTCTCTCTCTCTCTCTCTCTCTCTCTCTCTCTCTCTCTCTCTCTCTCTCTCTCTCCAGTAGGTTGGCAACTTTAGGTCGATCATCTCAGTTAAATTTGATGGTGTAGAGAGGAGAGGTGAAAGCGAGGAAGGACGGAAGGAAGAGAGGAAGAAAGTAGGGAGGGAGGAAGTAAGGGAGGCAGGAAGAAAGAAAGGAAGGAGAGTACGGAGGAAGGAGGGAATGAATGAAGGCGTAAAGGAAGGAAGGAAAGAAGAAAGAGTAGGGAGGGATGAAGGAAGGAAGGAAGGAAGGAAGGGAGTAGAGAGGAAAAAAGGAAGGAAGAGAGGAAGAGAGTAGGGAGGGAAGAAGGAATGAATGAAGGAGTGAAGGAAGGAAGGAAGAAGATTAGGGAGGGATGAAGGAAGGAGAGTAGGCAGGAAGGATGGAAGGAAGGGAGAGATGGAGTGGAATAAAGGAGGAAGGCATGAGGAAGAGAGAAAAGTGATGAGAGATTGAAAGAAGGAAGGAAAGGATAGACGAAGGAGAGTAGAGATGGAACGGAACAAAACAGAAGGAAGAAAGGAGAGACATTAATGGCTTGACCTCAGATGTTATACTTCCGGACAAGGTCTCTTCACTTCAACATCAGGGATAAAGACCTTCCAGGTTTGTCATTTAAGAGGAAGAGGGGTAAAATAAAAAGAATATTCGGATTTGAATATACCACACGATAGGGAAGGGAAAAGAAATATTGGTATAATGTTATGAAGAAAACAAGAAGAGGCGAACGAAAGGTAGAAAGAAAGCAATACAAAAGATGAGGATAAAAGGGAAAACTGCAATAGATTATGAAAAAAGGAAAACGGGGGGAAAAGCCGAGAGAGATTTACATAGATACACTAGCCACACAGACCTTACGATCCAAACGAGGTGGTCAGGACTTAATTCTAGTAGAAATGACATACCCGATAGGAAAGGAAAGTTGAAGGAAAAGGATAGAAGAGAGAGAGAGAGAGAGAGAGAGAGAGAGAGAGAGAGAGAGAGAGAGAGAGAGAGAATAAACGCTAGGGTAGGAAAGAGAAAATCGAACAAGAGATCTAGTGAAAAGGAATGTGTGTGTGTGTGTGTGTGCGCGTGTGTGTGTGTAGTGCTTCATCATGTATGTATGCTCTTTGCTTGTCTTGTATGCATGCGTGGGTTGCTGAGTCTCTCTCTCTCTCTCTCTCTCTCTCTCTCTCTCTCTCTCTCTCTCTCTCTCTCTCTCTCTCTCTCTCTCTCATATATATTTGTTTTTATTATTTAAACACCTAAAGCAAAGAATACATTATTACATTCAGTCTAACTGAATTCGAATTCGAATCCCGGGAGGACCATAATTATGCTTGCATTGGTTTATTCAAGTGCATTGGGGTTTGTAATTGATGATGAATGTTAAAACGAGGTGTTCCTTAACTATACATTTGTTTTACAACCATCTCTCTCTCTCTCTCTCTCTCTCTCTCTCTCTCTCTCTCTCTCTCTCTCTCTCTCTCTCTCTCTCTCTCTCTCTCGTTTATACCGTTCCTCATTTAACCCTTTTCCTCTCATTCCAGGTACGTTCCCTAATGGTGGCAGGAGGTGAGGGCCAGTGCTGTTAATAGGTGAGGTATTATTAAAGCAAGGTTCTCATTTACAGTTGTGGTGGATTTGGCATGTAGAAATATGACAAAAATTGCGTTTAACAAAAATAACTCAAGCTCATAAACTTGTTAAATTTACACACCTATTTCTTGGCTGATTCTTCTCAAATGTTTTTTTTTCTATGTGAGTGAGGGAGACAAAAGGCAGAACTGCCTGTAGCTAGTGCCTCCCCCATAGTTGAAAGAGTGACAGGGCCAAAATCAAGGGACGTTCTAACCAAAATGCGTGGACAAACTGAGTTTGAAGTAATTTAATTCATAGGTGGAAAGAAAGACTGATTCTGGGAGAGAGTTCCAGAGCTCAGCTGTTGAATAGAAGAAAGACTGACAGAAACATTTCACTCTTGGGTTGGAGAGTTGCACAAAGTAGGGGTGGGATTGTGTTGCAAGACGGGTACCACGTACCCTACGTACAGGAGGTGGTATACACTGGGAGAGCTCTGAGGAGCACTGATTATGGTAGTAGCGGTAGAATAGCGAGAGAGATGCAACATTGTGGTGAAGAGAGAGAGATTGCAGAGAGTTGGTGAGTGAACGGGAATTAATGATACAAAAGGCCTTCCTTTCTACTTTGTCTAGGAGTGCGGTGTGAGAGGATCCTCCCCACACATGCGAACAATACCCAATACAAGGATGCATTGTGCCACTGTACAGAGCAAGAAGCTGTGCAGAGGTAAAGAACCTCTTGAGGCGGTTGAGCACACCCAGCTTCTGGGAGGCTGCCTTAGCAAGACTGGTAATATGGTCCTTCAAAGTGAGAGCAGAAGAAAAAGAGACACCAAGAATATTGAGAGAAGATGAAGGATTGATTGTTGTATTGTTGAAGAATAAGGGATAATCTTCTGGGAGTTCCGGACGGGTAGTAAGATGGAGACATTGGGTATTGGAAGCATTAAAGGCAACAAGGTTTTCTCTGCCCCAATTGGAAATGGTAGATAGATTAGAAGATAAGTGTTGTATGGCTTCATTACGTTTGTTTTTGAGGGATTGCTGGGTGTTTGTGAGTTATAATAGTTAATGTTTTACGTGTTGGCCTATTAATTTGGAACAGGGTATAGCTTGGCTGGAGAGAATTTCCCAACTCAGTGCAATTATATACTTGCGACATAACTTTCTGATAAACTCACCCCAATTGTATTGTATGTATGTATGCATGCATATACTCAGGCACATACCCCATAGCTGGGGGTGGCCGACTTGAGACAGAGCTCGAACAAAAACAACAAATCATATAATATATTAATACAAAATACCCACACATATCTAGGTTGCCCAGGAGAAGACCCAGAGGCCAAGGCCCATTTGGGGTCTCCAGTAAAAAGATCCCAGATCCCACACCTCCCAGAGAGGTTCCGGTCTCATCAGGCAGATACGCAGCAGAGCTTTCCACCACGATGCCCGCTCGCATCATATCCAAACATGGCCCTTCATATATATACAGGCTCCCCGGGCTGGGCGCCTGACGGACTATTATCTTGTCCAACTGGCGCCCGACCCCCTCTCCCTTCGACCGCGTTATCACTCATCTATTCAGTCATTCTCCATTCATAAGTATTCATCACCACTTATCTTGTCAGTTAGTCAGTCATCTCTCTATCTTCCAATTCTTGTATTACACCTCTCC
>CM064523.1:3408638-3454084 GCA_032716605.1 Paralithodes platypus
ATATTGTTGGGCTAAGGGTAAATAATTGTTTATACACATATTTAAGTGAAGTGTTTATTTACCTATTTATTTGTGTATTGAAACCGTATTTACTCAGCTTGTTCTTATTCTGTCCAATTACTCTTCTTTCCTATTATACTCCAGCCATCTGGTCTGGTCAGAAGATCATGCTGAGAAATGAAAAGTACAGTAGAAGACTGAGAGTTCTTGGGTTCAACCAAGTTGAATATAGTGTTTGGTATTATAGGTTGAATTTATTTGTATTTACTGTTTAGCCTAGTTAAATTTGTATAATTTATCGTGTAATGAGATTTTGTTTTCTTCTATATTCCAACTACTCTAGGCTGAAAACCCGTACATTCAACCGCCAATCATTGGACGGTGAAGCCCGTGAGGTCTCGCTCCAATCTAGGGGGTGACATGTGAAGCACTTTTAGCTGCAACCAGCCCCTGCCATCTTGCCTTCGCAGGATGAATGGGGCTTAGTTGCCCACTCACGGCTCGAAGCATCCCCATCTCTGAAGCTGCCCTGCTCCAGTGATTCACTGTCTCAACCCCTAGACTCGGACCCTCACTCTCAAAACGCTACATATTGAACAATGAACTGACTAGGCATTGTCCCCCTGTAGCATATTTTTAATATGGGAATATTCATACTGTGCTCTTTAATCAGGGAACAATGAGGGTATTTATTTGGCGTTTCGGTGGGCTTTGTGGTAATGCATTGATACTAAGTACAGCACAAATTCCATCCCAATAATATCTTCCTATTTGACATATCGGGATTCGAACCCGGGTCCATTGGATTACCAGTCCAGTGGCAAGACCACTCCACCACACCTCCCTTGGTGTAATGAGAATAGATGTTAAAAACTCTCTCTCTCTCTCTCTCTCTCTCTCTCTCTCTCTCTCTCTCTCTCTCTCTCTCTCTCTCTCTTTCTCTCTCTCTCTCTCTCTCTCTCTCTCTCACACGTATCCAGGCTTCACCCCTCGACTTACCCCAATACAAAATGACAATACACAATTTCAAAATACATAATACTATCACGTATTCTGTAGTCTGCTGGGCGAGAGGAGGGTTGAGGCGAGGACACTGAAATGGTATAGAAAATAAATACATTCATTGATGCCTATTTCAACCTATTAATTAGTTATATAGAATAATGAATGTGTGAATAATAGCCTCTCTCTCTCTCTCTCTCTCTCTCTCTCTCTCTCTCTCTCTCTCTCTCTCTCTCTCTCTCTCTCTCTCTCTCTCTATGAATTGTTATCTAGATATGAATATTGACAGATGCTTGCATATGAATTGTAGATATATTTTTTAACATCGCTCTTAACACCAATAACGCCTCTAATTAAATTAATGAAAGCATGTGATTCTCCCAGAATTCAAACGCAGGATATCATAATACAGAACTTACACGCTCTAACCATTACACCATCAATGTCAGAGATATATTAACAGTTACATAAATATACTGACATTCAAATACACACGTTTAAGCAGCTGAGGGATAGATTGATATTATGATAGGCAAGCCACACGATAATCCCCAAATGTATTATACTATTAAATATTTCGTGTACTAGGCAGAGACAAGGGTTGAGAGATGTTAACATTGTATATACATTAAATGCATTGTTAGGTATGATTTATAATGGTTTGCCCCTTCTCTGGGATGACCATATGCTTTCATTAGTTTATTCAAGTACAGTCGCGCTATTATGTCATGTCTCGGCACCAAGTAGCCTATGTTTTGATCAATTATTTAATTGGTATCAGCAATAGCTAAGCTTAATTTCTTCATATCGAGGGAAATATACAAACATGTTCCTACACTTACCCCCCTATTCAACATCTGACAGACATTAAGATAGCGCAGAGCAAGCCAAACGTAATGACAGCTGGGACATGACTTATTAGCGCGACCGTACATTGGGGTTTGTAATTGATGATTAACTCTTTCAGTGCGGGCGATGTGTTTTCAGATTATTCTAGCTATATTTAGACGATTATATTCAGCTTAGGAAGAATTTGTGATGGTTAAAAAGGTTAATTGAGATAGTTTACAGGGTTTTAATTGCTCGAGATACTTTCTAAGCTTAATAAAATCGGCTTATAGTAGCTAGTTTATATGTAGTGGACGTTACCCATACTGAGAGGGTTAATGTTAAGAACGGGGTGCTACTTATGACTTCTTTATTTATTATTTATTTCACCACAACACCAAACACCTCTTGAAATTAATGAAAGCATTTATGTGATCCACCGGGATTCGAACCTGAGCTATCACACACAGATTTTTAAACACTCTAGCCATTACACCACCAGGACAGTTGATCAGTATTATGTTGCTATTTCTAGATGTTATCCCGTTTAGGTTTATGCAGTGTTTTTGACAGATGTTGCTAGCTATCATTAGACGATTCCACACTGTTTAGGAAATATCGGTGGGTATTAACTCCTTCTGAATCGGCGACGTCTATTTAATATTATTCTGGCTACTATTAGACGATATTATTTAGTTTCAAAAGGGCCTCTAGCAATTAACAAGCTTCGAAGCATCTCACTTAACCCTTTACACTACCACACCACAGATCCTTTACACTACCACACCACAGATCCTTTACACTACCACACCACAGACCCTTTACACTACCACACCACAGACCCTTTACACTACCACACCACAGACCCTTTACACTACCACACCACAGATCCTTTACACTACCACACCACAGACCCTTTACACTACCACACCACAGATCCTTTACACTACCACACCACAGATCCTTTACACTACCACACCACAGATCCTTTACACTACCATTACACTACCACACCACAGATCCTTTACACTACCACACCACAGATCCTTTACACTACCACACCACAGATCCTTTACACTACCACACCACAGATCCTTCGTAAACTGCACAATATCCACTAAATATAGGCCTAGCTAGATTAAGGGGAGACTGGCCGTTTGTTTGGTCTATTGATTAATTTATTCATATATTATTATTTTTTAGTTTCCTCCCTAGACCTCCATCAAGCTTAGAAAAACACCCCCTAGACCCCCCTTCAAGATAAATTTGTGCATTTTTCGGTAGAAAAATGTCCCGGCCGAAGACCAGTTCCTCTTAAAATTGCAGGCTCGCTATCGCTCGCCAGGAAATAATCGACACCTAAATGGCACGAAAGGTCTTAAAATTGACAACGAAATGGGGCGAAAGGTGTTAAAATCGCCAACCTAATGGGCCGAACGTCTTATAATTTCAAAACTAGTGGAGCTAAAGATTAGGGAGAAGGGGGTCCAGAAAAACGGTCTGCCTCCCCTTAAGAATAAAAAAACGTGCCGGTACAGAAGGGGTTAAAAGGGTAAAGATTATCACAATTAACCCTTACAGTACCGGTGACGTCCCTTTCATTACATTATCGAGATTATTAGGCGATTTCCTTCAGCTTAGGAAGGACCTCTAGCAATAATAAGGCTTCAAAGTATCTCAACCAACCCTTTTAACTACCACAGAGCCTTCCTAAGCTGCATAATATCGTATACATATAGCTAGAATGAATTACAAAACACGTCGCTGGTACTCAGGTTAACCCGCTAACTGCTTTGATCGCCTCCTCCAGTTCCCTTCCTAATCCCCTACTACTTTTGTATGTCCCCTTGCTGCAAGTTCCTGAAGTGATCAAATTAGTGCTTGTCTCACCTTTCCCATAATCGTGTGTCACAGAAATAATAACATATAGGTATATACATATGCATAGACAAATTTAAGTCAGACAATTAATAAAGTTATAGCATAGTTCGCTGTTTTGTCTTGTGTTTTCCTGTTCTTGCTCTGTCTTGAGTCGGCCACCCCCAAGGGGAAAACAAAATAATAATAATAAAACAGAGGAAAATAATATAAAAAATAGGAAAAGTGGGGATTAGGCCTGAGCATGTAGATAGATAGATAGATAGATAGCATAGTTCATAGATAAATATTCAAGTAGATGGAAAGAGCACACATACAGACTGACAGACAGACAAATAGACAGCCAGACAGACAGATGAATATTGAGGCACATCGAGAAAGGAGAAAATATACCAAGCTTACTGGTGACATTATTAAAAATCTGATTGAAATTTCGGGTATTAAGTTATATTATTATTATTATTATTTTATTTTGTTTAGTTTTTACCTCTCTCTCCTGGTCGCCCCCTACTCTTTTTTTCGTCTTCTCTTTTTTGTTATTGCTCTTGATTAATTACCGGGGAAAGACTTTTATTTTGGCCACACAAAGGAAGGTGAGAGAGAGAGGGAGAGAGATATTTACATAGATTTACTGGCCACACAGACCTTACGATCCAAACGAGGTGGTCAGGAGTTAATTCTAGTAGAGATTGCATACCCGATAGAAAAGGAAAGTTGAAGGAAAGGATAGAAAAAACTCTCTGAAGAGAGAGAGAGAGAATGTTTGTGTTTTTCATACTCTTGCCACACGACCTTACGATCCAACCGAGGTGGTCAAACCTTAATTTTAGTAAAGCCAGCATTACTCCAAATATTAGAGAATAAATCAAACAAAGAGTCCATTCCGGGGGAGATACACGGTTTGGAAGAAGAAAGATTGTGCAGTGAACTAGACTAATTTTCTCCTGTACTAGTGGTAAGTCTTTTTTCAGCCAATGTTATGTGTTGTAATCACATTGAGGCTAAACGATTTTATAATTATTATGTTCCTTCCATCAACCAACTATACTCCTAAAATCGATTAATGAAATTTTACAAACACATGTGGCAGTCCGTGGATTCGAACCCAGGATGCTCACACCAAAAATCAACACCTTATGCATCGCACCACGAAGACAGTTAAAGAATGGTGGACACTGCCTACGATTTATTATGCAACTTCGAATCCTGCATATCAATCTAAGCATATACACACATCCAAACTGCAACTCACGTAGGCTATGCATATGTGAATGGAAAGAGCAATTAATGGGGCCTTAACCACTAGGGAAGTCCTCTCGATAAATTACCCCTGAACCAATATCAATTATTATGTTCCTTCCATCAACCAACTATACTCCTAAAATCGATTAATGAAATTTTACAAACACATGTGGCAGTCCGTGGATTCGAACCCAGGATGCTCACACCGAAAATCAACACCTTATGCATCGCACCACGAAGACAGTTAAAGAATGGTGGACACTGCCTACGATTTATTATGCAACTTCGAATCCTGCATATCAATCTAAGCATGTACACATCCAAACTGCAACTCACGTAGGCTATGCATATGTGAATGGAAAGAGCAATTTATGGGGCCTTAACCACTAGGGAAGTCCTCTCGATAAATTACCCCTGAACCAATATCAATTATTATGTTCTTCCATCAACCAACTATACTCCTAAAATCGATTAATGAAATTTTACAAACACATGTGGCAGTCCGTGGATTCGAACCCAGGATGCTCACACCGAAAATCAACACCTTATGCATCGCACCACGAAGACAGTTAAAGAATGGTGGACACTGCCTACGATTTATTATGCAACTTCGAATCCTGCATATCAATCTAAGCATGTACACATCCAAACTGCAACTCACGTAGGCTATGCATATGTGAATGGAAAGAGCAATTTATGGGGCCTTAACCACTAGGGAAGTCCTCTCGATAAATTACCCCTGAACCAATATCAATTATTATGTTCTTCCATCAACCAACTATACTCCTAAAATCGATTAATGAAATTTTACAAACACATGTGGCAGTCCGTGGATTCGAACCCAGGATGCTCACACCGAAAATCAACACCTTATGCATCGCACCACGAAGACAGTTAAAGAATGGTGGACACTGCCTACGATTTATTATGCAACTTCGAATCCTGCATTTCAGGATAGCTAATGATCAGTTGGGAGAGACTATATTGGCAGTTTGAGATGTTTTAAATATTACACCCCCGCTCACACACACTCGTTCACACACATTCCCGGACTCTCTCTCCCCTCCCGCACATGTATATTTATATCCCCCAGGGATCATGGCGTCAGGCACACGATAGATAGTTATTAGAAAATTTGATTTTAAAATAATTATTATACTGGTTTATCGATCATCCACATCTTTATACAAATATACTGATAACATAGAGTGTAAAACACCTGTTATTTGGTCACAGCTTAATCTTAGAGAGCGAGATAATTTCATACCACGCAAACCTTACCATCCAATCGAGAGAGAGAGAGAGAGAGAATGCGAAGAATTTCAGACCTAGAACAAGGTGCATTACATCTGGGAGGGGGAGAAACAGTATTGAAACCTCACAGAATGAAAGCTATAAGAAAATGAAGGGACAACTGGATGTATAAAATAATATAGGCTATAGGAAGGACAAAACAGTCTTATTCGTTTGAGCCATATAGCTTTCATTAAGGGAGTACTACTTGTATTTTTCGTCTATGTAGGCTACATATTTATCTGATGTATTTTTGAGTTTCCTCGCTAGACCTCCATCAATCTTAAAATAACACTCCCTAAACCCCCTTTCAAGATAAATTTGTACATAGTTCCATCTAAAATTACAGGGTGGCTATTGCTCACCATGAAAAAAATCGACAAGTAAATTTCATGAAAGGTCTTAATATTGACAAAGAAATTGGGCGAAATGTTTTAAAATCGTCACCACAATGAAACGAACGTCTTAAAATCTCAAAAGTAACATCCTTAACATGAGGGAGAAGAGGGTCCAGAAAAAGCGACTACCTTCCCCTTAATGCCTGCTGTACCGGCAACGTTTTTTTAATTTAATTCTAGCTATATTTCGATGATTGTGTGCAGTTTAAGAAAGATCTGTGGTAGTAAAATTGGTTAATTAAGATTGTTCGAGTCTTGTTAATTGCTGGAGCCCCTTCTTAGACTGAATAAAGTCGTGTATTAGTAGCAAGTATAAACTAAAAAAATACGCCGGTACAGAAGGGGTTAATACCATTTGTTCCACTGGTCTGATGTCGAAATTGCAAACTTATGGACAGTCCGTCAGTCAGTATGTCAGTCAGTCAGTCAATCAATCAGTCAGTCAGCCCTTACTCCCACAAAGGGTAGAGAGGATCAGCAAAAGACCATCAACAAGTTAATTTTTCGCAAGTTACTGGAGTTATCGAAAAGGAGCTCCAGTCGGGACATTCTTCTTGACTTACAGTGTGCTGGCTTAATAATCCAGAAAGGTTGATAGCCTCTAAAGTCCTATATTAACTATTTATATTTTAACATAAACATTGAGAAACTAATCCATTCGCTTTAGGTAGGCCAGCATTCCTGACCTTTAACCTCTTGAACTAAATAATGGCTTAAGGGGAGATGGGCCGGTTTTCTGGACCACTTTCTCCCTCATGTTTAGCCCCATTAGTTTTCAGATGTTAAGATGTTTGCCCCATTAGTTAGTCGATTTTAAGACCTTTCGCCCCATTTCGTCGTCAATATTTAGACCTTTCGTGCTATTTAGGTGTCGATCTTTTCCCTGGCGAACGATAGTGAGCCTGTAATGTTGGAAGAATCGGCCTTCGGCCGGGACATTTTTCAACCGAAAAATTTACAGATTTATCTAGATGGGTATATCAAATGGATGTTTCTTTTTTTTAATTTGATGGAGGTCTAGGGAGTAAACTAGAAAAATAATGAATACATGCAAAAATCGCCCAAAAAGTGAACCATCTGGGGCCCCCTTAAGCAAATTGGCTATAAATTACAACACCTATCCCCTGGCCGACTCTTCCCAAATGGTACTACATGTTAACTCGATTCCTTTAGACATTTTTGAGTGATAAAGGTTAGTGGTCGAGATTGATGGCTTAATTGGGGGGTCACCGGCTTTTTTGTATCCTTCTCTCCTTTTCTCTCTTTCCCTGTCTTGTATCCATTCAGCCCCGTTCAGCCAACTGATTTAAGACTTTTATCCCCATCCAAGTGTCGATTTCTTCCTGGCGAGCAATAGCGAGCCAACATTGTATGGAGAAATCCGGCTTCGCAGGAGACATTTTTCTATCGAAAAATTTACAAATTTGGCTTGCTGTCAAAACAAACTTAATACCGCTTGCCAGGAAACTATTTATCACCTGAATGGGGGTAAACGTCTTCAAACCGTAGGCTGAATGGGGCCGAATGGATACAAGCCAAAGAGAGAGGGAAAGAAAGATAAAAAAAGCGAGGTGGGATCCCTTAATTAGATGATTTTATTCAGTTTGCAGAGGAATTATGGAGGTCTGAGGGTTAAGTGACATGGTTTTACCTTTTCCATACCTAGAGAGCTTTCCTAAACTACTTAAGGTCGGCTAATGATGACCAAAATATGTAATAATGCATCTTAGATCCTCAAGTGGTTAAAAAGTTATAACATATCCACTGTTGTAGATGCCTAATAGCGTATGCATAATATTTACACTCTTGGATGTATTATCTATTTTGTATTTTCTATTAATTTCACCACAACACCAAACACCTCCAAATGAAATTAATGAAAGCATATTATATGTGATCCACCAGGATTCGAACCCGGGTTATCACACACATTTTTAGACACCTTAACCATTACACCACCAAGATGGTTATATGAGAGGCCATTCCTAATGCAAATATATGCATCGGTCGTTAACAAGCAAATACATACCGTCTTGATTTTATTTACTTTTGTTTTGTGTCAAAGTGTACTTTACTATTTTGATGGGTAATGATCCCTCACAAGTTAAATACACCCCGCCAAATCTGGCTGGAATTAAGTAAATCAGACACATTTGACTCTAACGTAGACATATTGATTGTAACGTACCTTCAATTTGGCTCGGGAGCAATGAACCTGGGCTCAACCAAGTCGCTTGCTTCTTATTGACATGTTTGTGGACATACATTGATGCAAGTAATGGTTGCCATTCTGTAAATCTACTGTTTACTTTCTTACTTAAGCTTACTTAGGAATGGGAAAGGGGTGAGACCCTCCATTTGTTTCTGTTAAAAAGGGCCACAGTTTGATATATTAGCACACGCTTACAATCAATGTCTGACCATGGATGCAGAATAGTTAAATCGTTCAAGTAATGGTTGAGGAACAAATTTAAGCTTCATTTGATTGATAGCTGTAAAAAAAACATTCTATATATATTTAAAATAAATGAAAATTACAAAGTGCAACTTGATAACCATGACTTATCTATCTATCTATTGCGGGACGCATTACTCCCGTTGAGGGAGACCATACACATAATGCCCCCAAGCGGACCTATTCCCTGTAAGAGGGACAACCCGACCGAGTATACTGAAGGACTTATAGGATTGACCACTCAATTTCGGATCCGTCCGACTCTGAGGCCCTCTGTGTATCTTGTTAGCACTATTTTTCTACAGTAGTGTTCGGCTAGTCCATCCACTAAATTGTCTTACCCTCAGGTAAGCAGTACGGATTTGTATCAGGTTTACTTCCATAGACAGGTTGCCGACCAAGGCTGACTAGTCCAATCTACCCGGATTTTTATAAGGTCTCCCCTAGATGGGTTGCCGACCAAGGCTAACAAGTCCCATCTATGCGCAATTTTTACGCATTTATATATATTATTATCCTGATCTGCTTAATCCTTCTTTAATTTGTACGATCACACACACACACACTCTCTCTCTCTCCCTCTCCCTCTCTCTCTCTCTCTCTCTCTCTCTCTCTCTCTCTCTCTCTCTCTCTCTTATCCCCAAAGAGACAGATTAGGAAGACAAGAAAACACTCAGCATTTTAAAGTCAGAGCTCTCCTCCCCTTCTCAGAAACGTTGCAGATATTTGCATTATAACGAAAACATTGAGATTCTATTATAACCCCTTCCATTATTGCACACCCACTATCAATACTTGGCAGAATACCTTGTTGATATTATACGTGCAATATATATAAAACTCTCTCTCTATATATATATATATATATATATATATATATATATATATATATATATATATATTGATGAAAATTACAAGTGTGTATATTCTGAATAACATGCGATTTTTAGGAAAGACTAAGAGAGTGTACGAGAGTGAGGTGGAAGGACAGAGAGGGAAAGTAGACCGAGTGAGACGTGGAAGGATGGAGTTAAGAAGTATATGAGCGAAAGTGGTGCTGGATGGGAGGAGGGGCGTCGACTGACTGAGGACAGAGGTGCATAGAGGCGTTTCGTTCGTGGCTACCCTTTCTGGAATCACGGCGTCCGGCAATAGATAGATAGATAGATAGATAGATAGATAGATAGAATATATTTTTTAGATTCCTCCCTAGACCTCCATCAAACTTAGAATAACAACCCCAGGATCTCCCTTCTAGATTTACTTGTTCATTTTTTGGTCGAAAAATTATCCCGGCCGATGGCGGTTCCTCCAAAATTACAGGCTCGCTATCGCTTGCCAGGAAAAAATCGACACCTAAATGACACGAAAGGTCTTAGTATTGTCACAAAGAAGGGGTGAAAAGTCTTATAATCGCAATGGATCGAACGTCTTAAAATCTGAAAACCTATGGGGCTAAGCATGAGGGAGAAGAGGGGCCAGAAAAACCGTCCATTTCCCCATAATGAATGAACTATAATTACTCGCCAATGACTATATACTTATATATACTTATATATACTTATATATACTTATATATACTTATATATACTTATATATACTTATATATACTTAATATGCTCATTATATAATACTTATAATATCTATTGTATTTTTCCTTGTCTCTTTCAGCTGCAGGCTTAAGGGGAGGTATTTAGTTTGTTCCCTAGACCTCCATCAACCTTAAAATTACACTCCCTCGAGTCCCTTTCAAGATAAATTTGTACATTTTTCGGTAGAAAAATGTCCCGGCCGAAGGCCGATTCCTCTTAAATTACAGGCTCGCTATCGCTCGCCAGGATAAAATAGACACCTGAATTGCACGAAAGGTCTTAATATGGGGTGAAAGTTCTTAAAATCGCTAAACTAATGGGGCAAACGTTTTATAATATCAAAAGCAATGGGGCTAAACATGAGGGAGAAAGGGGTCAAGAAAACAATCCCTCAAGTGGAGACCTCCCCTGAAGCCGGTATCACACGAGCGCTTTTTCACTCAACATTTATCCTCAACACTGATCTGGCAGCTTATGAGGTCAACATTTATACTATTTCGGTCACTTAAGTTCATCTACCATCAGTCTAGTTTCCGATACCAGTGTAAAATATTCCCGAAATGTTGCCAGAAAAATGTTGATCATCGAATGTTGACTATAAAAGCTCTCGTGTGATACCGGCTTTAGTTTTG
Organism: Paralithodes platypus; assembly: GCA_032716605.1. Lineage (NCBI taxonomy): Eukaryota > Metazoa > Arthropoda > Malacostraca > Decapoda > Lithodidae > Paralithodes > Paralithodes platypus. Next base: position 3,419,959 of record CM064523.1, read on the forward strand.
AATACTTTGCAGTTTACTAAGGTCTTGTATACATTCTGAGGCGTCATTAACCCCTTCTGTACCGGCGACGTTTTTTCCGTTTTATTGTATCTATATTTAGACGATTTTGCGCAGTTTAGGAAGGATCTATGGTAGTAAAAAGGGTTAAGTGAGAAGGTTCAAAGGCTGTTAATTGCCAGAGAGCCTTCCTAAACTGAATGAACTCGATTAGTAGTAGCTAAATTACAAAGACGTCGCCGGTACATTCTAGTATTTTATTACGCAGGTTAATTTGGATTAATGATACCAAGCACACTACCTTATTTGAGTTATCTCAAGATCTACAAATTAGTATAAAGTATCTTTTAAATTAGTATAAAGTATCTTTTAAATTAGTATAAAGTATCTTTTAAATTAGTATAAAGTATCTTTTAAATTAGTATAAAGTATCTTTTAAATTAGTATAAAGTATCTCTTAAATTATATTCATTTAAATGTTCTCAAGAGCTTCAAATATTCTTAAATTATCTCAATATCTATAAGTTTAAATTATCTCAAGATCTACAAATAACTTCGTCTCAATGCAAGTTACCCTTACAATAGTAAATATACAATCTAGAGTCTCCTTAATGGGGGGATGGGCGTATTTATTTGCTCAGTTATATTTATTTTCATTTTTTTTTGTTTTTTTGTTTCCTCCCTAGACCTTCATCAAGCTTAAGAAACACCCTCCCAAGACCCCCATTCAAAATAAATGTGTACATTTTTCGATAGAAAAATGTCCAGGCCGAAGGCCGGTTTCTCGCTATCGCTCGCCAGGAAAAAAAGGTACCTAAATGACACGAAGTCGGGGAGATTTCCACTTGAGGGATTTTTTTCTTGACTCCTTTCTCCCTCATGTTTAGCCCCATTGCTTTTCTAATTTTAAGACGTTTGCCCCATTATTTTGACGATTTTAAGAACCTTCGACCCATTTCTGTCAATTTTTAGACCTTTCGTGCCATTTAGGGGTCGATTTTATCCTGGCGAGCTATAGCGAGCCTGTACATTAAGAGGAACCGGCTTTCAGCCGGGACATTTGTCTACCGAAAAATGTACAAATTCATCTTGAAAGGGGCTCAAGGGGGTGTAATTCATCTTGAAAGGGGCTCAAGGGGGTGTAATTCATCTTGAAAGGGGCTCAAGGAGGTGTAATTTTAAGCTTGATGGATATCTTGGGACCAAACTAAAAACCTCCCCTTAATATTAACAAAGAAATGGGGCGAAAGATCATTGAATCGCCAAACTAATGGGTCGAAAGTCTCATAATCTCAAAACTAGTGGGGCTAAACATTAGGGAGAAGAAGGACCAGAAAAACGCCCCATCTCCCCTTAATGTAAACGTTACCAGCCGCTACGTGTCTGACGAAAGGCGTACACCTCCCTCTGACTTTAAAATGCCCAGGGTTTTCTTGTTATGTTAATATGTGGTTGAGGGATGGCTGTGTCTGTGTTTGTGTGTGTGAGAGAGAGAGAGAGATATATATATATATATATATATATATATATATATATATAGGTGTGTGTGTGTGTGTGTGTGTGTGTATTCTTCTTGTATATTATAGTTCTTGGTGGCTTTTAAGGGCGAATCGTAAATACAACTGTCTAATGCGAACCAAAATAGCATCTGTTCGAAGTTATTATACTAAAGGGGATGCAACCACACAGGCAAACGCACATAGAGAGAGAGAGAGAGAGAGAGAGAGAGAGAGAGAGAGAGAGCAAGCAAGGTAACCAACCAGATACAGGTAGGTAGAGAGACAGAGAGCCAAGACATTCACACACACAAACACAACACAATTAGACAAACACAAACAAAACCCGCTGGTAAAAATGGAAGAAGAGTCAGCCAGGGAGAAGGAAGGGAGAGGGAGGAAGGAAGGAAGAGGAGAGGAAAGGAGAGAAGAGAGGTAGGGAGAGGAAAACAAAGGATAAGAGAGGCGAGGAGGGGAGCAGAGAGAGGAGAGGAGAGAGAAGAGAGGAGAGAGGAAAAGAGAGGAGAGGAGAGGAAGGAAGAATAGAGAGGAGATGAAAGGGAAGGGGATAGAGAGGAGAGGGAGGAAGGAAGAGGTAGGGAGAGGAAGAGGAAAGGAAGGGAGAGAGAGGAGAGAAGAGGTAGAAAAAAGAAAGAAAGCTAGAAGAAAGGAGATGAAAGATGAGAAGAGGAGCTGAAAGAAGAGGAGTTAGCAAAGGAGAGGAAAACAGATTGTGTGAAGGGAGAAGAGAGTAGAGAGAGGAGAGAATGGGAGGTGATAAGAAGGAAGAGAAGAGAGGAAGAGAAGAAAGGAAGGAAAGGAGTCAACGAGGGAGAAGAGAGGAAGAGAGAGGAGTTAGCGAAAGGAGAAGGGTCAGGAGAGAAGAGCAGAGGTGAGGAAGGAAGAGAAAGAGAGAAGAGAGGGAGAGAAGAGGCAGGGACAGTAGAGGAAGGAAGAGAAGGGGACAGGCAAGAAGATTAAAGGGGTCAACAAGGGAAAAGAGAGAAAGAAACAGGAGCGGAAAAGAGAGAAGAGAATGAAAAATGAGTCAACGAGAGAGAGTAAGGAAGAAGAGAGAAGGGGAGAAGAGAATAAGGAAGAGGAACAGGAGAGGAGAGGAAAGATGGGGAGTTAACGAGGGGGAGGAAGAGAACGGGAATGAAGGGAGAAGAGAGAAGAGAAGAAGGAGAGAAACAGTAGAGGAAGGAAGAGAAGGGGAGAGGAAGAAAGAAGAGGGGACAACGAGGGGAAGGAGAGGAAGGAGAATAAACATTGATGAAGAGGGAAAGGGGGAAGGCAGGGAAGGGAAGCAAAGAAGCGAACGGAGGAGAGGGGAGAAGGTGAAATATGTAATGGAATGTGTAATTGCATGTAGAAGTGGAGACTGATAACTTGCACAGAATTCGAGAGCATAAATGGAAATAGGAAAGCGTGGAATAAGACTACTTGCTATTATCCAGAACTAAATATAAATAATAATAACATAATAAAAATAATATAAATACTACTACTACTAATACTAACAACAATAACAACAACACCTGATAATTTGGCAGGAATTTAATAATGTAGATGGGAACGCGAAGCAGTAGGAATGTACAGTACAGTTAGACATATAAATTCAGTCCCTCTGTTATATTAAACATGGAAGGGATAATTATATGACTAAATTAGATGTAGAGTTTGTTGTACAGCGTATGTGTGGAGGTTCACTTCTCGAAAGGGTCGAGTTAAAAGTATTTCGCCTCATCAACTTTCCTCGTTCTATTAATTCCCTACTATCTCTTTCTACACGCTGCAATGTTGCATTTCTCTCACTCTTCTACCGCTATTACAAGAGTCTGTGTTCTTTAGAACTTTCTCAATGTATACCTTCTTCTTCTTCTACGGAGTCGCTGTCCTCACTTTGCGCTTTTGCAGCTTGCCTAGTTATCGGCTTCTCCAGGGTAAGCTTGAGCTAGGTTGAGATACAGTTTAGAAAATTTATTCGTCATAGATGGGATAGTTAAAGTAAAGTAATGAAGAAGAAAAGCTTATGTAGAATATTTTGTGTACCGTAGGTTATTCCACCCAGTACCCTCTCAGTAACCTCCTTCTACACCTATTCTTTCTGATTTCGCTGTTCTTACTGTCCAGGTCAGGTCAGGTGAAGGTATTGAGGGATAAGCCTTTACAACGGCACCTCATAGCTACGTTCTTATTTTCCTATTATATGAAGAGTGAAGAGAGGGGAGAAGGGGGTGTTGGAGAGAGAGGAAGCTGTTGGAATGGCTTTGCTAAGTGTGTTCCACTTTTCTACTGTTTCATCTTACTCCCCTACTCTGATCACCTTCTCCCCCTATCTTCTAATTTCTTCATTTTCTACAATTCCCTCCTAGTCTGCCTTATACTCTTCCCTTCTATTTCTTCAGCACACCTTCTCCGCCTCGTCTGCCCTCCTTCTACCCCTATCATCTATTTCTTCGTTTTTTCTCTCCTACACATCTGCACATCCTCTCTCTTCTACCTCCTTCCTGCTCACCTTCTCTAAGAAATCAAACCCTGATTGTTTTAGGTGTGAACCGAGCACCACTACTACTACAACTACTACTATTATTATTATTTTTTTACTACTACTACATTGATTTTTATTTAATATTTTTCATACAATTCATGTTACTACTACTACCATCACCACCTCCACCATCACCACCACCACTACCATATATTTAATATTGTACACATACTAAATTTCACAAGCATCAGATACTACTATTCTACACCATGCAACTTCAATCCAGTCTCCTTCCTATGCGACCCTCTGCCACTGCTGCCTCGTAGTCTACTTCTGCCACCGTCACTGGTTGTGGTGCAGACCTTCTTGTTCCCCGCAGCCATAGTAGTGCTGATCTGAGCAATGAGAAAGATAGACGGCATCTCATCCAGGCTACGACGTGGCTCCTAGGCTGTTGCTTCTTCTCTGCGATGATCTCTGCTAGCCTTGAATAGAAGCACTGGGCCCTGGGTCCCATCCCTCCTGATGTGGTGAAGACTAGTGGGGTAAAGCTGCCATGTTCGACGTGTAAGATCCTTTCTCCATAATTTTGTCCTGACCTTCTCTCGTTCGTTCCTCTTGTGTGCAGCCTCCAGAGACAGCTCGCTGTAGCTGTGGGCCATTGGGTCAAATACTCTTATGTCAAAGAACGCTCGCTGTGCATTTGTCTACTACTACTACTATAGTCCGTTCATTCTAGGTTGGGTGCAAATCGTAACCTCTAACCTCTGTAACTCAAATATATATATATATATATATATATATATATATATATATATATATATACAAGAAATATTCCTGCCATCAAATAAATTATAATAATCACCAGCGTTATGAATTAAATATTATGATATCAGTCAGTTAATATATATTAATAGCTAGTCACTTCAATTTCATTATAAATATACTATTGATTTAAAATGTTATGTTACTAGTTGATAATTAAGATTTGACGTTAGACGATTCTGTTGATGTACCGTGTTTACTTTAAATTCCCAATAGTATAGAATTGTCGGTATCTTTTTGATATTATTGATATTACTAATGAAATTACTACGTATGTCTGCCATACAAGGCAGATGTCTCAATTAATGTGATAAAGAATTACATCGCAAATTAAGGGGGGTCACCGGCTTCTTTTATCTTTCTCTCCTTTTCTCTCTTTCCCTGGCTTGTATCCATTCGGCCCCATTCAGCCAACTGTTTTAAGACGCTTATCCCCATCCAGGTGTCGATTTTTTCCTGGCGAGCGATAGCGAGGCAGCATCGTATGGGGATATCCGGCTTCGCCGGAGACAGTTTTCTATCGAAAAATCGGCCCCATTGAGCCTACTATTTTAACACTTTTACCCCCATCCAAGTGTTTATTTTTTCCTGGCGAGCGGTAGCGAGGCAGCATATTTTTTTAAATGTGTGTTTTGTTTTGTTTTTGTTTTTTTACAGTAGGCTAAATTTCTCTGGCAAAGCCGGACTTCTCCATACAATGCTGGCTCGCTATTGCTTGCCAGGAAGAAATAGACACTTGGGGATAAACGTCTTAAAACAATAGGCTGAATGGGGCCGAATGGATACAAGCCAGAGAAAGAGAGAAAAGGAGAGAACAAAAAGCAGGTGACCCCCCTTAACCCCTTCTATACCGGGGAAGTCTTTTTAAAAATATATAGCTATATTTAGACGATTCTGTGTAGCTTATGAAGGGTCTGTATTAGTAAAAAGGGTTAAGTGGGATAGTTCAAAGCCTGTTAGTTGCTGGAGGCCCTATTTAAGCTGAATAAAAACGACTAAAAGTAGCAAGAATAAATTAAATAGACGTCGCCGGTACAAAAGGGGTTAAGTATCCGGGGACATCTCGACGATGGTTCCCGGACATCTCAACCAGTAGACCATTTCAACCAGTAGCTCTCACCCAATGTCAAATCAACCAAGACCAACCAGTGCCAAAATATAGTACTAACCTAACCTAACCTAACCGTATTGGTTGATTTGGTACTGTTTGAGAGCTAGTGGTTGAAATGGTCTACTGGTTGAGTTGTCCGGTCACCCTCGACGTCGTATACAGGTTAATAACACACATAACAAAGCCACTCCAACAGCTTCCTCTCTCTCCAACACCCGTTCTCCCCTCTCTACACTCTTCAGAAAATAGGAAAAGTAGACAGTAGCTACGAGGTGCCGTTGTAAAGGCTTATCCCTCAATACCTTCACCTGACCTGACTTGACCACCTGGCATGGTCGCCAAACCTAGATGATTCTTCACAATAGTCCACTTTAGTCAAGTTACTTTTAATACTGCATAGTGCTTGTCCAATTCTTACCTGTTGAGCCCAAGAACTTGTATCTTCTACTATACTTCTAATTTCTCAACTTATTCTTCTTCTATCCAAAACACTCTACTCTTCTACTTTTCTATAGCCATCTGATCTGATCTTACCTACATCAAGGTACTTGAGTTCTCGAAAAGAGGCTCCAGTCCTTACGTTACTCTTGATTTACAGTGTGTTGGCTTAATACTCCCGAAGGGTTGATAGCCTCTGAAGTCATATTTTAACTAAGTCTTACCATCAAGAGATTGGAGTTCTTGAAAAGGGATTGGTTTAACACCTTATTGGCGGCCTAGGCGGTCTATTTGACCGTACCGCACAGCATTTTTTTTTTTACCCTAAATAGGGTTGTCTACGTCTTCATTTTCATGCCTAAATAAGACCCAGAGCGTAAAACAAGTATCTATCCCTGAAAGGGCGTAAACAGAGCTTTCCAATGACACCCTAACCATCCTTGTACGACCACTGGTTCTCTTGCAACGATCGTGCAACACGAGTGCAAAAACCCTGTAATTAGGTAATTTCCTTACATAATTCCCTGTGTAGCGAGTGAGGGAGGGGAGAGAAGGGTGGGATACAGTTCAGTTGGTCCACCGCGGTGGTGGGGAGCGGTCATAGGGTTGCTACGCTCGTCCCACCGCTCAGCTCTCTCTCTCAGCAACATTATGTGCTGAAAATGGCGGTCGACATAAGTTGTGCACCGCCACATAGTCCATATTTATTTCACTCGACATAAGTTGCGCGCCGCCAGTTAAGGGTTATATAATCCAGAAGGGCTATTCTTGACTTACAGTGTGCTGGCTTAATAATCAAGAAGGGTTGAGAGCCTCCAAAGTCCTATTTTAACTATATGTCTTAACTTTCCAATGTTTATGTTCAAGACTACAGACTATCTCCTTTAATGCTTTGAGTTCACACAGATCCTTCCTAAGCTGAATAAAATTGTCTAATTGAGTCCAGAATATGATGAAAAGGACATCTCCGGTACTGAATGGATTAATAAATGGCATTTAGGTACAATATGATGACCAGATGCGGAAAATATACCGTTGATACTTTATAATATTGTCAATAGCTAACCCATTCAGTACTGGTGACGTCCTTATTCTATTCTGGCAACTATTAGACAATTTTATTCAGCTTAGATAGGACGGCTACCCATTAATAGCATACAGACTATCTCAATTAATCCTTTTGGCTACCATATATCCTTCCTAAGTTTCATAAACTTGTCTAAATGTAGCTGAACTCAAACAAACACGTTACCGATACTGAAATGGTTAACTCAAAATAGTGAATAATGTGGCAATTAAAAGTGCGAAACCATTGATATAAATCAGTTAGCGAATTAGCTAACACAGCCTCACTCACTCTCTCTCTCTCTCTCCTTCATTCTTCGCTTGGCTGCCCCCTCACCAAAATATTTTAACCTGATTTACCTCACACTTTTTATCCCTTCTCTCTCTCTCTCTCTCTTTCTGCTTCTTTGCTATCCTTTCCTTCCACTGTCCCTTACTCTCGGGTTAACTATCTCTACTAGAATTAAGTCCTGACCACCTCGCTGGGATCGTAAGGTTTGTGTGGTCAGTGTATCTTATGTAAATTGATGTAAATCTCTCTCTCTCTCTCTCTTACTTTTGTTTGATTTTTGTCTTTGTACGGTATATACTAAATGCTCTTTCTTCAAACTGTTTCTAGAAAGACCATATCACCACCCTTGCTTTTATATAATAGCTTCCCAGGGGTTGGGTGTGGTCAACAGCTGTCTCCTTGCGTATTTCACCCCCGCGCAGCTCTTGTTCTGTACCGGGGCACCGTATCGAATTCTATTTTGCCCTACAATCTCATTCTCCACGCTGCAATGTTGCATCTCTCACTTTTCTACTGCTATTACACCAATCAGCATTCTAAAGAACTCTCTCAGTGCATGTTCCCTCCCTTATGGTGAATGGGATGCACCTGCCTTTCAAAACAATCCCACCCCTATACTGTCAGCTTTCCAACCCAAGAATTAACACGTGTTCTTAGTCTTTCTTCTACTCAACAAGTAAGCTCTGGAACTCTCTCTCTCCCTCAATCAATGTTTCTTTCATTCTATGACTTAGACTGCTATAAACTTCATGATCCATTCATTATGGGTACGCCAGAACTCGTGAACCATAACCTCTGTAGCTTAAAAAGTGCTAGAGCACATGGGCTTTAAATGTCCGCACCTATTCCCTGGCTAACTCTTCCTAAATGGTAGAGATATTAGCTCAAGTGTCAACTACTTTAGTCGTTTTGTGTTATAGAGGTTAGTAGTCAAGATCTTTGGCCTACCTATAATGAATGGACTATACTTGCTCGTACTTTTTATTACGTACTCAGTTACATAAACATATCTACCGGAACTTGTAATCCTAATCCTAATGCCGAGTGTCTTTAATTAAAACCGGCAGTAGCATGAAAAAACCCTAAATTAGTTTGGAATTGGTCTCTGTTAACCCCTCCGACCCCAGGGACGCACTTTATGCATCGCCTATGTATGTAACCCACAGTACCAGCGACGCAACGTATGTAACCGCCTTTATTACTCTTGTCCTATGGCACCTAGAGGGTTTAGATTTGTATGAGAACTACTTTAGGATCCCACGGAACAATACCGATGGTTGGCAACCCCCCAAGTTTAGTCGCGTGTGTGTGGGCGCGCGTGGGAGTGATAGGCCAGTATATTGCCTACTCATCACCTAATGATAATGGTGACTTCCGCCCTCCCCCCAGGACCCCCAAATGACCTAGGTGAGCGGTTGTATGTTGTTTTTCTTCACAACTAACCCATCCCATGTGATTTCAGAAAAGAAACTACAAAAAAACATGAAAAGTGGCTGGTCCTGGAGCGTCATTTATTATTATTTTGTTTGGGGTCCAGGGGCTTAATGCTGCAATGGTATATACAGTACGTTTCCAAATAATTACCAGAATGCTGACCACAGCCTGTATAACTACCATGCACACCTGACCTCCCATCCCCCTTATCATATAACTCACCACACAATATAGTTTACTCGATCCCCTACAATACTATTTTCCAAATCTTGCTATTAAGAAGCCTACAATTGATTTGTTCTATACTATTCACCCATCGTGCTTTCGACTATTAATCTGTCCATATAAACAATATTTTCCAGAATCTGTAAAAACAGTTATATAGTTGCCCTCAAATGAGCGTTTCTATAATAACCATCCTACTTGCCCCTGTAATTATATCTATATTGAAAATAGTTTATAGATTCTGTTATAAAGCCTACCATTGAACTTTTCTATAATAATCATCATACCTTCCACCATATTAATCTGTCCATATTATAATATTTTCCAGATTCTGTTATAAAGAAGCCTCCAATTATAACGTTTCTATAATACTCATCATATTTACCTGTCTATGTTAAAAGTATAATGTACCTTGGTTGGCATTAATGTTTAAAAGTAGTAAAATTATACATAGGTTAGTAAATAGTGACCTTCTATCTACTGTACAGTAACCAAACCACACCTCCCACCCCACCATTCACACCTCCACTCCCACCTCCTTGTTCACCCATCCATCACACCACTCACGAAATGCAGTGTATTGAACCCTTTCCTTGCACGAGACAGTACAAGGCCATTTCTCCCTTGGTTACCTCTGCTTCATTATCTACCCTATTGACGATTATAAGTTATTATTCTATCCTCCTCCTCCTCTTTCCCCTTCGTTGGTTAATGTATGACTTCAGAGGCTATCAACCATTCTGGATTATTTAGCCAGCACACATTAAGTCAAGAATAGCGTCAGGACTGGAGCCCCTTTTCAATAACTCCAGACCCTTCTTTGCCTCCTCCTCCTCCTCCTCCTCATCATCATCTAGAGTTTTCAAACCAGTAATTCGAGTCTGTGAGATAGCTCGCGCTCCAGAGAGAAACGGTCGTCTTGCTCTTCTTTTTCTTGGTTTGTGTTTTATTAGTGGTATTATAATTTGTATTATGCTTGGCATTTATTATTAAGGAATGCTTGATTTAGCTCTACTGTATATCACAAAATCAAATACTAACAAATACCATGAAAACAAAACTTTCAACCGTCTCTTGCATAACAAATCCAACCACAAGAGACTTACGCTTGAAGTTTAATAATACTCTTCCTAATATACTCTATTTTCTGCAAACTATCCATTAACCCCTTCAGCACGATGATGTAGTTTTCATCATATTCTGGTTACCACTATTAGACCATTTTCTTTAGCTTGTAATCTACCTCTAGGACTCAAAGGGTTAAATAAGTTCTCAATAAATCCTCTGAATAACATAGGTCCTTCTTAAGCTACATAAACTCATCTAATTTTAGCCAGAATCAAAGGTAAAAAGGCGTGTTAGTGGTGAAGGGGTTAAAACACACTCCTCCCTACCCACCTGCTCAGCCATTCATCACACGCCTCACGGAATGCAGTGTATTCAACTCCTTCCTTACATCAGACATTCCAAGGCCATTTGCCACTTGGTTAGCATTGTATCATTTTCTACCCCGCTGACGACTGTTTTCTTTCTCGCTCTTCTGATTTTGGGTATGGGGGTAACTTTACTATATAACCATTGATTTGCGCATGTGTTTAATTACGGAACTGATAAGCCTTTCAGTACTCGAGGACGAATTATCAATATATGTTTACTGTGGGTAGACAATGTTACTCAGGTTTGAATGCTCTCTAGAAGTCAAAGGGGTAAACAAGATCTCACATAACCCTCTGACTCCCACTATTGTTTCCTCAGTTGAATATAATCGTCTAATAATAGCCATAATAATAGAAAGAAACGCGTCCTCGTATTTTGAAAGGGTTAATTAATCAGATGACTGGCACTGGTTGAAATAGTTGACTGGTTGATTTGTCGTGTCAGCCATTCATCAGGTACCTACATATTAACTCTTTCAGTACCGGTGACGTCCTTCTCATCATATTCTGGTAACTATTGAACGGCTTTATTCAGCTTAGGAAGGATCTGCGGCAGCTGACAGAATTAAGTGAGATAGTATACTGTATAGACTTTTATTTGTTAGAGGTCTTTCTTAAGGTGAATAAAATATAATAGTTTGCTAGAATATGATGAAAAGGGCGTCATCGGTACTGAAGGGGTTAAAGTCTGTTTTATTTCAGCTGAGGGTAATTCAATTCTTTAGCATCTGATATATCAATTCTTAATAGATAAATATGATACTGCTATACTGACGTTAAACCCTTTCAGTACGGGTGAAGTTACTTTTCTTTATATTCTGGCCATCATTTGACGATTTTTCTGTGTTTATTAACATGTGATAGTCAACGAAAAATGGACATATAGCTTAATACTCTGATTACTAGACGGCCTTCCAAAGCTGCATAAAATCGTCTAATAATAATGGCGTCATGTCTCGATGGAGTAGATTCATTCGTGGCCATCGTCTCGGGGGATGCATAAATTCACAGGTTAGGGAATAATTCATGCGGTCAACTGTAGGCCTACATAATGTCTTTAGCCTATAATGTTCAAGAACTTTACATTATAATAAAGAACATATTGGATTTTTATATTAAGATATTCTTTGACTTAACCCCTTCTATACCTGCGATTTTGTGCAGTTTACAAAGGGCCTCCAGCAATTAAAGGCTTCAAAGAATCTCCTATAACCCTTTTTTATACGACAAATTATTCTTAAGCTGCCCAATATCGTCTATATATATCAATCATAGTTAACAATGACGTCACCGGTACAGAACGGATTAAAACTGAGTAGCCTCGTCAGAACCACTCGGCCTATTGTTGTGTGCATTCCTATGAAGATACTGGTTTGGAAGACAATTAACAAAATAATGTCTAGGCCTAGTGGGGAACAAGCCTGTAACCTCCTACGTAGGGTGTATTTGGGTATCAGAGGCGTCTATATAATCACACATACTCCTGTTACTAAGCCATAATCAGCTTTGTCTATCATAATAACTCTAAAGCACCCCTTGGAAGGAATTATATGACACTCGTATGAGGCTTTGCAAGCTTTGGAACAAGTGAATAGTTATGCAAGTCTTCAAAAAGAACTCTTTAATTATGACAGTTTGACCGAAGTAATAGGCCTATTTAGTAATTAAGTTCGCAAACAATATTTAAGTGGGATTTCTTCTTGCATTATGAAAATATATAAGTTAATTAAGTGCGTGTATTACAAAAAAAATATTCGCTATTTATTTGGCGCAGTTGGTCATGCGTTGGTATAGCTCCAGCTGACAACCTCTTGCTCATGTACTGTCTTGTTCTGCGTTTTCCAAGAAAGCGCATGAACATTTTTATATATCGCATGTATATCGTAATAATAAACAGTTCTAATATATTCACATATTACATATACATTAATGTAAATGGTTTCGCCGTTTATTTGTTTACATTAGAAACAAATAATTACAAATATTACGACCAGGTTGGGATGACTGAATCATTTGTGATGTTGAAGGCTTTGTGAACGCGTGTGACCGCTTAACTCGGGATGAAATTCGCGTTTTACGTTGATATTAGAGGAAATCAGTGCCAGTGCTTCCCCTGCGAGACACATAGAAGGCGAGGATCTGCTGGGAAGGAGACCAGGTGAGGAAATTTATCTTTTCGTAGAGAAATGTTGTATTTATGGGAGTCACGCCGGGACTGTTTGGGATTGTTCCTTTTATATGGTGAATTTTATTAATTCTTTACAGTATTCGCCATATTGCCTCAGGTCGTCTATGCATTAGGCCTATAAATTTATCGATACCCATTCTAAAATTCACAATGGTAATAGGCTAATTAGCCTATAAATGAAACTATCGTTTTAGTTTTATTATTAGGAGTATGGAACAAAATGGACATAGGCTAACCAGAGGAACCTAACATGTGAAGGCAATCTTGATAAATATTTACTTTAGTTGGCCCAGTTTCACCACCAATGATTTTTTTCTGACGATTTTCTTTGAGGTTCCATTGTTTTGAAGTTTCTTTCCCGTCGCTAATTGATGGTTGTTAATTATTAAAACTTAATTTTACAAAGCACTTTCAACTTTCTCTTCATAATTGCTGAGGGGCACAGGGCCCTGGGTGGGGCTTTGGTTTCCCGGGCGTTTCCGCACCCTCCTTAGCTCCCCGCCATGGAGTGGCTTCGGTCACCCAGGCTTTGTTGTGGTCGGCAGGGAGGGTTCTTTGGGGGTGCTCGATTATGGCCTTGGCCTTATTCGGGGCCTTGGGGCTGTTCGGCCAGGCAGCTTGAGGAACAACAACAACAACAACAACAACTACTTAATTTTACACTTATTTTGGGTTATCTTAACAATCTTATAACCCCCCTCACCCCTGCAACTAGTTAGCCCTAATTAAGCTTAACAAATTATAAATTAGGGTTGTATTTAAATACAACAATGTACCCTTCAACCTTCGCGTACTCATTGAAAGTGTTAAGTACGCAGTAGGCTACACTGTAATCTATTTTTCTCAACATCTTGACACTTAGTGCAATAATTATGTTCGCTATTGTGTATTTTGAAGTGACATATCCTGAACTAATCTACGATATTGATAACAATATGGGAATAATTATCGATTATACTACAAAGCATGACTGGCATAATTCTTGAACTAATTATTTCTTTTCCTTTCTTAGAATATGAAATTATGCCTATGACTAATTTTTGTTTTCATGTTTCTGGGCGTTTTTTGCTTGGGCTATAATGTTCAGGCGAATCACAGCTAAAGTATGTAAGGTATTATTATATAATTATGTATTTATTTATTATTATTATTATTATTATTATTATTATTATTATTATTATTATTACCACCCAAACGTTTCCACTCTAAGCTCTAACCGGTCCGATGTTAGCCTGTTCCATCCCACCCCACCCCAACAAACTCTGAGATCTCGTCCCTCCATCTGGTTCTCTGTCTACCACTTCCTCTAGTCTAGCTCCATCTCTAGGTTCCCATTCTGTTGCTCTACTGTAGGTGTCCATCTGTTATCATCTCTTCTGAATACATGACCCGTCTAGGACCATTTCGCCCCTGGGCTCTTAGACCTACGATATCCTATTTAATTCCTTTAGCACCATGACGCCTTTTTACCTTTGATTCTGGCTAAAAGTAGATGATTGCATGCAGTTTAAGAAGGACCTGTGTTACTAAGACGGTTTATGGAGATCGTATTTACCCATTTGAGTCGTAGAGGTAGATTTCAAACTCAAGAAATTCGTCTAATGGTAACCAGAATAGGAAGAACATTACGTAATGATGGTGATTGGGTCAACTTTCTCTTCATAATTGCTGAGGGGCACAGGGCCCTGGGTGGGGCTTTGGTTTCCCGGGCGTTTCCGCACCCTCCTCAGCTCCCCGCCATGGAGTGGCTTCGGTCACCCAGGCTTTATTGTGGTCGGCAGGGAGGGTTCTGTAGGGGCGCTCGGTTATGGCCTTGGCCTTGCTCGGGGCCTTGAGGCTGTTCGGCCAGGCAGCTTGGGGAACAACAACAACAACAACAACTTTTTTCAATCCCTCACAGAGGATAGCCAATCTTGCTTCAGTGGTTAGGGTTCGGACATTGTGGTATTCGTGCTGCCAAATTTATGGATTGGTCTCTTTCCTATCCTATAACTAGATGTATGGATAGCCTATATGTAAACTTAACCCATTCTGTACCGACGACTTATCTTTTACTACATATTAGCTAGCCTATATGTGTGCGAATTGTGTGCAGCTTAAGAAAGATGTGTGGTAGCAAAATTGGTTAATCAAGATATTTCGAAGCCTGTCAATTGCTGGAGTCCCATCTTCAACTGAATTAAATCGTCTAATGGTAACCAGCAGTAGTAATTGAAAAGGAAGGGACTGGTACTGAAATTGGGTAAACTTTTATCATCCTATCCTCATGCCTAACGCTATTGGATGATATGACGCTGGTTGAGATCTACTGGGTGAATTGGTTTACTGGCCGAGATTTTCGGTCACCAAATTGAACTAAACTGATTTATTCTTCCCTCTTCTTCCAACACCACTGCGCATTTTTCCCGTCCCCAGTTATTTACTTGCTTCTTTGCACTTACTGTCTTTCTCGTTTTTGTTTCTCCGAGTCTTGGTCTTCCGTAGCTTTGTTAATCTTGGTATTTATTAGTTTTATTTCCTCCGTTATTCAGCTTGCACTCTCTCATCCCCTTCCATTCCGAATATATTAATATGCAGGATTCGAAACTGCATAATAAATCGTAGGCTTGTCCATAGTTCTTTAACTGTCTTGATAGCGTAATGCATAGTGCGCGGAATTTCGATGCGAGTATCCTGGGTTCGAGTCCTCGGAGTGCCACATATATTTGTTGATTTCATAAATTGAGTTTAGATGTGTTGGTTGGTGTAAAAAATATAATAATACTTATTTGGTGCTCTTTATTATTCGTCTGATATATATTTGTAATAATGTTATTACGTTTAGCCTTATTTTGTTTAGCCTATTATTTCTCCCTGTCCCCTATTTTAGCTGTTCAAACCTTCAATGTCGATGACGTCTTCTTTACTGTTACCCATTCTAGTATAAAACTACTTTATTATATTTGGTAAAGACCTATAAACCTCAAAGGGTTAGTAAGATTTTTGGTGGTCCATTAATGCCTAGATGGTCTTTCTAAGCTGAGTAACATTATCAAATATGTACTAAGCATAGGGGGCAGCATGGATGGAATCCTCCTCTAATAATATTCACATACTAGACGAGACAGAGTAAGGGGCGAGGGAACGCGAAAGTGGTCACGTACCCTACAATTAGAAACTTAAAATGTTATTTCTGTTTGGGCTTTGTCTTAAGTCATGTATGTGTGTGAGTAAATACATAGCCTACATACAACTAAGCATATGGAGACTCTTAGTTTCCAATTTGTAATGAAGGGCTTATATATGATCGTAAGATGATTGGTATGTACAGTATATATATAGTGGCATTATTTGCCCATGATTAAATATTTCTCAGTGATATCCTTCCCTGACACTCTCTCTCTCTCTCTCTCTCTCTCTCTCTCTCTCTCTCTCTCTCTCTCTCTCTCTCTCTCTCTCTCTCTCTCTCTCTCTCTCTCTTATTCATTCCCTCCCAACCCCTTTCTCTTTCCGCTTCCACCACATCCTTTATAATTTACCAACGTTTTCAGCCGTTTCTTGCCAGTTAGTTTTATATTTTACTTTCACTTTAAACACTTTCATTTTGCTTCAAGGTTTTCCTCTCTCTCTCTCTCTCTCTCTCTCTCTCTCTCTCTCTCTCTCTCTCTCTCTCTCCTTATCTTTCACACACCTCGCTGGAAACGCAAGGTCTGTGTGGCCAGTGTATCTGTAATTTCATGTAAAGCAATCTCTTTTTCTTAGATTATTACTATTTTATATCCTTTGTTCTTGATTACTCTAATTTCTTTCCGCTCGTTTTAAGTAAATTCGTTTGACCTTAATAATTATACAGTATGTATTATTTCTTTTCTTTGTCAAGCGTTTCTTCTCTCTCTCTCTCTCGTTTAGTTTTATTTGTTCTGTTTCTAATTTTATTTATTATAACATGATTACTCGCATTTGCATTCCCCCCCCCCCCCTGCTGTTTCACTATTGTATTCATTGTTGTTTATTTTCTGGTGGGGGCATTTACTTCGTGGAATTTGCCATTCGTCCAGTTTGTATTCTTCGATATTTTAATTTCACCATTCTTCTTGATAATCTCTCTCTCTCTCTCTCTCTCTCTCTCTCTCTCTCTCTC
Organism: Paralithodes platypus; assembly: GCA_032716605.1. Taxonomy (NCBI): domain Eukaryota; kingdom Metazoa; phylum Arthropoda; class Malacostraca; order Decapoda; family Lithodidae; genus Paralithodes; species Paralithodes platypus. Next base: position 3,437,080 of record CM064523.1, read on the forward strand.
TCTCTCTCTCTCTCTCTCTCTCTCTCTCTCTCTCTCTCTCTCTCTCTCTCTCTCTCTCTCTTTCTTTCTGCGTGCATGCGTGCGGGCGCCGTGAACCTGCCCCTCCAGAATGCCAACCTCACATTTTTTCCGCGCTTTTTTTCGCGCACTTTTTTTTATATCCAGGAGAGCGCGCGTTTTGAATATTTTCCCGTGCGACCTTTTTATTGAGTCGTTTGGCGGGGGGCAGGGGATGTGTTCCAGCTCCCTTTTTTAACGTTTATTTTAATATTTGCGGGAAAAAGTTGTTTATTCATTCAATTTGCGTGTTTATCCTCGCGGTGCCTCTGTTTCCCGCGCTTTTTGACCAAGGCTTTTGTTCAGGAAGTTTAGTATTTTTACCTGCTCTATATCAGACCGTATCTATATATAGAGTTTGTGTATAAAAATGAGTATCATACACTTTTTCCATTCGGGTAGTTTTTAATCTGGAATAATGTAAATTATATATATATTTTTATAACACGTATCTCATTCTTGTTTTCGTTAGAAGACGACGTCCAGAAGTGATACGAAGTATCAGTTGATAGATAACGGGTAATTTTTGTTTAGAAAAAATGGGGAATGGGTCTAAGTAAATAGATAGATAGATATCCTTGATAACAGTACATCGATAGCCTATATTCAGCCATTTATTCTACGATATACAATGTTTGTCGGAAAATTTGGTACTGTTTATTCTTTAGTAGTTGTAAATACTACACTATATTTATTTTACCGTCGGAAAATTAAAATCCTAACCAGTTGACTTTTCGATACCTTAATATTTATAAAACAAATACGTTTCTTTTGTTATGTCTGCTTGCAGAGAGCAAAAACTAGTTTTCTTTTCAAAACTATCAATTTTCCCAGATTTTTCTTAGCCTTACATTCTACACTGACGTACGGGAGTGAAGCATGGGAATTCTTGGAGACAAATTAACTCCTGTACCGGCGACGTTTTTTTATCTATATGCTGGCTACCGTTAGACGATTTCATTCAGTTTTAAAAGGGCCTCCAGTAATTAACAGGCTTCAAACTATCTCACTTAACCATTTTAACTACCACAGTCCTTCTTAAGCTGCATACAATCGTCTAAATATAGCTGGAATAAAATGAAAGAGATGTCGCCGGTACAGAAGGGCCAAGCCACACACCAAGTAATGAAATAAATTATGAGCCGGGTCTCATAGGCTGAACAGCCTCCTACCCGGGTATCTTCTGTGAGTATCTGTGAGTATCTGTGAGTTAAGAGTGAGGAAGTAGTAGGGTATATGAGTGAAAGTAGTGTTGGGTGGAAGGGTGGTGCTGGCTGACAGGATAGGGGGGCATGGAGGCGTTTCATTCGTGGGCACACCTTTGGGTATCATTCGTCTGGCAAAAGATCGATTACCTTCTTAACCACTTCAGCGAAAATGATACGATGTTATGCAGTTTTATGAAGGACCTATGTTATTCAGAGAGTTTATTTAAACGGTATTAACCCCTTTGAGTTCTAGAGGTACATCCTAAGCTAAGGAAAACTGCCTATTGGCAATACAAATATGGTGAAGTTTAGTTCATGAATTAAGCCCATGAATTAACACTCTCTCCTCCACAATGTAGTAATAAATTTATCAAAATATGTTTATCCCCAGACCTTCTGCTCTCTGGAATTCACTGCATCTGAGTTTTCCACACATTTACGAACTAAGCAGTTATGATTCAATTGATACAAACATTTTATGAATGGAGAAGGATGTTTGAAAGCTTTATTTTATGAATGAAAATAAAAACACATTACATAGCTATATATTTAGTTTTGGTAATCTATCGAACGTGAGAGTAAAATTAATAATTCTTGTAGTCAATTTCATTAGAATAACCTCAAGTATTATTGAACAGTTACTGGTTTTAAGTCAGTATATACGGAGTCGTTGAGATAAATATATGTAATAGATCAGCCGATTTATGTATCTTGATATTAATTTGATTCCCAATATTTTATTTCGATGGATTAGCCAATGATGATTGATTTGCGAGCAGGTTTTGGTCTAAGGCTTCTGAATTTTTATGTTAAGAGAGAGAGAGAGAGAGAGAGAGAGAGAGAGAGAGAGAGAGAGAGAGACGCATAATGAGGGAGTGTGGTGTTTGTAAGCTAACCAAAAATAAATCGTAGCCTAGGCCAATTATTCGAATTATTAACATCGTTCTTAACACCCCAAATGAAATTAATTAAAGTATGTGACACTCCCTGGATTCGAACCTAGGATATCACATACAGAACTTACACGCTCTACCCATGACACCAAATGCACCCAGCTCCCTTCCCTGTGTGTTAAACCGGGATAATATGGTTTTAAGACAGGAATCAATACGAGTACGAATATAGGGACATTTACATGAAGTTGCACTGCTCTGGCCATTGTTTCATTTCCAAGGACATAATAAGTGTGGACTATAGTTTTAACATCGTAACTGCCTTGATGGTATAATGGTTAGAGTGTGTAAGTTCTGTATGATATATCCTAGGTTTGAATCTATGGAGAATCACATTCTTTCATTAATATAATTTGAGTGTTATTGGTGTAAGAACGATGTTAAAATAATATTTAGTAATGGTGAACATAATGGAAGGACTGTACCCCGTTTGATACCCTGTCCCTTCCTCACCCCTACTAACCTACTTCCTCGATCCACTTCCTTGCATTAAGTGATAAACATTATTATTTGTCTCATTTTTCCTATATCATGCCATGTCAGGTGCTAACCAAGTTTCATAAAGATCCATTCACTCGCTCTTCGGGATATTTCACAAACATACCGGTACACAAACGGAAGCACAGGTTCATATGATAACATCCTTTTGTTACACAGGCGTCCGGCATTGCGTATGGGGATATACTACAGATGTTTGAGGAAATTAGGGTATTTTGTGCATGTAGGGACGCTTAAATGAATAATACTTTCATGCGTAAACCAATCCTGATGTCTGTATTTGTATAAAAGAAAACTTAAGAGGTACATGAATTTTAGTGAGTGACTGTGCAAACCACTCTAACCCAGCGGCATACAAAAAAAAAAAACAAAAAAAAAAAGTCCCGAGGCTGGGTTTTGAAATATTTAGTACAGAACCCGTAGAGTTTCTTTCAGCTGGTTCACGTCATTATACTCTTCACAGTGCTGCCAACATTTTCTACCTCACCTTTCAGCTTTTTCCGCGCCGTATATCAATTTGTTGCTTGTGTGTGTGTGAGAGAGAGAGAGGGGGGGGGGGGATGTGTATGTGTGTGGAGTGAGAGATTGTGTAGGCCCTATGTGGGAGTAAGTGTGAGTGTATATAAGCTGTTTTTTGTACGTGCTTTAATGTATTAACGATTTACGTGTGATTTTATCACATGCATGGTTAATATATATATATATATATATATATATATATATATATATATATATATATATATATATATGCACACGTGGGTTTGATTCCCCTTCAGGGTGAAACATATTTGTATGAAATCACGTGTATTTTTGAGCTTCCATATACAGTATACAACGCACACGTGTATATACAGTATACAACGCACACGTGTATATACGTCATGCAATGTTTGATATAGTAATGTTTAGATTGTTTAGATAAGCCAGTTAAGGGGAGACTGACCGTTTGTTTGGTCTATTATTTAATTTATTCATATATTGTTTTAGTTTCCTCCCTAGACCTCCATCAAGCTTAGAAAAACACCCCCTAGACCCCCCTTCAAGATAAATTTGTACATTTTTCGGTAGAAAAATGTTCCGGCCGAAGGCCGATTCCTCTTAAAATTGCAGGCTCGCTATCGCTCGCCAGGAAATAATCGACACCTAAAAGGCACGAAAGGTCTTAAAATTGACAACGAAATGGGGCGAAAGGTCATAAAATCCCCAAACTAATGGAACCAACGTCTTAAAATCTCAAAACTAGTGGGGCTAAACATTAGGGAGAAGGGGTCCATAAAAACGTTCTGCCTCCCCTTAATGTATGTGTGCATTGTATGTGTATGTGTTGTATATGTGGTGTTAGTCCGTGCGGGTGTTGTAAACGTGATACTGTTTTGTATGTTTGTTTTTTTCCCGGGTTTTCAAAGTTCATATATATCATTTATTTTTTCCCCCTGACATTTGTGAAGAGCACCGGACAAATTTGAATACTAGCTTTTAATATTTCCAATCCACATTTTTCTATTTACCTTTTTCTTTTCAGAGAAAGATGAACTGCCGTTTTGTCTCGTTAGTATGCTTGCTCATATTTGGGTCTATTTTTACTGCTGTTTTACTGCATGCATACATATTTTTAAGTGTTTTGTTTAGGCGATAATTTTATCGTCCCTCTCTCTTTTATATATCTCCCATATATATATATATATATATATATATATATATATATAATAGAAAAGGACAAATAAACACACACATATATGTGTGGATATACGGTATAATTTAATGTGTGTGAAATTGGCAGTGCATTAAATATTCTGCTTCAATATTATACTATTTCTGGTTGTATTTAAGCTCTGGAGGCAAAGGTTTGTGATTTCAAGTGATATTCTTTGGCTTTCAACATCTTTTCTAACATTTTCGTGCTCTGCTTAAAGTTTCCTGCAATATTTTCACGATTTACAGTTTTTAACTTCTTTCACTGGGTATTTGATGGATGCTTCTTTCGTGTTTAAGCGAGTTATTTGACAATTTGCTATGCTTTTGTTTAGGTTCTTATTGCTGTTGTTATATAACGGAGTATCGTGCTTTTAAAAATGTATGCGTTATTTGATTATTCCCCGACTTTTGTCAGTATATTTCAAGATTATTCTGACAATTTCCTGCGCTTTTTAAACTATTTTTCCCGTGTTATTTGACGATTTGCCGCGCTTTTTCCCTCCCACACTTCTCCCCGCGCCATTTCCAGTTTCCCGCGGTTTTCCCGAAAATGTTTGTCTTGCTTAACTTTGGCCTCTGGGACGGGAGGGACCGGCGGGTGGGGAGGGGAGGAGAAAAAGATGGAGGCATGAGAGGAATACTAAAGAGGGAGAGAAGGAGGAGAGGAAGATCAAGAGAAGGATTGGGTGGGAGGGGAAAAGCCCGGGAGTTGGCCAGGAGAAAAGGCTGATGGAAATGTGGAAGGCCAGGCGGTGGATATTGGGGATGGTGTGAGTAATAGGTTTGGCTGCTTTTAGCTCTACTACTGTTACCATTATTACTACCTCTATACTACTACTACTACTACTAATACTCTTCCTCCTCCTCCTACTACTACTTCTATTACTTCTACTACTACTACTACTACTACTACTACTACTACTACTACTACTACTTCTGCTGCTGCTACTACAGGGTATCAAACGAAAGCCGAGTCCATTATTTTTGGTCAATTGTTTTATTTGTAAAGACAAAAGTGTGGTCTATAGTTCAAATTAAAGTTACAACATAGCTAAAACAATGCTATTTCGTGTAAATGTTTTGTATTTCCTTTCATATTCATTCAAGTTTTCAAACAAAAAATTGCTCCGGTTTGAAACCCTACTACTACTTCTACTACTACTACTACTACTACTACTACTACTACTACTACTACTACTACTGTTTTTTTCTATGTGATTGAGGGCGACAAAAGGCAGAACTGCTTGTAGGGAGTGCCTCCCCCAGAGGTGAAAGAGTGAGAGGGCCAAAGTCAAGGGACGTCCGAGCCAAAATGCCTGGACACACGGAGTTTGAAGCAATTTAAGTCATAGGAAGAGGTAAAGACTGATTCTGGGAGAGAGTTCCAGAGCTCAGCTGTTGAATAGAAGAAAGTCTGAGAATAGCGTTTCACTCTTGGGTTGGAGAGTTGCACAGAGTAGGGGTGGTATTGTGTTGCAAGACGGGTACTACGTACCCTACGTAGAGGAGGTGGTATACACCGCTTTTGTTTGACACCCAGACAGAGGAAAGTATTGTTTTTCCTTCCTCCTACTGTTTTGTAATTCTTGTAGGCTACAGCTGCTGGTTGGATACAGACGAAAGGGTATGGCTTGGTTTTCAATTATCGTCTGGTTTGTACTCATGAGGTTTGGTTCCTTAGTTTTGCGTGTCTTTTTATATAGCGTAATGCATAAGTGCGCGGAAGTTCGTAATAGCGTAATGCATAAGTGCGCGTAATTTCGATGTGAGTATCCTAGGTTCGAGTCCTTGGAGTGCCACATGTATTTGTTGATTTCATTAATTGAGTTTAGAGGTGAAGTTGGCTGGTGGAAAAACCTAATAATATATTGTCTTCGGTATATATATATATATATATATATATATATATATATATATATATATATATATATGTGTGTGTATGAATCAACTGCGGTTACTCTACGAAGTGAGATTGTTGGATTGCTGGAAATAAATGGCTATAAGCAGACGATTTTAGTCAGCCTAGGAATACACTTGTGGGAACTAGAAAGTTATTATAGACAGTTTGTACGGCTTATGTATAGGTCCTTCGTAAATTGCATACACTCGTCTAACGATAACCAGAATATATTTCACTAATACGTCCTCCATTACTGCAAGAGCTAAAAGGGTTTTGTAGGAATACCTGTTATTTATTTGGTTGAACAAACACACCTATGTGTTCCTTTAACCCTTTGAGTACCAGCGACGTGTGTGATTTTTTTTTTTTTTTGTAGCCGTATTTAGACGATAATATGCAGCTTATGAAAGATCTGTGGTAGTTTAAAGGGTTGGCCGAGATAGTTTGAAGTCTTATTATTGCTAGACGTCCTTCCTAAGCTGAATAAAATCGTCTACGACTAATAGTTGCCAGAATATGATGAAAAGAACGTCCCTGGTACTGAACGGGTTAAATGTTTTCGCTGACTAATGCCTTGAGCATTATGACGTGTTTTGACAGTTTATTCGGGCTTTGATAGACGATATTCATATTAGGAAGGTATGTGGGAGTCAGAGGGTACTATTGAGGTAGTGTTGTACCCTTTTGATGCCCACAGATTTTTCCTAAGCTGAATATAATCGTCTAATGAAACTCGAATAAACTGCCAGAGCGTGTCCTGATCCTCAAGAAGGTAAATCAAAAATATAAACTGTCTTGATGGTGTAATGGTTAGAATGTTTAATATATGTTCGTGGTAACCCAGGTTCGACTCTCGGTGGGGACTGGGCCTGAGTAAATAGATAGATAGGATATACATATGTATAGAAAGGCAAGAGTTACCAATGTTTGCCTTGTTACCTTGAATTAATTTTAGTCTCCTACTATATTTCTTTTGCTACGATTTTTGTGCCTGAAATGTTGGAAGGAAATTGTAGCTGCATTGTTTTATATCTTGACAACTTTTCCTTGTCTTTCTTATTCTTTCTTCTTTGTGATGGGGCTTGTATATTCACCCACAGTGACTTTACAGAAGGAATTTTTAGCCCAACTTTTATCCTCAACTCTCATCTGGCTGTTTTTGTATTGTATGTGTTTAGGAGTTCTATCATCTATAATAATCATCAATATTGGCAACATCAATATTAACAATAACATCCACATCAATAACAAACATCACCAACAAAAACATCATGACCACCAACAATAGCATGAACAAAAACTTCAGCAACATGGTTAAGGGAGGATGGTTCACTTTTTGGGCGATTTTAGCATGTATTCATTATTTTTCTAGTTTTCTCCCTAGACCTCCATCAAATAAAAAAAAAAAAACATCCATTAGATTCCCCTTCTAGATGAATTTGTACATTTTTCGGTAAAAAATATGCCGGCCGGAGGCCGGTTCTTCCAACATTACAGGCTCACTATCGTTCGCCAGGGAAACAATCGACACTTAAATAGCACAAAAGGTCTAAATATTGACGACGAAATGGGGCGAAAGGTCTTAAAATCGACTAACTAATGGGGCAAACATCTTAACATCTGAAAACTAATGGGGCTAAACATGAGGGAGAAAGTGGTCCAGAAAACCGGCCCATCCCCCCTTAAAGAGGTAATTAGTCACGATTTGTGGCCTACCTATAATGAATGAATACTATTATGATTATAGTATCTATGTATTAACCCCTTCTGTAACGGCGACGTCCTTTCCATTATATTCTGACAACTATTAGACGATTTTATTCAGCTTTGGAAAAACGTCTATCCATTAAAAGGCACCAGACTATCTCAATTCATCCTTTTAGCTACCATATATCCTTCCCAAGCTTCATAAAATCGTCTAAAAGTATCTGAACTCAAATAATAAAGACGTCGTTGGTACAGAAGGGTTAATATGGATTCCAGGGAACTATTACTAAAATCACACTAACATCATACATAGGCCTACACCCCATTATACATATACAAAGAGGCCTTACATATCCACTAACACACACACACACACACACACACACACACACACACACACACACACTAAACCACCACCACCACCACCCCATTCATCCACACACAAAAGGAAGCCCCCATGCAAATCTTAAACAAAGACACACTACCACAATTCCAAGCCATACGCGTGACTATATAGACAAATACACGTAGGGCATAAAACACACACTGATGAATTCAAACGCAGACACAAAACAAACATGAAATACCCAACAACAATAATACCAAAAAAAAACAAAAAAAAACACACACGTAAAATGCTAAAACAAAACAAATTTCCCCCCCCCCTCACACACACGTATACAACCTCTCCCTCCCTCACACATAAAGACCATCACCCCCCCCCCTCCCACCCCGTACCCCAACACACACGCGTACTTACACACACACACTACCCCACCCCAACCACACACAAAACCATCCTCCCCTCTCTCTCTTTCACACACACACGCACACACACACAACCACTTCCCCAACCACACAAAACCATCCTACCCTCTCTCTCTTTCACACACACACACACACACACACACACACACACACACACACACACACACACACACACACACACACACCAAAGCACTCAACCTCCCTCACAGAGTCACAATAAAGGGGTTCGTTACCGTCCATTCTGCTAGGCTGCTAACCACCAGACACTGTATCGGGGTCAAGGGTGGATTGTTGTTGCTGGTGTGTTGGTGTTATTGTTGTGGTGGTAATGTTTGGTGGTGGTGCTAGTTGTAGTGGGTGGTGGTGGTGTTGTTGGTTGTGGTGTTTGTGGTGGTGGTGGTTGTAGGTGGTAGTTGTGATGGTGTTGGTGTTATTGGTTGTGGTGGTGGTTGTAGGTGGTAGTTGTGATGGTGTTGGTGTTATTGGTTGTGGTGGTGGTGGTGGTTGTAGGTGGTAGTTGTGATGGTGTTGGTGTTATTGGTTGTGGTGGTCTTGTTGGTTGTGGTGTTTGTGGTGGTGGTAGTTATGGTGGTGTTGGTGATTATGGTTGTTGTTGGTTTGTTGTAGTGGGGATAATGGGAGGTTAGCCGACTGGTGGTGTTACTATTAAGATGGTTGTAATACTACTTGTGAGAATGGTGTTGAGGCTGAGACTGGTTGCAGTTTTTTGTTATTATAATGGTTGAGATAATAGTGGTGTCGGTGGTGGTTGGTACACGATATGGTGGAATTAAGTTTACTGTTGTTGCAGTTGTTTGTGTTGGTGTTATAGCAAGGTGGAAGTTTATATGATATTCTAGTTTTTGTTGTTAATTTTACAGCATAGTGGTGGTTGCTGTCAATATGAAGGTTGTGGTTATAGAGGTGATGGTGGTGGCTGATACAGGATTATGGTAGAAGCTTATGTGTCATTGTTGTTGGTGGAGGTTTTACATCAACCCTTGGAAGATCAGGACGCGTTTGGACAGTTTATTATGACTATCATTAGACGATTGTACTATAAGGAATTGGGAAAGATCTGTGAAATTTGTATGGGTAAAGACCATCTAAAGTAACCCTCTGAGTTCCATATACCCTGCCTATCTGAATAAAACCTTTTGATAATAAATTAATAATCAGAAATCGGATACGGAAATGCGTCATCGTATCTCCTAAATGTGGTTCTATATATTATGACTGTGTACTGATGTTGTCGTTGGTGGTAGTTTAACAGTATGGTAACAGGTTAGTTTTAATGACACTGATAACGATACTATGGATGTCAATGATATGGTAATGAACTAGTGGCGGTAGTGATAATAGTGCGAGGAAAATTATAATGGTAGTGATGGGTAATATATGTACTAGTTGTTGTTGTGATGTTGTTGATGGTGTGATATTGGGGGCCGTGATATTTCGGGTGCATTGATGGATTGATGTGCTGTTTACTTTGTTATTGTGACGGTGGTGTTTGTTGGTATTATTGTTGTTATTTTGCTGTTGCTGTTAACCCCTTATGTACCGGTGACGGCTTCTAGTTTTATTCTAGCTATGGCATATTTAAAGAATTTTGTACAGCTTAGAAGGATCTGTGGTACTAAAAAGGGTTAAGTGAGATAATTCAAAGCCTGCTAATTGCTGGAAGCCCTTTCTAAACTGAATCAAATCGTCTAATAGTAGCCAGAATAAAGTTAAAAACACGTCGCCGGTACAGAAGGAGGTAACCCTTTTTGTGCCGGTGATGTCCTTTTTAAAAAAATCTTGCTACTATTAGACAGTTTTATTCAGCTTAAAAGAGGCCTCCATCAATTATAGCAAGCTTCGAACTATCCCACTTTGCCCCTCAACTTTCTCTTCATAATTGCTGAGGGGCACAGGGCCCTGGGTGGGTCTTTGGTTTCCCGGGCGTTTCCGCACCCTCTTCAGCTCCCCGCCATGGAGTGGCTTCGGTCACCCAGGCTTTATTGTGGTCGGCAGGGAGGGTTCTGTGGGGGCGCTCGGTTATGGCCATGCTCTGGGCCTTGGGGCTGTTCGGCCAGGCAGCTTGGGGAACAACAACAACAACAACAACCCTTTTTACTACCACAGATCCTTCTTAAACGACACAAAAGTGCTTAAATATGGCTAGAATATAATTAATAAGACGTCGTTGGAATATAAGAGGTTAAGTAAAATAGGGCTAGACTAAATGGGCTGTAAATGTCCACACCTATTCCCTGGCTGAGTCTTCCCAAATAGTTGAAAAATTACCTCGATTACTCTAGTCGTTGTTTTTTAGTTATAGAGTTTAGCTTTTTGGACTACATATAATGAATGGGGTATATTTCCTACACACTTATACTAAAACTGTAATAATCTGTGGGTCTTAATTAGCCAAGATCATTTTGTGCAATTTAAGCAGGATCCGTGTTAGTAAAATTTCTTAACTCCTTATGTACCGTAAACGTCTTTTCAATTTTATTCTATCTATATTTAGACGATGTTGTGCAGTTTAAGAAGGATCTGTGGTAGTTAAAAGGGTTAAGTGAGTTAGTTCAAAGCCAGTTGATTGTTGGAGGCCCATATTTAACTGAAAAAATCTTCTAATAGTAGCCATAATACAATTAACAAGACGTCGACGGTACAAAAGGGGTTAAGTGAGATTGTTCGAAACCTGTTAATTTGTTAGAGGCCATTTTCACACTGTACGAAATCGTCTAATATTAGCCAGAATAAAGGTAAAAGGACGGTATTGGTACTGAAAGGGTTAGGAAGGGTCTATAGTCTATTCGCTGTAAGTAGGCGAGAAATCATGACCTCTATCCTCTGTAACTCAAAAAGGGCTAGAGGAAATTGGCTGTACATTTTCACATCAATTCCTTGACTGACTCTCCCCAAATGGTAGAAATATTAACTCGATTACTCTAGTAGTGTATTTGTTACAGAGGTTAGAGGTCCTGATTTTGTGCCTACTTTCAGCGAACAGACTATAGCCAACGTTCATAGTTAGTCAAGATTTTCGTCTTTAGTCAGAAGTTGGGCAATTTATCAGAGCCTGGACACATTTTTAACCCCTGAAGTACCGAGAGGCCTTAAACGGTGCCGCTATACTCAACTAGGAAGCTCTGGAACGCTCTCCCTCAATCTATCTTTCCCTCACCCTATGACTTTCACTACTTCAACCTCCAGACATATTGACTCTAACGTATTTTGAATTTGGATCTCTATCACTCTTTCAATTTGGGGTGGGCAACTTGGGGGGGGGGGGGGGGACACTTGTTACAGGCATATTTGCCTTTATGTCACCTTTCAAATAAAGCAAACAAAATATAACTCTTCCGTCAATAACATTAATTTCGTAACTGCAGCAACACTTTCAATCATTCGACGATTGTACCTAATTAACACCGTCAGATATCGATGAACCAGTTATTACATTAAATATAATTATCAGTTCACAACTGTATTTTATTTGGGAAGGATAGACACTTGTACTACCAAATTCATTATAACAAATAATGGTTGATCTCTGTTTTCTGTATGAAGGAGGATCGGGGCTTGATTCCCCGGTGCATTAATTTGTATTTATTTATTCATGTATTTATTCATTTATTATTTTTAGTTTCATACGAAGACCCATCAAGCTTTATATAATACCTCCAAGACCCCCCTTCGAGTTAAATGTGTAAGTGTTCGGTAGAAAAATGGCCCGACCGAGTACCTATCATTCTAGATTACAGGCTCGTTATCGCTCGCCAGGACAAAAATCTCCCCTTAAATCCCATCTGGGGTGAATTTGATGCAGGGTGTCAAACTGTACATAAGAGAAAGCATACAAAGAGGGGTGCATATAACAATATAGAATACAGAGATAAAGTAATCCCTTCTATAACGGCGACGTCTTTTCAATATTATTGTAGCTAGGCCTATATATAGAAAATGTTGTGCAGTTTAAGGATCAGTGGTAGTAAACATGGTTAAATGATACAGCTCGAAGCTTGTTAATTGCCGGAGGCCCTTTTTAAACTGAATAACATTTTCTAATAGTAGCCAGAATATAATTAATAAGACGTTGCCGGTACAGAGGGAGTTAAGCAAAAATACGTGAGTGAGGAGAGTAAAAGAGAAGCAAAGAGAGAACGGAGGAAGGACAAACAGAAAATGGGAGTTAATGGGAGGGGTAACGGGAAGAAATAGGAAAGTGAGAGAAGGAAATGTGGAAGTAGCTCTGAATACGATGGAAGAGAGAGAGAGAGGAGTGAGAGAGAGGAGTGAAGGATGAAGACAGGATGGAACAGTATATTAGTAGCACCTGGTGTCTTAAGATGAACTCCGTCTCCTCTCGTCCCTCCCCCCCCCCCCCCCCACCCCCCCCCCCCCCTCTCTCCTCTCTCTCTCTCTCTCTCTCTTCTTCTCTCTCTCTCTCTCTCTCTCTTTCTCTCTCTCTCTTTCTCTCTCTTCTCTTCCTCTCTCTCTCTCTCTCTCTCTCTCTTTTCTTTCCTTTCCTTTTTCTTCTTATTCAAATTTACTTCCACCTTTCCTTCCTCCTTCTCTCCTTTCTTCCTTCGTAGTTTACCGTTTTCTGTTTGTCTTTCCTCCATCCTTTTTCCTTATTTGTGTATTCCCCTGACTCACATAATTTGTTTCGTTTCTCTATGTATACTTGTATTGTTAATATTGATCCTTTACGGTTCATTATTTTCATTTAAAAAATCTACTATTGAACAGATTGAACAGCGGTGATTCAGAGGCCAAGCAGCCTCCAGGGGTCGCTAGATTTGTTGTTGCTTGACTTCATTTGAGCTCATTATTTTGCTTCATATCAACAGTACTAGTCATTATGTCTTGCCTACTTACAGCGAAGAGGCTCCAACCCATGTGTAATTTAGATAAATAATTATTATTTGTAGATGATTGTGTTTCTTAATCTATCATTTCAAGCTATTCAGTGTATTTTGTTTTCAGTTCTTACACGAGATAATGCTATTACGTTTATGTTCTCTCTCTCTCTCTCTCTCTCTCTCTCTCTCTCTCTCTCTCTCTCTCTCTCTCTCTCTCTCTCTCTCAATTAGGAAGGTGGAGCCATTTTCTCGCTTGCCCTCTACTCTTATTTCACATAATGGTTTTGTAATGCCGGACAAGTTAGAGTCAGACCACGTATTTTGGGTCGTAAGGTCTGTGTGAGCCTGTTATATATCGCCTAAATGGACCTCTGTACCACGATGCTCGCTCTCTCTCTCTCTCTCTCTCTCTCTCTCTCTCTCTCTCTCTCTCTCTCTCTCTCTCTCTCTCTCTCTCTCTCTCTCTCTCTCTCTCTCTCCCTGAGCAACGGGGCACCATCTGTTAGAGACACTGTGGCACCAGCTGTGTGGTGGTTCGCTGACAGATGGTGGTAGTAGTGGTTGTAGAAGTTGTGGTAGTGGTGAAAGTTATGGTAGTGGTGGTAGGGTTAGCTGTGGTGATGGAGATGTGATGGTTTAGGTACTGGTAGTTATCGTAATGGTGGTAGTAGTGGGGGTGGTAGTTGTAGAAGTTCTTGTTGTGGTAGTGGTGGTGGTAGGGTTAGTTTTCGTGGGGGACGGGTGAAGGTTGAGGAGTTGGTTGTTGACGTGATGGAGGTAGTTGTAGTAGTAGTGGGGGTGGTAGTTATAATATATATATTTTTTTTTTTTGTGCGGGAAGTTGTGGTATTTGTGGCGAAGGGTGATAATAGTTGACGTCGATTATATATATACTGTATATATATATATATCATTTGATAAACTAATTAGAACTAAAGCCACTTTCAACACTGTATTACCCTTGTCGTTGTATGGTTCTTGTTCAATTATTCCTAATTGTGAGAGAGTTACACAGCCCGGCCTTCCCATCACACCTAAAATGTGGCCTTACTAGTGCGGTGTACGAAGTAAATATTGCACTGTTCTGTCCTGCAATTTCAAATTTCAAACAATGAGTCGTAACATTGTCATTTCATTTTCGTAGGCAGGTGGATGTGTTGTCTGGTGGCATTGGTGGATGGTAGGTGGTGTTGGTGTGGTGGAGGTGTTGTGGGTAGTGGTGTGGTGGCGTAGTGTTATTGTGGTTTGTGGTATGGGTATGGTGGAGGTGGTTGTGGTTTGTGGTAGTGTGGTGGTGGGAGTATAATTGTTCGGTGGTGGTGTGGTGGAGGTTTGTTGTTGTGGAAGTGGTAATGGGGTGGTGGAGGGGTGGTGTGGTTGTGGTGTGCTGGAGAGTGTTTTGTGGTAGTGCGTAATGGTTTCGGTGGTTGTGGTTGGAGGTTTTTGTTGTGGTAGTGGTGTGTTGATAGTGGTGGAGGTGGTTGTTTGTGGTAGTGGTAATTGAAGAGGTTATAAATAGATTATATAGTTTTGGTAGATTGATGTGTTAAACCTTTTGTTCATCAAAATCGTTTCCCAGAGATATACTTCCATAAGTATATCTCTCGAATAGGTTCATGAGATGGCTACAAGAAGAGTTTATTATTAGTAGTATTATGTCATGGCCTCCGAGCTAACAATAAGAATATCTAAGAGAAATATAATCCTGAACAGTTATCAGGACAGTATTGTGACTAGGCCTAAATACAATTGTTTTTTGAGAAACTTTACGGTGGTTTTGATCTTCTAAATTAACTAAGCTTTTTATATAAACGTCTTCATGTGAATGTTGTATGGAAGGGTAACCTAAATAATGCTTGAGGAATACACATCAAACATAAACTAGAAAGCGATTAGAAAGCGAAGAAAAAGATTAAGAGACAATCAATCATCTGGGACCCATTTATTTCACAATGTTTTACCTACCACTTCTACTCAGTAATTCCGAATATATTTCACACTCTCCTAGGTGTGTTTAGGTGAAACACAGTTGTGAATATAATATTATTTTTCTCTAAATTTAAATTTGATAATTTTTATTTAACAAAGTTCTACCCTAGCCTTGATAGCGTAGTACTTGGTGTGCGGAATTTCGGTGTGAGTATCCTAGGTTCGAGTCCTTGGAGTACCACATGTATTCATTACTTCCATTGATTTCATTAGTTAAGTTTATTTGTAAATTAATTGGTGGGTTGGTGGACAAAAAAAAAAAAAATAAAAAAAAAATATATACATATATATATATATATACAGTATATATATAATTATGTGTGTGAGTGTGTTATTGAGCGTCCTGGGTTCGAATCCACGGACTGCCACATGTGTTTGTAAATTTTCATTAACAGATTTTAGGCGTATAGTTGGTTGGTGGAAGGAACATAATAATTGATAGTGGTTCAGGAGTAATTTATCGAGAGGACTTCCCTAGTGTTTAAGGCCACATTAATTGCTCTTTCCATTCACACTTGAATAGCCTACGTGAGTTGCCGGTGGGATGTGTGTACATGCTTAGAATGATATGCAGGAGTCGAAGTTTGCATAATAACTCGTAGGCAGTGTCCACCATCCTTTAACTGTCTTCGTGGTGCGATGCATATAAGGTGTTGGTTGTCCGGTGTTAGGCGTCCTGGGTTCGAATCCACGGACTGCAAACATGTGTTTGTAAATTTCATTAATAGATTTTAGGAGTATACTTGGTTGTTGGACGGAAAATAATAATGTATACTTATTCCCTACAGTATTCATTAATATTGTTTATATATAAATTATTCCGGGAGTTGCTACTTGGTTATTGATTATTATCTGGATACATTTTTCTCTTATTTTGTTTTTACTCTTTGGTTATTTATGTATTTATTGATTTTTTTTTTAAATTATTGTTTATTGTTTAGTATTTGATCACTTATTTATATTATTATTATTATTATTATTATTATTGTCTTACCTGTGAATACTATTGTTTTATGAATTATTTGTTTTATTACAGTACATTATTGATTTTTATAATTGTATAGTTCCCCCTGGTTCTAATAGACCAGTGGGTTATACTTTGCTTCCATAAATGTGTAGTGAGGAACTTGTCATTAAGCTAAAGTAAGTAGGCCTACATAGTCTTCCATTAAAAAGAAGGATCGGAAACATCAAGATATTTTCCATGAAAGAACATGAATATCGTATTAAAGGGATCTTTTTGTTAGGAAGTGCATGCATTTAGGCTAGTAGGAATGTTTACATATATAATCGTTGTTACAGTAAAATATATACACGGTATATATGGACCTGCGAGGTATGCGCTCTACTGATCACCTAAAATATAATCAC